>CM077646.1:128662714-129057714 GCA_039707465.1 Rhabdophis nuchalis
GCTTTCATGGTGGGCGGTAGGGGTTTTGTCCGATATGGAAGCACTTTCCTTTTTTTAATTTAATCGATTTCCCTACTTTATAAATCACCATTATTGTGGAACCAGAGATACAAAAGTGGGCGGTAGGTATAAAAAGGTTGACTATCCCTGACATAGATGATTAGAGAGAAATTATATAACTTCTCTAAGACCTCTTACAACTAAATGATTAAAAAAAAAATACCTGGAGCTCCCTAGATTATGCTGCTAAAATTTGCCAACAATTCAAATTACTTACATATTACAAACAAATTACTGTCAATTTCAGAACAATCTAAAACTAAACACCCTGCATTCTTCCGCATTGCTGTTACTGCTGTTTTATAAAGACCTTAAAATAGACGGTCTTGAGTTTTCTTGGCAACAATACTAACAATGGTTTGTCACTATATCTTTCTGGGATATTTTTCTAACTTCTCAAACTTGCTTATTACCCAACGATTTCCATATGGTTTACCTACTAAAGATTAACTAGGTGGTTTAAATTCTTACAATCAACCGAGGAAATTGTTCTTAAAAATATTGCATACTTGATTTAAAATATTTTGTCAATTTTTTCAAAAGCAAAACTTATTATCAATTAAGTTTATTTTCTTCAGATCCAACCAGTGATCCAAAGGATCAACTCTGAAAAGAAGAGCCCAGCCATCATGTTTCTGACAATATAGTTCATCTGAACAAAACTGTAACTTTAGTAAAACAATGCCAATGAGAAAATATGTGTACTGCCAATTTGCTTTTCTCTGTCTTGCCTATTTTTTTCACCTGAGACAGTTTAGAGCCAATAGATTAAATCCAGTTTCATACTGCTTCCTATATCAAATCATCTCAAGGCAGTTTAAACTAAAAATGCACAATAACACATTGCATTAGAAATATAGCTGTATATTTTCACTTCTCAACAACTAGTAGAATAGCAGCATTATTAATATATACATACCAAAAGCCTTTCGGGGTTCAGTCAGCTTCAGAGTGAAAGTGCGACCTTTGGGCAAATCCTTGAGCATTTTTGCAACCTCATAATGCCGGCAGCCAATGAGACTTTGACCATTGATGGATTCAATCATATCTCCGACATTAATAATTTGGATTCGGTCAATAACACTCCCTTCCTTGATTCTCTGCCAAAAAAAGTGAACAATCACTATGCAAACACAAACCAAACAAATTCTTGATGCTAGGTAGTTTGAAAAATGTAGAATGCAACGCAACCAAAAAAATAAAACAAAGTAAATGAAAATAGGATTCCCAAGAATCCTGGTTCCCCAAACAAGAGATATTCTCCTGGCTGAGTGACAAACAGAGCAGTTCACTTAATCAGAACTACTGTAATGGCAGGGGTACTCTTCTCTTGAATACCTCTCTTCCTCTGGGTTATTTTCTGGTAAATACTTTGCCAAGACCCTAGCTACGGAGCCTTTTGCTTTGTACCCAAATCTGGCATTTCTCTGAATTGCACAGAGACTGCTCCATATCAGGCCTTCAAGTTGCTAAGTATATTTGGGCAGAAAGAAATCAAGCTCAATAGTAAAAGTGTTAACCTTGCAGTCCAACAACTCTCTGTTTTACCTTAGGATGTATGAGGATCTACAGTGATGGTTACGCAGTACTCTAATCCAGGGCTGGACCAGCAACTTCTACTTGAGGAACATGATTCATAATTACACTTATAACTGACTCATAGGGGAGATGAGCAGTGGCCCAACCTGTCTGCTTTACTCATTTCTTCTAACAAACAAACAAACCCCAGAATAATTCAGACCTTGAAAGAAGGCCGTGCTACTAATATTATGGCCTTAGACACAGTCTTGGGGGGGAAAAAACCCAGATCTGTTGAATGATATGAACATATATTAATCCCAAGGAATGCATGGCAGCAGATCTGCTAAAGCTGTTTTTCTTGCTATCCGGTAAAGCAGGATAGTATCATTCCTCTACAAACTAGAAGTGAATGAGAAAACTGTCCATAATCTGTTTATATATTTACTGCATGTATCAGTGTATCACAATATATTTTTGTGGATTAAGTTTATGGAGTCAATGCAAATAATCCCTGTCATTAGAACCTCATCAGGAAGTAGAGTTACCTGAAAAGAAGTAGAAAAAGGAGAGAAAGACTAAAACCAGACATAATAGAGGTTCACTGCAGCTGATGCAAAACAAATAGGAAATATTACCTTAAAGGGACTATTTGTCAGAGCTGGTTTTGGTAACAGTCAAATCTAGAAGTAATTATTTTAAGAAGTAAAACTACAAAAACTGATACTGAATAGAGCACCGAATTACAATACATAGTCACTTTCTGTAGGGTCAAAATACTGAAAAAAACAAGGCGAAGTGCAGCAATTGTTTATGGATTTCATAGGAGGTAGCACAATAACTTCGACTGTGAAGACCTTCCTTTTCTGTCCGAAGATAGCAGGTTGGTTTCCTTGCTACTCACTTCTTATTACTGTATTAAAGATTATGTTAAACTGAGGAAAATTCATAGCTCTGTTTAATATTAATCACAGCCCATGATTTATTTTTTTAGCATAAACTATAATAGCTAAGGCCTGTGTCTAACCGAACATGAAATCCATTGTTAAGGTCCTATAGTATATAGGATATAATGGGGGTTAACCTCCCTGTATTTTTGTATGGCGAAAAGGAAATTATGTTCAGAATGTGCATTACAAAATTGTGCTCTTGCATGTGCCCCCCCCCACCAAAAAAGAAAAGAAGATAAGCAAGGCTCCAAACAGAATAAAGGCTTTAGCAAGCAAACTTCCTTGAAGGCATGCCATAGCCTATGACTGCTATTCAGGAAATGGTGGGGGATCTTTGTTCTAGCAAAAGCTGCATACTCTCAAAGGTCATCTGCCAGGAACTTCATGCTGATAGTGGGCAAGATCAGACTCCAAAATGGATATGGAGTCATCCCTTTCCTTTCTCTTATTTGTAGTGGAACACCCGCCTCCTTCCCATGGTGGTAGAAAATTATTGTTCCTGCAAAATGTTTACACTGACCGATTTTCACAGGGTTAATGTCACCCAGTTCCAATATAGGAACATGTATGCAGAATCTGACAATCACACAAAATCACAGGGATTTTTTTTTCCCTCTGAGAGTGGAAAAAGATAAATTTATTCTTCATAGTTGTTTTCATAATAAAAATGTAATAAGAGAAGGGCAAAAAGGATTAATGGTGTCTAGTCTTGCATCCCACTGGGCCATTCACCATTTATCACAACCCTATAAGTAACTTTTATAGGCTGAGCATCCTGTGAGCCTGCATAACAAATATATCTACAATTATCTTCTGGCATCTATATAGATATAATTTATATCTATATAAATTACAGATAATCCTTTTTTTTTTTAAAAAAAGATATTTTTTGCTCTCACAGTTATGCTCATGAGGTCAAATATACGACTGAGTTTTTAATGCCAAACAAACCATTTTTTGGAAATCTAATCTTCAATCTGTTTTGTCCATAAATAGAATAAAAATCCATCTCACTTTATAAATCTATTATACCATACAAAGTACTGGGAGGCTAATCCCCATTATATTCTATGTTTTTTCCCTTAAAATAAACAAACCCACACTTTTCAGCCCAGTATTTCACAAGTTGAAGAATGGAATGAAGAACACAAATATCCCAAAGGCCACAAGATTGAAAAAGCTGCTTTAAACTTTTAAAATCCACTTATCTCTGTTTAACATTGTAAAAAAAAAAAAGGAGCTGATAATTTCACACGTCTTCAGCAAATACATCATCTTTGAAAGGTGTTGTTATGAAATCATCATTTTTGACTCACTTTGGGGGGGACATTTTTCTCAGAAAAATGAAAAAGAAGGGGGGGAAAAGATAAGATTGGATTTTTAGGTGCCACCAAAATGTAAGCATTTGAAAACCTTTGTTTTTCAGAGCTGATAGTTTTTGGAGGACGGAGCAAAAAAGCAAACAAAAACAAACCCAGAATCCTACCCCCTCACTTCCCCAAAGAGCAAAGCAATAATGCAGCAGGATACTATAGGTGACCATTCAAAGATACCTTGATGAAAGCATAGCCAGCACCATTGTCTGTGATAGTCAGGCCCAGGGCCTCTTCAGATTTGAACACTTCCACTTCTTTCCTCTGGCCCTTTGTGTGGGCGAAGATAAAGTCTTCCAGGCCAATCTGACCACCCAATAATTTGTCCATGTCCACTTTGTGGGTATTTAAAGTGCAGAACATCACCTAGAAAAAATATTAAGGACGTACAATAAGAATCTGATATCGTTTGAGACAATGAAGGGGCAGGAGATAGCTGTTCCCTCAATCCCAGCAATAAAGGGCCAGGAGACCTTTGATCATTAACAATCATCTAGATTCCAAGATGTGTATCTAGATACAAGCAGATATATTAACACCTCAGTTCACCCAAAATATTTCCCCACAGATCTGGTCTTATATAAAACGTACCACACATGCAATGAGCCTACAGTAACCAGGTAATACAAAAGATGCCCTTACCTCAGTTGAGGCTATATTAAAGGCCTCTGCAATTTTGTTGTATAGTTCCTTGACATTAGTAAAGCCTTCGATCCGACCAGTGGGACTTCCATGAGCTAGCTGAGTGTGGAAGACAAGTCGAGGACGGAGGCTGGCCGGTGGAGGGGGGAGTCCAGGCTGAAGTGCTGCCATGCCACCCACCCCCATCCCACCCAGGCTACCGCGGATGGGCTCAGCTTCCTCATTTTCCACCAAAGGGGGGGCTTTCTTCCGGCGGCCTAGTCCAAGCGGCATGAGGAAAATGCGTCCAGCCGCTAGCAAGAATCAGCTACCAAGGTATAGACCTAAAGGGAAATAAGGTATAGATAAGATTGATTACAGTCATTAGTTATTACTTTAGTATATTTAAATAAATAAATAAATTTAGATTTATTTATTTATTTAAAGGCTTTTAAACCTTTACAGTTTAATATGTAAAGCCATATATCTCACATACATGACTGGATGGCTTACAGCTATTATAATTATAACCAAAAACAATAAAAAAATACAAAGGAAAAAAATGCAGCCTTGGTAAAACCATTGAAATCAGTACAATAAGCAGTTACGGTACAAAACATTCTGTAGTAGATGACTTAGGCTGAGCCTGAAGGAGGGATAAAATGTGTCATCAGTCTTGTCCCATTGTGCCCACAAGAGGTCTAAGTCCAGCCCATCTCAAATTCTGTTGACTCTTAACTACTGCCAATTTGCTTTGAGTGTTAGTAGTTCAGGTTCTTGTAGAGAGTTGAAGTCCACCAGTCTTCAAAGAGCCAACTTTGCAGACCCCTGGACTAGTGGATATGGCTCCCCTCCTGGGCCCCATCAGATGACATTCCTTTATAGACAGGACCAGTGTACGCCTCTTCTGTCAGATCTATTGGGACAGGTTGATATATCTGGTGAGAAGTGGTTCCACAAATAACCCGGTCCTATGCCATATACAGCTTTATAGGTCAATTCCAGCACTCTGAATTGCATCTGTATTGCAACCAATACAGCTTGCACAACAGAGGTGTAATGTGTACTAAACAAGGAGCACACATAATCACTCACGCACCAACTGCAGCTTCCAGATGCTCTTTAAGGGCAGCTCTTATGTAGGGAGTGCTAGAGTAATCCGTTCAAGAGTTGACCTAAGCATTAGTGATCAACAATAGAAATGGTACAGGAATGGGCACAATTGGTGCACAACATAAAGTTGCACAAAAGCTCTCTTGGCTGTGACTTTCACATGCTCTTGGATTGAATCGTGAGTCCAGATAGATTCCCAGATTACACAAAGTGTCTACCTGGGACTGTGACACCCCTTCAAAACAAGGGATGATAAACCCCTAGGAATCAGATGGTCCTAAGTGCCAAAGTCACTTAATCTTGGCTAGGATTTAGCTGGACCATCCAAACCCACACGTATTCTAGACATTAAGACAGAAAATTTAATTCAACAGGTGTGGAGATGGATAGCTGAGTATCATCAGCATACTATATTTATTTATATTTATATTGTTTCTATGATACTTTCTGCCTCAAGAAGGCAGAAAGTTGAACATGAAGAACTTGAAGACATATTATTATCAGGTAAGGCCAAGTAAATTCACAGGTGATCCATGCAACTGACTTGTATGCCAATTCACAACAAACTTTTACCAGTCAATGTTAATGGGTAATGAGTCCCATTTTGGGAGATAGGGCCGGATAGAAATCTAATAAATAAAATAAAATAAAATAAAATAAAATAAAATAAATAAAATACAGAAGAGAGGATATAATCAACTTGAGGAAAGAACTAATATTTCTTCAATTCTTTTTTGGAAGTTTCTCATCATCATCATCATCATCATCAATGAAAACTATTCCTGCCAAAAAATAGCATACAACGGACCTCCGCTCCTTCCGCCTGAAACTAAAGACACATCTTTTCCGCCTGGCCGGCCTAGGGTAGTCTCTCTCTCTATGGGTTTTTAATTGTTTATGTATATTGAGTGGGGATTTTTAGTTAATGGGATTTTAGCACAGGAGTTTGTTTAATCTGTTTTAAATTGTATGTATTTTTGTATATTTATGGTTTTTATTCTCCCTGTGCACCGCCCCGAGTCCCTGTGGGGAGAGGGAGCGGTTAATAAATTCAGCTTTATTATTATTATTATTATTATTATACAACTGGTTACAGGATTGTTTTCTATGATATATGAAACTTATTAATTCATCCTGGTGCCCAGTGGACATACGTCCAAAAACATCTTCCCAAAAGGAAACTCAGTGGGGAAACTGGCAGGAAGTCAGAAATCACTCCTGCTTTCTACTGCTTCCCCTCCCCACATGTGGTCATTCTATTTCTCTGTTTAAGTGAGAAGTAATGTCCCAATGGGGCATGAATTGTGTAGTTTTTAGTAAGAGGCAATATAGATATTTTTTGTGCTGTAGCACTATGGTAAAGCAATGGTTTGCATTTAAATATATATTTAACACTAGCCGTTCCCGGCCACGCTTTGCTGTGGCCCAGTCTGCTTAAACGGCCAACCAATCTGTGTGTAGATCTACACCTGCACACACAAACACGTACACACAACCACTGTATAACCCCAACCTACCTACGTACTCCCTTTCTCCCTCTTTCCCTCTACCACATGAATGCTGATCACTTAATAATAATGACATCTAGCAATTATTCTCATGCAGGAGTAGACCAACTTGGGCCTAATGCCATAAAGCATGGAAAAGGGAAGTCTTCCCCTCACTCATTGTCAAAGGTTGCATTTCCTTAAGTTAGGGATGTCAAGACAGTTGTAGGAGTGTCCATGCTTTTTCACTGTCTTATTCATACATATATTGTGCAATTCACACCCTATTGTTTTTCCATCTATAACAAATGAAATATTTTTAATAGTTCATTCACACATTCAGTTGCTAGCTACCACGAACAATCAAATACAAACCCCAAAGTGATATAACTGAACTAAGATACTGATTGCATCTTGTTAGATGTAAAATTTATTTTCTATAGCCACTCATCTCAAACCAGTGACTCTGAGAAGAAAATAAGATACTAGACTGAAAGTGGAGACCTATTTCTATGCACTAATATCTTTATGTCCTCCTGCACTACCACACAGGATCCTTAGAACAACAATGAAAAAATTCAACAGACTATATTTTCACTCTTAAGTAACTCTTTTAATTTTATACTCGCTTATATAAGAAGTCATTGCTTGAATCTTAGTTTGGGCTTATATTTAATATTAGTCTGAGTTCCAAACCATTTACATACATACATAGCCATCACATCTTTCCCTTCCAAAGTAATCAATATTATAAGAAAAGCAAAGGACAGGGATAGCAATTGAAAGACATAAAATAAAAGTGAAATATAGCTCATTCTGGTTCACACAAAAGTCAATTGCTAATGCCACATAACTTTTTACTGTTGCTTCTATCATGCCCATACATAGATCACCTTTTACTCTTTAAAATTGCCAACACTCCCCCTAGATATAGCATTTCTTTTTTCCATATATTTGCTTTGTAACCCAGTGCTCTTCAATTTCTCTGTATGAATACTTCAAAGCACTTCTTCCTTTTTAGCCATCCACTTTTGTATTCAGCCCAGATTCATTCTTTCATTCGTCATTCATTCTTGACCCCATCTCTTCTAAATTTACACACATTCCACCCAGCATTCAGTTTAGTAATGCTGAATGTTTCTTCTGAATACCCAACTTTTACTTCTACACAGTAAAGTGATCAAGAGCACATTCCCAGAGACAGACACTTTTCTTCCCTGACAAGCATTCATTCCTCACAACAGATCACATACTTCCACAATCTTTCAGCCAGTATTTGCATGCCTTACACAGGGCACACAAATTAATCTACGGTATTCATTTTAGTTTTACCATTTATGTATCCCTTGCATTGATTCACTCAGTCTTCCTTTGACACACGATTACCTTGAAGGTGCCATGTTGGATCTCTACTCAGGAAGCCCTTGTTTATCCAACACGATATAGAGGGGAGAAGATCTTGACATATGAAGAGATCTTAGATTCACAGGGGAATTTGAAGACCAGGGAATCATTAGCTTCGCAAGGGTACCATATCGACTGGTGGCCATATTCCCAGATACTCTCAAGGTACAAAAAAGATCAGAAGACTGAAGGTATATATCCCTACAAACAAGAACTGGACAAGGTTCTTTTTGGAACAGAGAAAGGGATGCTCTCCAAGTGTTACGGACATCTATTGTTATTAGATGTAGGGGAAGAAGTGGTCAAAGACTGCATGATTGCCTGGGGACGGAATATAGGACGCACATTGGACTTTCAAAATTGGGAAGAAATTTGGTTCAAAAATATGAAATTGACTATGGCAGCCTCGTATAAGGAAAATACATATAAAATGATATATCGGTGGCATCTACCCCCGGCAAGACTTGCCAGAATGTTCCCTGGGACCATGTCTAATTGCTGGAAATGTGGTCACAGAGAGGGGACCTATTTCCATCAGTGGTGGACCTGCCCAATGGCGATTAAATACTGGAAAAAAATCAGGCAGTGGTTAATAGAAATCACCCAACATCAATTAGATTTGAAACCTGAAACCTTCCTGTTAGGACTCAAACCCCCAGATATCAACATGGAGATATGGTTTTTGGTGTTGCACATAATTATTGCAGCAAGATTGGCATTTGCCCAGGAATGGAAGAGTGATCAAATACCAATGGATAGGGCAGTAATAAATAAAATTAATGAATGCGCAGAATCGGATAGATTAACAAAATTAATTAAAGGGAAGAAGGACTCAGAATTCTACAACTCGTGGAAGAGGTGGTATAATTGGGTACAGGTACGACCGAATAATAATAAGTGAAGCAATAATATATGTTTAAATTAGATATTGGTAAATAATATTAATCAGAAATTAAAGGACGAATAAGAATTGATGAAGTAGGTACGTTGACTAGATGGGCTGTATATAGTGTAAATGTTGGTGTTAAATATTAGGCCTATTATTATGACGGTAATGTTAAGTTTGGTTATTCAAATGTTATGCCTTCTCGTGCTGTGACGGCAATAGGTTTAAAATTATGTTTGTATGATTTTATTTTTTTATAAGAATAAATAAAAAATTTATATTAAAAAAAATACCTTGATTTCAATACATTGAAGGTGTATATTTCTATTTCTCATTGGAACTTATAAGATGACAGTTGCGGCAAGTAATTTGAATTCTCAGCCAAAACTTTTCTTTTGTATATACAAGTACCTGCTCATTCACAGCCTCAACCAGCACCCCTCTAATATCATAAACTTTCCTTAAAGGCTTATCCATTAATACATTAAATCAGTGGTAGCCAACCTGGTCCCTACTGCCCACTAGTGGGTGTTCCAGCTTTCATGGTGGGCGGTAGGGGTTTTGTCCAATACTGAAGCACTTTCTTTTTTAATTTAATTGACTTCCCTACTTTATAAATCACCAGTACTGTGGAACCGGTGGGCGGTTAGAAAATTTTACTACTAACACAGATACAAAAGTGAGTGGCAGGTATAAAAAGGTTGACTACTCCTGCATTAAATAGTCAAGGCAGCTTCACATAGCTCTGTTTTACCCTCTGTAAAGTTTTCTTAAGACTTTTAGAGCATTCATTTTAATTTTATTCTTTCATTATCATTCTCATAAATACAAATTTCTAAAACATGTTTTCTAGCACTCCGTGATTTCAGGAGATTTCTTTAATGACTGCTTCATAAAAATTCCTAAGGAATAATTGAGGACTCCAGAATTTTTCCCTTTAGTTGAGAAAAGACCAACTAAAAAAACCCCATAAGACAGCTCAAAAGTAAATATCACCAGATACAATAAACCAATGTTTAAAACAATGTCAGAGACAGTCAAAGTTTTTTGTTGGCAGTTGTAAATAGAAAACAAATTATATGTTAGTACACTGTAGAATCAAAGTCAACCATAATAGAGGCAAACCGCATCTTTGTTCCAAATATATGACTCCTTCCTTAAAAGGCGGTTACTGTTGTTGAGAAATTACCAGGATACAAGAAACAGCACAGCTGCAAGCTTTGTGCCCCCCAATAGAGAGAATTGCAAGTGCCACAGTCGGCTCTATTCCAGAGAAAAGCTTCCAATCCCTCTATTCTTGAATCAGGGTGGAGAACACCTTTGCAAGTTGATTCAAAGCAGAGAAACTGGCTTTAGGGAGTTCCTTAGAGGGTGGGACGGCAAAGAAAAATAGCCAAACTATGCTCCACAAAGAACTTGGCCAAGTTACAAGGCAAAGCACGGCACAATCTAAGCACTGCCTTTTCACCCAAAAATAACATCACCATTATCCAATAAAATTTGGTCTCATTTTATATTGCATGTTCCACTATAACACATCCAACCATTTTCAGTTCCTAGATATAGTTATAGTATTTTGTATTTACAGTCTCCTTGGCTGCTTTGTTAAACTCAGGCACACAAACCAAATTCTTATCTTAAGCCCATTTTATCCAAGATCCTCTCCCCAAATTCAGATCTCTGCTTCCATTTCTAAAAACTGTTCATAACAACATCCATCCTCTGCAATGAATCCAACCGAACTATAGGAATTTATGCATTTTTAAATTAACTCTATATACTTTTTTCTTGTCATGTTTCCAAAATGCTGAATTAATTGGTGTAGACAGCAGACAGAGTGTTGACATATCCCCCCCATAATGCAGACATTAATGCTTCCAGCCTTCAACTTCTGTACAGCAGTCCTGAATTTCAAGATTTGGGCTGCCTAAAGCAGATGTAATTTTGGGAAATCAAAGAAATCAAGAACTCTGTCATGAACTTCTTGTAAAGCTGTTCATTCAGACTTGTTGACATTCCATAGTGAATTAGGATACGCACTCAAATTCTAAGTTCTGAATAAATTAAAGCCTCAAATAGATCCATCTGGCAAATATTCTGTGCTGAAATAGGAATTACCTTACCTATATTAACAACTGCTTAAAAGGTGTAGTAGAGATGTCTGTGAGATCACTAGATAACATCCAACATCACTTTTTTTAAACAGCTAATGCATATTCAAGATATTAAGCAAAAGTATTATTTTCTTCTCTTAAAAACACTCTGCTTCAATATGCATTTCTCAATTCAATTTGATGTTAAAACATCCATTCTGCTGCCATATCCACTAGTCCAGGGGTCTGCAAAGTTGGCTCTTTGAAGACTGGTGGACTTCAACTCCCAGAATTCCCCAGCCAGCCAGGCTGGCTGGGGAATTCTGGGAGTTGAAGTCCACCAGTCTTCAAAGAGCCAACTTTGCAGACCTCTGCACTAGTCCACCGGTTTTTATCTATCTCCAGCAATCTATTCCTGCGTGGTTCTCTACATGGAGATGTCTCATTAAATTCAAGAGCTTTCCTTCTAGGTTAGGAATGCCTTTTAAGTTCTTGAATATATATTCCCTTTGAAATATGTTATTTTATTTTGCTTATTTTAAAAACTTGGTAATGTTGTTGCCAGCTGTTGTGACCAATATTACTACTAACATTTAGATTTTATAAACAAGGTGACTCCTTTAGGACTTACTATTTTAATTAATCCTCAAAGAATAAAGAGAAGTAACAGAGCTTAATAAAACTGCATCAATATATTAACAGGCACATTAATAAACACAAAATAGAGAAACTTCAATTTCTTATTAATATGCAGGAATCATAAATATGCAATAATTAATATCAGGAGTAATATATTATAAAAATTAACTTCTATGTATTAAGAACAAAATCAAAGAATAGTAATATTTTAAACTATTTAGGCAGAATATTTAAGGAAATACAAAACAATATTTTTTCTTTTTTATATTTAGTCTCTTCTATATAATATATATATATATATTTACCATTCAACTCCTTATCAGCAGAGCTGCAGCCGAGTTAGCCTTGTTATTCTCTCTAATGCGATAAGAACATTATGGCTGTGACTTTATCCTAAGTCATTAAAACATATGTGAGCAAAGGTCTTAGCTACGCCAACATATTATGATGATAGGAAAGAAACCTTTCAGGATTTCAACTATTTTTATTTTACTTAAAAAACAAATATTAAAAATGATGGCTAAATCTAACTGAGCTCATGCTAAACTGTTGCCCCATGAATTATCAGAGAAAAGATAACACACAATATCCCTTGCTAGAATAGCTATGCTTTTTTGACTCAGAGACTAATGATGAATGACCTCCGCATGGCAAGCAAATACACATTGCATGGGAAAATAGAGAAAAGATGGGCTATCTTGTACACACTTGCATTATAGCATATAATATATGCTATAAAAAGACTCACATTTATTGGAATGTTATTAATATCATACCAATACATCTTTGATAAATATTCTGCTGACTTCAAAGTCTTGAAAATCTCAAAGAATTTGGAAGGATGACAAATAGAAAAGAACATTACAGATATAGTTAAAAACTGATGACAGGAGAAGACAAGAAAAAAAAGAAGCATTTGGCAGAATGTTACCAAGGTTACCCCATAACCACTGGAAGCCTTATCAAATCTTTATTGGAAATCTTCCAGAAATAATTTTAAATATTTGCATGATTTTCTGGCAAACAGATAATGAACTTAGTATTTAAAAGTTAAGTGATTGTTCAAGATGTAGAAAGCCAATCCTTTTATATTCAATTGTTAGTTTCCATTTATTCATGTATTTATTTGCTTACTAAGATTTACATCCAGCTCCAGTCAGAAAGGATTTTGAGACACCAACATATTCCTCTACAGTCTACACTGGCAGAGTTTAAAAACACGAAATCACAAGAATCAATCACCAAGAATCTCCAGCTAATGTGTCGTTTTGGCTAGATATAACCACCATTGGGTTGATGCAAGATACTGGCCAAATGATACCTATGAAAATCTGAAGTCACAACTATGTGGCTGTTACCTTACCTAAATAAATGTTAACTCCCCTTAGCATACATCTAAAATGAAATGTAAAATAAAAGCATACTATACTATACTGATTAATGGCTACTAGGTTATATGCATTATTCAAGTTCCTGAAACATCATCATTATAAGAAAGAGGGAATCCTTATTATGATCAGCAAGCATCACTTTACAAATCCAATCAGAATTCAGTGACAGACGGATGACCCATAAATAAGAGAAAGGGACATTTTCAAAGGTTTGGAAAGCTGTGCAGATCACATGAGAAAAACTAACCCCAAACATACAATGTTCGGTTTTCTGTTCACGGTTTTTTAGGAAAGACAGGAAAGTCGGTTTCCTCTGCTAGTCAGCGTTTGGGTGTAGCTACCAAGTTACTTCTATACTTACACCACAATTAAAGGAAAACGAAGGTCAATCATAAAGCTAATCTTCCCATCAATGAGAACAGAGAGGTTACTTGCCAGTACATTCTTCTACCCCACAAGTATGAGGAACAACAAAAGCTGAACAGATCCATTCCCTGCATTTAAAGCAGCCACTAATTAAGACCCCCCCCCCTTGATTTAACTTGATCCACTGCCTGTAATCCGAGGGCCATGGCATCTGCTCAGCATTTACACCACCGACGCTCACCTTATTTTATCCATATCCATGACTTCCTCCCTCCCACCCACCCACCCACTTAAAAGTGTGAGAAAAAGAAACTTAAAAGAGCAGGAAAAACGACACCATCTACAACTTCCATTCGGTAGATCTCCGATTCCTGGTTCTCTCCCCACAACCCATAGTTGCCCCAACAAGATTTGCTGGTGGGCAAATTGCACCTCATCGGGTTGTGTATCCAAGCAACCCCGGCCGGGTTTTCGACATGTGCAAACACGCAGGAAGCTTGCTTGGGGCGGAGGAGGGGGGGGAGGGATAGGGAGGTTAGGGAAAGAGCAAAGGATGCTCGGACGCCCGGTTCCTTCTCCCGGCTTTTGGCCCCACCAAAGCCTCCTTTCGTGCCTCGTAGTCCCTCCCGCTCTGGAAGTTCTCCGTGAAACCACCCGCCTCCCTTCCCCTTTTCCTTACCCCCCGTCCGTTTCTTCTCCGGGCCCGTCCCTCCGCCGAACTACAGCCCGACACCGCCTGCCTGTCCCTCAAGAGAGGGCGGGGTCTAAAACACCGCCTCCCAACCAATTGAGCAGCGCATCGCTTTTTTCCTGGCTAATCACCGAGCTTGCTCTCTTGAGCCGGAACATTCCTGGTTTTTATGGCAACTTCCCTCCTCCGGCCTCTTCCCTCCCCCGTTTCGTCAAGGTGCTGTGAATGGAGCGGATTAAGGCGTGAAACGCAGAGCGGGATGTACCACCTTGGAAAAGGGGGCGGCGGAAAGTACTATCTGGAAAACCAGAGGGGGTAATGTCTCGCCCTCGGGAAACATCATCACGACGTCCAGTTTGCGTTTGTGCTTGCGTCGCTTTCCCCTGGCCAATTCGGTGGCTGCAGCCACCCAGAGCACTAATGACAAAGCAGAAGGGCGAGGCGGAGAAAACCAGGTAGCTAAAGGAGGACGCCTTGTCGGTACCTGGTCCTTATCGGGAGAGGGCTGTGGAGGAACTGGAAAGCGGCGCAAAATGCAGCAATTTCATTTCACTTTCTGTAGGAGCCACTTTTGGTCCGGGAAGCTGGTGTTTTTAGGATCTCTCATGACGCAGAGCATAATATAGGAAACATCAGGAGTTTCCCTCTTCTATTTTTTTTAAAAAATGTAATACATAGGCCACCCCATCTGCTTTGTGGACAGTTTACAAAATGACGAGAAAAATAATATAAAAACACAACAAATATAAAAAGCCCAGGGGGGGAAAACAGCGCTCATTTAACAAACAAAATACTATATTGTGTGTGTGTTAGGTTTAAAAAAAAAGACACAATGAAATAGCTTTCTGTCTAGATGGTCTCTGGTGATGAGCTGAAAGGCAGAAAAGGAAAGCAGTATGCTTCCTCCCCAATTGGGGCTTACAGGGTGTTGTGACACAAATATATATATATTCGGCCCATCACCAGAGACCATCTAGACAGAAAGCCATGAGTTCCGTTGTGTGATTTTTTTTTAATACGTGTGTTAGTTTTATGAGCTGATCAATAAATAAATCAGAGAGACTAGTATAGATCTATGGTTGAATGGTTAAAGGCTCTTGCCTGATATGCAATACAGCCCCAGTTCGAATCCCAGTAAGGGTATGGCTAGCTGTTGAGAGCTAAAAAGCTCGAAATAGATCTATACTAGTCTCTGATTTATTTATTGATCAGCTCATAAAACTAACACACACACACACACACACACACACATATATTTGTGTCAAATCCCAGTAAGGATATGGCTAGCTGTTGAGAGCTAAAAAGCTCGAAATAGATCTATACTAGTCTCTGATTTATTTATTGATCAGCTCATAAAACTAACACACACACACACACACACACACATATATATTTGTGTCAAATCCCAGTAAGGATATGGCTAGCTGATGAGAGCTAAATAGTTTGAAATAGATCTATACTAGTCTCCCTTGTTTATTTATTGATCAGCTCAAAAACCTAACACACATACACACACGCATGCATGCATGCATACATACATATATACTTTGGGCACTTGAAAACCAGGTTGCGCTTACAGTACTTGCTGCATCATATTTGATGCAGGCGGGCGAAGCCTCTGGAGCAGCTCGGGAGTTCATGGCCTCCATGACGGCCATGGACCTGACCCAGGTAGTTTTAGGTCCCACTCACGAGGGGGGGAACACACTGGATCTCATCTTTGTCTCGGGACAGTGGAGTCGCGATCTGGGAATAGGGGACTTAGTCATCACTCCCTTGTCATGGACAGATCACGCTCTCCTCCGGCTGGACTTTCCAATCGCTCCACCTCACCGCGGGGAGGCGGAACCGGACACTCCTAGATGGTTCCGCCCCAGGCTTCTAATGGACCCGGAAAGGTTCCAGAGGGAGCTTGGGCCAATTCCTGTGATCCTGCCCCGCGACTCGACTGAGGACCTAGTGGCCGCATGGTTAAGTGCGGCCACGGGGGCCTTGGACCGAGTCGCGCCCTTGCGGCCTCTCTTGCGGCGACGAATCACCCAGGCTCCCTGGTTTACTGAGGAGCTTCGGGGGATGAAACGCCACAAGAGACGCCTAGAGAGCAGATGGAGATCCTCTCGCTCCGAAGCCGACCGTACACTAGTGAGAACCCATATTAGGGCTTACTTAGTGGCGATAAGGGTGGCCAAACGTGAGTATTGTGCCACCCTAATTGCATCCGCAGATAACCGCCCTGCCGCCCTGTTTGGGGTGACCCGCTCCCTCCTTCACCAGAGGCCGCGGGAAGCCCCTCTACAAGGGCGAGCAGAGGAATTTGGGATTTATCTGCAGGAGAAAATCACTCGGATTCGGAATGAGCTACCCTCCATCGACAGTGGTCCTGTGGGACTGTCCGAGACTAGTCTTGAGGTTCCTGCTTGGGAGGAGTTTGACTTTGTTACCACCGAGGATATGGACAGGCTGTCAAGGAAACTTAGAGCGACCACATGTTTATTGGACCCGTGTCCCTCCTGGCTTGTACTGGCATCCTGGGAGACGACACGAGGCTGGCTCCAGGGCATTGTCAACGCATCTTTGAGTGAGGGGTCCTTGCCTGCCGTCTTGAAAGAGGCGGTAGTGAGGCCCCTCCTCAAGAAGCCGTCCCTGGACCCAGCTTTACTAGAGAACTATCGTCCAGTCTCCAACCTTCACTTTCTGGTGAAGGTTGTTGAGAGTGTGGTAGCCCAACAGTTTCCACAACACCTGGAGGAAGTTGATTATCTAGACCCGCGCCAGTCCGGCTTCCGACCCGGTCACAGTACCGAGACGGCATTGGTCGCGTTGGTTGATGATCTCTGGAGGGCGCGGGATAGAGGGTATTCCTCTATCCTAGTCCTATTAGACCTCTCGGCGGCTTTTGATACCATCGACCATGGTATCCTATTGCACCGACTGGGGGGGTTGGGGCTGGGAGGCACCGTTTTGCGGTGGTTCTCATCCTACCTCTCTGGTCGGTCGCAATATGTGTTGACGGGAGGGCAGAGGTCGACCTCGAGACCCCTCTTACGTGGGGTTCCTCAGGGGTCGGTCCTCTCGCCCCTCCTGTTTAACACATATATGAAGCCGCTGGGTGAGATCATCCGTGGTTTTGGGGTGGAGTACCATCTGTACGCTGACGACACCCAGCTGTACATATCCACCCCAGACCACCCCAACGATGCCGCCGAAGTGCTGTCCCGGTGTTTGGAAGCCGTACGGATCTGGATGGGTGGTAACAAACTCAAGCTCAACCCTGCCAAGACTGAGTGGCTGTGGTTTCCGGCACCCCGGTTCAGCCAGATTACTCCAACTCTGGCCATTGGGGGCGAAACACTGGCCCCCGTGGAGAGGGCGCGCAATTTGGGTGTCCTCCTGGATTCCCGGCTGTCCTTGGAGGACCATGTGACGGCCGTGGCCAGGGGGGCGTTTCATCAGGTACGCCTGATGCGCCAATTGCGCCCCTTACTGGACCGGGCTGCCCTTTGCACAGTCACTCAAGCTCTCGTGACGTCCCGTCTCGACTACTGTAATGCTCTCTACATGGGGCTTCCCTTGAGGTGCACTCGAAAGCTACAGCTAGTCCAAAACGCAGCCGCGCGGGTAATTACGGGAGCCACCAGAAGCTCCCATATAACACCAATCCTGCGCGAGCTGCATTGGCTTCCTGTGGTCTTTCGGGTGCGCTTCAAGGTTTTGACGACCATCTTTAAAGCGCTCCATGGCTCGGGGCCTAGTTATATGCGAGACCGTCTCCTGCCCCATACATCCCTTAGACCGATCCGCTCCCACAGAGAGGGCCTTCTCAGGGTGCCGTCGGCCGGACAATGCCGACTGGCGACACCCAGGGGAAGAGCCTTCTCTGTGGCGGGCCCTGCCCTTTGGAACGACCTACCCCCTGAACTCCGGACCATCACCGACCTCCGCCTCTTCCGCAAATGTTTAAAGACATATTTTTTCCATCAAGCCGGCCTAGCCTAACCTCCCATGGGGACTTTTAGAAAAGTTTTAAATTGGGTTTTTAATAATTGGTTTTTAGCACAGGATTGGGGATTATTTAATATATATTTTAAATTATTTGTCTATCTTCTATTGTGTATGTTTTTTAAATTTCCTGTGCGCCGCCCTGGGTCCTCTGTGGAGAAGGGCGGGATATAAATGTAATAAAATGAAAATAAAATGAAATGAAAATGAAATATGGTCAGGCGATCATCATTTGCAACTTTCTCTGCTGACATCCCACAAGCAAAGTCAATGAGGAAGGCAGCTGCTCCTGCATGATATATATACTATAAGTATAATAAGAACCCTACTCAAGCCCAACTCAAGGTCCCAAATATTTATAACCAGTTTTCCGCATCTGTAAGGAGCTGGCCTTGAGCAGGGTTCTTAATACTGGCCAACTTTATTGAATTGAAGAGTGGAATAAAAATGCTTTAAATGAAGAAATGCATATGTGTAATGGACAGAAAGAATAACATTGAGGAACAGGAGAAAGCCGCAACCAAGACAACAATCAGATATAAGAAATCTGAGTCCTGGGCAGGAATGTACTGTACTGTAATTTGAGAAAGCATCTGGGAGATGTCTCTCCCAAGTTCATATGAAGATATTGGGGGGAGAGAGGGGGAGGAAAGTATATTCAGAGTTGCAAGTTTCTATGTTCTAATTTTTTAAAACAAAATTTACTAACATGTATGTCTTTGGCTTTCTACTCTGGTCTACCTTGTAGAATGGACATATATCAAGGTCCCAATTGGTACTAGATTTGAGGAGGCACATGAAAAACCAGTGAAATCAATATACCTTTAAACATGCATAGGTCTAGGAGAAGGGATAGCAGAACCAGAGGGTGGAACGAAAAGGGGGATCAGTCTAGAATCGCTATATAGTCACAAGAGAACTGTCTAATTCTCCTTGAGCGCCATTGACCTTTAGCTAACTCTAGGCAGGTGTCCAGTGTGAGTTGAGAAGATTCCTATGCATAGGCTTTTAGAAATGAATTAAATTGAAACTTCATGATCGACCTGGTCAATCGCATCCAAGATTAGGATGGACTTGCAAGCATAGGAACATTGTCCTGGAAATTGGTTCCGTAACAATACATAGTTTCTATGAATACATACTTTCTATTCTTTTTTCCAAGAATTTCTGGATATACCGTGCATCTCTTAGCCTCTTTTCTTAAATTTGTATTTGATAAACCAGGTTAGGTTGAAGAGTGAAATTGATTTGACAGCAGCATTGGTTCATTTGGCTAGCAAGACGGTGCTTGTTCTAAAGTAACTCCATGAGCTTTGTTCTTATTTTTATTCCATTATGGAGGTACAGATAGTTCTTGATTAACAACCATCCGTACAGCAATCCTCAAAGTGGTGACAGCACTGAATAAACGATACCTCTGGTCCTTCAAGTTGCAGTTGTTGCAGTACCACCACACTCGTGTGATTGCTTGGGCTGCAGCATCTCCTCTTCCTTTTGCAGTTGTATGTTATGGATACTTAGAGACATTTTCTTCAGTTATTGTGGGGCTTCTATATGGAACACATTCTTTCCATATAATACATCCTGTGCCAAATAACCCAAAGCATAATAGAGCCACCTCCTTTCTTAAATGTTGGCAAGGTAATTTTTATTCAAATATTTTATTTCTTTTTCTCCAAAAGTATCTTGGTGATCGCCACTTACAGTTGCTTCCTTGTGCAAAGGACGTTGATCCAAAATGTTTCAAGCTTGTTTTTTTTAAATATATATACTGTATTTTTTGGACTATAAGATGCACCAGTGCATAAGACACACCAAGATTTTGAAGAGGTAAGAAAAACATTTTTGGCTTGCCTCAGCCCTCAGCAGCACTCTGCAGGCTTCAACAGAGCTGGAGGTAAGGCAAAAAAGCCTGTTTTTGCAAAAAATGGGATGCAGGGGTGGGGCTTTGGGAGGCCAGAAATGGCTGTATTCAGTGTGTAAGATGCACCAACATTTCCACGCTGTTAGGGGGAATAACGATGCATCTTAAACTCTGAAAAATGCAGTAGTTTAGTTTTCTTACAATTGTCCCACAGATTTTAAGTGTATAAGCAACCACGTGCTGGAGACGTGTGGATAACTATTCCTCTTCAGGTAAATTTTTAAATAGGTCATTTCCAGTGATCTGTGGGCTCTGTTTCATAGATAGGCCCATTTGCAGTTCTAGCACAAATGTGCTTTGATCTTTAAGTTTTCAAATAAAATAAATAAAACAACATTTAACATGACTATGGGAAATGTTTGGAAGCTGTTATTTCAAGCAAAGGAAATGCTTCAAAAAAACTGGTACAGAGGATGTCCAAATCTTTGCATCTGTCATATTCTGTTTTTGAATCTGTAAACAATGGCATGCCAATATGTATGCATTAAAATTTGCAGAAATATGTCATGCACAATTTTGTACCATGTAAAGATTATTCCTAGTTTATTTACTTTGAGGTCAATTGAAACACACCATTTGATTGAGTGCCTAAATATTCATATTCAGTTGTATGTACAAGAAATCAGTCAGTTTATTTAAAGAGAATTGAATGCTTTAGCTTGCTATAAATAGAAAGAATTTTGAAACAGTGTTAAAGTATAATCTAGAATTATAAGCCTACAGAAATAATAGTTGCCTTAAATTCATGAAAATTAGAATATAGCTAATGGGGAAAATATACATCTAGACCTCTATATTGCTATAGTTTATGTAGTAGGTTACATTTTGTAATATTCCTTGCTTTTCTACTGTATAGACATGATTTTATACCAACTTGTAGTCCTGAGCTTACAACCATATATTTAGTGACTGTTCAAAGTTATAACGGTATTGAAAAAATGCCTTATGATCATTTTTCATGTATGACCATTGCAGTATCTTCATGGTCATGTGATCAAAATTTGGGGCAATTGGTATCTATTTATGGCAGTTGCACTGTCCCAGGATCACATGATCACCATTTGTAATCTTCCCAGCAGACTTCTGACATGCAGCTAATGGGGAAATCCGAATTCGCTTAATGACCTCATGATAGCAATAGCAATTAAGACTTATACAATATATTGCTTCATAGTGCTTTACTGTGATCTAGTCAGCGTATTGCCCCCAACAAACTGGGTCCTCATTTTACCGATCTCTGGAGGATGGAAGGCTAAGTCAACCTTGATTACTTAACAACTGCAGTGATTCACTTAACTGTGGCAAAAAGGTCATAAAATGAGGCAAGACTCATTTAACAACTGCCTTGCTTGGCAATAGACATTTTGGGCTCAACTGTGGTCTTATGTCAAGGACTATGTATAATATTAAACATTGATAATTAATGTCTATTGCTGCATTCATTTCCATGAGTAAACCAGGGACATTGAGATGTTTGCTTTACTGCATCATAACATAGCAAACATTTACTTAGCTTTGCAAGTACAAAAAGAATCACAATATAAAAATACAAGTTTTTATCTAAAAGTGAATATCAGAAAACTAATATTTTAAATAATATTTAGATGCAAAAGACTTGGGAAAATGAAATTTTTCAATGGGCCAAAAAAACCCTGTAAGTACTATTGAAAAGCTCACTCTAGGAGCCATTTTTAAAAACTTGATAGATGAACTGAGATTTCCGATGATTTCAGTAGCCAACCAGAGAAACATATAGTGACCAGTAACCTGATATCCAGGAAATTTAAGATTCTAAAGGTTAATATTAGGACTTTGAATTGGGCAGGATGTTTTGGCCAGTAACTAATGATAGCCTTAACTACTTCTGAGATTGTTCAGGATGCAGAATAATAAATTGCACATATACTGTACTAGAAATGAGTCGGAGTTAGCTTAATAACTTGTTGGAACCTGTTATTTTGTACAGCTTTGATTTCAGATATTTAATTCTACTTAAGTCTTTTATCCCTTTTTCATTGGGAATGTTTCCTGTAATGACAACTCACATGCAAAGTATTTTTTATGCATAGCTGTCATGTATGGTCATTGCACATACAGTAAAATCAACAGCGTAATTCAGGTACTTCAGCTTCTGTATGTGCATACCATATGCATTCGACATAAAAACAAGTCTATACACGTAGTTTAAATGTATGTTCTTAACACCACCATTTACAAGTTTTCTTTCTTTTGGCATGCCCAAAATAATTTACTTAGGCTTTTAAATGCTCTTGTACAAATTCTTTTTGTCTATGTACTCTTTCCAGTTTATGAAGCATTAATATGCATGTATACATCCCACCAATCTAAGCCTCAAAAACTCTGAACCAGATTTAGCACAAGCTTCAAGTTCTTTGACAACTATACCCTAAATACCAGTTAGTATAAAATAATAGCTAGAAAAATCCCTTACTGTAGCTCAGTTTCTAGTCTAAACAAAAGCTATTGGGCAAGGTACTATAGTGACCTTTAAAAAAATAACAATTAGACTAGGTTTATACTTTGAGAGACCACCAGGAAACCATATGGCTGTAAGCTAGACCGAAAAAAACAAACAAAAAACAGATGTTAGTGGCAAATCATTTCCCTGTTGCTAAGCAACGTGATCCATGTGGCCACCTGGAGTCAAATTCAAATTGGACAGTTCAGTAGCTCACTGAAGAGTCAGGCATAACAGAAAAGACTTTTGGGCAGGACCTGTTTACAGGATGATATGTATCATGGAAATATTGTACACCCACAAATAAACAGTTGACATATTTTAGATGTTATTATAGGTAATTTAGGTTAACCACCCCCGTTTCGCGATTAAAGCTATGATAGTGCTGAAAAGTAACTTAATGGCTAGTCGCACTTATGACCATTTTAGTGTCCTGTGGTCAGATGATTGCCATTTGCATGCTTGGTTTAAAAAATATATATTTTATATATCTACTTTATTTGTATCCCTTTATTATTTTTAGAAATAATTCCAGGTGGCCAATAAATCCCAACATATCTTCTTCCTCCTATTTTTCCCCACAACCACCACCCTGGGAGGGCAGTTGGGCCGAGACAGTGACTGGCCAAAAATCAGCTTTCATAGCTAAAGTGGGACCAGAAGTCCCCCCCCCCCCTTTATCCTTAACCACTAGACTAAACTGGCTATTGTTATACTATCAACAATAATAATACGGCCCACCCCAAGCTTTGAGAAATGTATTTCACAAGTCTCCTCCACTCAGGTTCCATTGTACAAACTTAAATAGGATGTCATGCATACTGGCACTTCACCAACAACTTGTACATGAAGTATTGTTGCTGTACATTTTACAGCTGGAAGACCAACATACCTTTTATCATTAATTTCTCTCAAAGCAATAATCTGTCATTAAACCAATTCAATATCCAAACCTTCATGTTATATAAAGCATGTATACCATCTTAAAGAAGAGACATAAGGTTTTACTTTGATATTGATATCAAATATATGACACTTTGCAATTTGTATTTATTAAATCCTTACAAACAAGGGTGTACTTTTAGTATTAGAACGTTAGCTGTCCACAAATGACAATCTTGTCCTTCTCCCAAACCAGTCAAGTCTTAGATTACCAATAATCTAATTGAGGATATGAAACAATGTATATTTTTTTGAACAATTGGCTAGATTTCCTAACCATCTCTACTGCTTTTCTGCAATAATCCTCCTGAAAGATCAAAGAACCTGGTATAATTTCTGTCCAAAACACTTGGCAGCAGAAAATCTGCATACTTCATTAGATAGCTATAGCCACATTTTAATTACAATAAAGATTATTTCTCCTTACCCTTGGTTATTCAATCTGAACAAAACAAATGTTTAGTAATTTCCTTAAGAAAATAAGGTTTAGAATTACACAATGTCTTTTTCCTATGACAGAAAACAGTGACAATTCATGTGTAGTTGTAAGTATCTGCTGTTTTGTCAATTTCCAGCAATCATCATTTAATTAATTTACCAAATTTTTAATAATAGGAGCATAACAAATACTTTAAGTATATGTATCAATAAGCAAGACGCCAGTCTTTTTATTAAAATTTTCAACTGTAAATATGACAGACTTAATACATTCAATTCTTTTAGACTAAGTCCTTTAGCAGGACATATGTCTGTATAGAAAAACATTATCTGACAAGTCTGTAAATCAGGTTGTTTCCTGTAATTTTTTTGCATGCGTTCAAGAGCTACCTGGTATTAGAAAAAGCCCTATTCCATTCAACTTTCTGAAAGAGGCAAATTATTTTTATGGCTATATGAACAACTTTCCAGAATGTCAACATTTGGTACTATTTAAAGAGTACCATAGGAATATGAAGGAAGCTGGAAATCTGAATATTTACTAAAAATAGCCTATCCTCCTTCAGGAAATAATGTAAAAGACAAAGACAACACAATACAACATAGACAAGAGATTGAAGATGTTTACTTCTGAAGTCCAGTTTAGATTTTAGTGTCATTTTTTTTCTAATGAGAATCAGTATGGACATGGCCTGAACTAGGGCTTGTCAAGTAGATGCAGAGATCATGACTGGTTGCCATACTCAGATTCAAATTTTTGAGATGTTTTTCTGTTTCTTTCAGCAAATGCTCCTGGTTATAAATGCTATGAGCAAAGGCAATCTGGGTCTAAAGTCATTTAGCAGTGCAATATTCTTTTTTTCCAATCGATTCTTTGAAATCTTTTGTAGCATAAAGTTACTCTCATGTCCACTGCCAAAACAAACCCTGAAATCTTGATTCCAGTGTATAATCCTCCATAATAGAGGTAGTGCAGTCCAGTCACTGCCAGTCTTATTATATTGGCAAGATCTGTTCTAGGACACTTTTGGAAGACTGTGGAATTCTGTCTGGGAATCTTACATCAAATTCAATAATAAGATCCCCTCGCTGATTTAGATTCTTGGGAAATGGAAGGCCTTCTCCAGGAATTCTTCGCTTCATGCCAGGTTTAATGACATCTTTGAATATCATAGGTATGGTTCTACCGTCTAATGTTGGTGTATTCACAGTGCAGCCACACAAAGCCTGTATATAAAAATAAACCACATAAATTAGTACATTTTTTACAAATGAAAAAAACCAGGGAATGAAAACTATTTTCTTTTGACAATGACTTTAAACTTCAATAAGATTTCATGATAAGAGAAAATGCCATATATATACCAATATACTTCAATGTTTCTGTTAAAGCTACTACAGCAATATGAAGTGTGCTTCCTGCATGTGTTCCATAATGCTGTCAGTGTCTTGAGAGTATATACTCTTATAGGCTATTTAAATTTACAAGTATATTATTACAGTTATATATGGATTATCCGAATTAAACTTTTATCTATTATAAAATGCAGTAATTTAGACATTTTATTACCTAGTCCATCTTTCAAATAACAAAATCTAGCTTTTCAACTTACCTCACGGAGGCTGATCTTAGCTGGGTATATAATATCAGACCCATCTCTCTTAAAAGTGTTGTGTGGCTTGTCCTTTAGAACAAAAACTATATCAGCTGGAATGTTGATTGGTGTTTGGTCTCCTTCTTTGGGGAATGTGATCTTAGTTCCTTCTTTCCACCCTCGTTTTACTTCTATTGTTAAAATCTTATCCTCACTGCGTGTACTTTTCCCATCTGGATTGAGACGCTTGTGTGAAATTTTCATTTTCTTGGTGCAACCTGTGTAAATTTCCTCCAATGACACCCTCAACTCGTGGAGGATTGGAGGATCTTGTTTCTTGCGGATGTTTTCATGTCCCCCACGACTGCGAGTAAAACCAATATTTTCAAAGTTTTGAAAAGTTGAAAAAGGATCATCAACATCCATGTCATCATCTCCATTCCTCTGACCAAAAAAGTTATCAAAAGGATTCCGTCCACCGAAGAACTGTGCAAACATGGCATGAGGATCTCCATGGAAGGTGTAAGTGAAAGAAGTTCCATTGGGACCTCCTCCACTACAACTGGGACCACCACCTTTCAATCCTGAAATATAAAAAACATAAAAATGTAATATTCATCCAATAATACTGATGTTCAATGTCTCATGTTACATCGTTTCTTTTTAGTACTTGAGAATATCAAATAGGGCTAATCTTAGAAATGCCTCAAACTTTCACCTCCATTTCTCTCTCACAATTTCCCTTTTCACCATGTTCATGATTCAACTGTATAAAAACACCTTTTTCAGTGTTTCAGTCTATAATACTCTCCTGAACTGAATGTTATTATCGATTCAACACAAATTATAATTCATTTTTACCTCAACTGGATAAAACAATAGGGATATTTTAAGAATTATGGGGGAAAACTGTTCAGCACAAATAAAATAATATTGAAAAGGACACTAGCATAAGAATATGCTAGAATATTCCAGCTACTACTAGAAGACTTTGCAGGAAAGGCTCCACCTATCTTAGACAGCTTGTCATGCAACACAAATATATGCAGTGAATACATATTTTACCAAGTTTTCAGAGGAAAATTGCTGAGCATTTAATAATAATAATAATAATAGGTAAGACAATGGAAGCCAGTACTGAAAAGCTATCCCAAATCTGTACAAATTGTATAGTAAGAGTGTCTGTTTTAAATGCTGTGTTTTATAAATGCTAGCGATGGAATGATGCTCTTTAAAACATACATGTCACAAGACAGAATGTTGACAGAATGTATACACTCAGCAATCTTTATTAGTGTACATAAAATCATTAGAAACAGGATAAATTCTAATTTTAATACATTATTTTGCAGCTTCCTACCCGAAGCATTTCCACCTGGCTCAAAGTAGCTTCCTACTAGACAGGAAGAACCTGTAAAGTAATGGTGGATTTTTGAGGAGTGACCTTTATACAATTAGAACAATTCAAAGATGGCAACTCATCTGGCCAGTTTCCAGAATGGAGAGTAAAAGAACTTGTTCTCCACTATTTTGCCCTTCCTTCCCCTTCCTTGGGAAATTAGTCCCAACACGGTCGTTTTCTACAGCCGCTGGGAAAAAGCCTTTGTTAATGGGACCTAAAAGCTAGATCTGACAATTATAATAGTAGCAAACTGGAAAGTTAGCAGCTATCCTTTGAGGGTGGGGGCAAGATTATTAGCAATCGAAGGAAATAGAATAACAATTTTAATATCAGAGAAACGTACAGCCGAAGGTAGGTCGTCATTCTTTGGCATAAGCAAATGTTAAAGATAAAAATATTTCAAAACTGGGAAAAAAAACATTTATTCAAGTCCCCTGCCCGAGTACAGCCGTTTCACTTTGAAGTTCCACTTTCCACTTTCATTCGCTTCCGTGATTAAAAAAATTCAACGGGGGCGATTTAATTCTGCTTCCCTGGCCTACCGACCAGTTAATTTGTCGTGCCCCCCCCCCCCCCCCGCTTGCGTCCTTCGATTTACGCCGAGTGCCCGGTCATTTCAATTTTCCTCTTAAGAGAATACAGGAAAGACAAGCAGGAAACTAAGGCAGCTTCGCTAGTTTAAAGAGAGTCCGATCCTTAACAAATTAGATCACCACCATCCCTCTTGTAAACTCGGATAAGCGACGTGTTGTAGACGTCCCCCCCGCCCTCCCATACATCGCAGACTCGAATTCCCCTCCGACCGTTCATACGACTTCCCACCCTCCCCGGCCTGTCGGGTCTCTCTCGGCACGCACCTTCCTCGCCGAACTTGTCGAAAATGTCGCGCTTTTTCGGATCGCTCAACACATCGTACGCCTCGGCGATTTCTTTGAAGCGCTCCTCGGCTGCAGGGTCCTTATTCTTGTCGGGATGGTAGCGCAGCGCCTGCTTACGATACGCCTTCTTAATGTCGTCTTCACTAGCCCCGCGGCCCAGGCCCAGGATACGATAATAATCTTTCCCCATCGCCCTTCGCAACTCCCTCAGTAGCCGGCCACCTACCCCGCTCGCTCGCTCGTCTCCCCGAGCTGTAATTTAGGAGGAGGCGCTTCCCTTTCCAAGTTTATATGGCGGGCGGAGGAATCTTCCAGAGCTTGCCACAACATTCCCTCTCGAAAGCCCGCCTCTCCATCCTGCTTTCTCCAATTGCAGCCGAAACCTTTCGAATGCTGCGCCAATGAAGACGCGGCGTGCGTCACACATGGGGGAAGTAACGGTTGGCGAGAGTCCGCCTTCTACCTGAAGAGCGAAGGAGATAAGCAATTGCTCTTCTGTCAACGGCTGTTTTCCTTCCGAATTCTAGAGGCTGGCGGCTGGTCCCCCGGCGGGGGCGAACCGGCTGACGTCACGGGAGGCTCGCGCTCGACCTCTTCTATTAAAACCTTTCCAGAAAACGTCGAACCCCCCCCCCTCCGGTCACTGCCATTCAATTAATCAACTCCACCCAGAAACTGAGGTTTTCTTAAACCTCAAGCCAGCCAAGATTCAGAGAACTTTGTAACGCCGCAGTTTCGCTTACGTTACGCCAGTTTCTTCAGTCTGGTGCCCTTATGAATGGAATTTCGTTAGATGGGGAATTGGGGAAGTTGGAAATCAAACACATCGGGAGGGCAGCAACTGGGAAAAGCAGGTGTTCCCCTGGGTGGCTATGACAATGGTACAAAATGCAAGAGAACAATTTGAAATACTGTTCTAATAAATGTCATTTATTGCTAACAGTCACTAATGATAAGGGTGACCCACCTCTGAAAGAAGTAGGTTAGCTGTAAGACTCAATACACTACTGATGAGGAAGTGGCATTTAACAACACAGACATTCACACCTATACTGTCTGCAGATTTACATAATCCAAGCCAGCTAGCAACTAAAACAGAATTCAAGTTATAATCTTACATGGAAAGCCAGTTATTCGTTATCTGAAGCAGAGAAGCAAGTCCCTATTGCCCACAAAATATCTTATCACCACAATCAAATTATTTTGAAATTTAAGGCAGTCTGAAAAGTATTTAAAAGTACCTCCTTGGTAATCATAAATACATTTGCTTCCCTTTTAATATCCCAAAGCAAGGTGCCAGAAACTGCCTCATTTTTTTTTGTACCTTCAAGTCAGTGTTGACTCCTGGAGGCTGTCTGGACAAGTCACTGCAGCTTTCTTGGCAAGATTTTGGAAGTTATTTGCCATTACCTGATTTCTGCTTGCCTCGTGTTGTGCTTCTGTTAAAACCTCTGAAATCATATCTGGATCAGAGACAAATAGAAAATTAGAAACAATATTAACACAATAGCTGTATCTAGGCAACAATAGCTGTATCTAGGCAACATTTTCTTTGTAATGTTAATTTGAAGAGGTGTCCAATATTTCAGTGACTGCAGGTGAACACAACATTTAAAACCAACAGAACAACTTAATGTCAAGCTCACCTAACCTATATGGCTGTGATGGCAAAACTACGGCACGCGTGATGGCAAAACTAGAGCCCTCTCTGCTGGCATGTGCGCTGTCGACCAGGTCAGATCTCTGTGGCATTTCTTTCGTGAGCTTCTGTTCCCCTGCAAACAAAACAGAAGAGCTCACAAAAGAAGAAGATCTTACCTCTTGCCACACTGCAAGTGTTGGGATGCCCAGTCTCCTGCAGGCCACCTGGTCTTCGGGTCTCATCTGCATAGGCGCACATGTCCATGTTTGCACATGCACATGTTCATGCATATCTGTGCATGCACACGTTCATGCACGCACACCTTTTAGTTTGGGCATGCTGTGTGGGCAGTTTGGGCAATCGGTGCCTAAAAGGTTCACGATCACTGCTATACGGTCTTTCCCAGGGGACATTCAGTTGTTAAAGGATTTGCAAAATGCTGGGAGGGTCAGGGCCAAAAACCTCCAAGCTTCCAAAGGGCAAATACTTACCAGGTCTGCATAGTACTGCTTAATAAATGGGCCTACCTTGCCTGATCTAGTACACCAGGCAGAAACAATTGAAGAAAGGGGCACCAGGTATAAGTCCCCATGAAGGTCTTTATATAATATGTTAATTAATGCCCTGAAGTATACCTGGAAGCTTACTGGGTTCTATGTAACCAAATTAATAAAGCTTGGCAAAATATTATAATAATAACAATCTTTATTGTCATTGTAATAATATTGTAATAAAATTACAATGAAATTGGTTATGAATAGCTTCTGACTGTTTTTATTATATGCTGCAGTGCAGTAAAAATATTTACATAATGTGAGTTTAATAAATAATTGCAGATTAGTGGGAAAACTGGCAGGAATTATTTCCATTTCTTTCTAAGTGTAGCAGAATAAGTCCTTTAAGCCAAAGTATGATGTACTATCCTGGGATATTGATGAACCTATCAAATATCCATACTCAGTGGCATCCACAAATGTTGATTTTGTGCTGTGGAAAACACATTTCTAATAATATAAATGGATCTAGAAGCAATCCCAAAACTATGAATTTAAACTGAAAATACGTTGAATGCTATCGTTTCCACTGGTAATCTGTTCAGTAATAGTACTTCTATCTTGTTTGGTTCAAATTTCACTTTATTGTCTGTCTTGACATCTCTTAATACAGCCAAGGACCGATCAAGCCACTGTGTTGTACTGTTAAGGTACTGGTGTAGCATTGCAGAATTCCAAATTCTAATTTTGAATTAACTATAATTCAGACCCCACAAAGTGATTGGTTTTTAGTCTTGTCACTCACAGCCCAACCTATCTCTTTGTGAAATAGGTTGCTATAGTTGCCAGCATAAAGAAAAATAGGGTAGCTATGTGTCATCAGAATGCTGAATCTTCAAATTATATTATTCAGTCTTTTAATATAGATTTAACTTCAATAATAAAATTTGCAGAACATCACAGACAAACATTAAGCATACATTATAGGTTGTATGTCAACCTAAGGCTGATCCAAGGGAACTGCTTTCAGACCCTTTCATAAATGATTCCCAGATTCAATTAAAGTCATTATTAACTTGCATTTTTACATTATTTTTTGACATTGATCCAAATCTGAATTCTAATACAGGTGATCTCTGACTTACAATTGTGATTGAGCCTGGAATTACGGTTGTAAGTCATGCTGATCAATAAAGGGTCATCATGTAACCGCCCCTGATTTTAAAACTTTTTTGCGGCGCTCCTTAAGCAAATGCTTAATGTAGTCAAAGTCAACATGGTGGTCCTTAAGCAAATGCTGCAACTGTTCAGCAAACTAATTGTTTGCAATAGGTGTTTTTTGCTAAGAACTGGAAGTAAATGCTGTAAATTGTGGTCAAATGTGAGGTGTCTGGTTAGTGCCCAAAATACAATAATTTGACTGCTGGAGGGGAGGGGGGCAACCATGGGCAATCTGGGTTGTAAGTACCTTTTTATGTCTATTGTAACTTCAAACAGTTGCTAAGTGATGGTTATATATCAAAGACTACCTGTAGCTGAGTCTATCATTGTTCTAAAGAAGGAATTATATAGTTTCCAGCAAGAAGAATAAAGATATAGAGTTTCCCTAGGAGCTGTTATCATATGCAGAGCCAACTTCATATACTTTGGAGGAAAATAAAGATTAGTACTCAGTGTCGAATTTATCCTACCAGGCAGCAATTTAATTTGAACAAATCAATATACTCTGCGATAGGAAATATTTTAAAGTATAAACATCTAGACTCCCATATATATTTTCTAATATGCTATTATAAAGAAAATAATTGTATTGTCCATGAAAAGAAATTCATTGATCCCAATTGCTTTTCTTTCCTCCTTTCTTTCTTAACTTCAATGTTTCCAAGAACAGCTGCTGATCAAAAATAGACAAAAAATTCTTCTGCATGTCTTGCATATCTCAAGAATAAATTAAAGCAGCTGATGGTGTATATTAATGCAGTCCTAATCACGTAGTTGTCTTGCTTTCTTCCTGTTTCAGAGAAAGATGGAATGAGAAACTGTAAATCAGCTACACCAGCTCACTTTTCTCATCTTATAAATGAAGGGGCACCAAATATCAGGCAGACCCAGTTTCTGTATTAAAAGGCCTTCTTAGGGACAAGATTGGTATATTTTAACTAAACTCTTTTTTATCATTTGTTATAACCAGAAGAGAAATGTATGCAAATATAATTCATTTCTTAAGTTCTATTATACTGTTCATCACTCCTTTTAATTATCTTTATATTATATAACTAGCCTTCCCGGCCACGTGTTGTTGTGGCCCAAACAAGAGGGACACAACCCTCATCAACTTGAGGGTGGAGTTTCTCCCTCCCTCTCTATCCCTCTACCTACCTACCTACTGTATTTCTCCCTCTCTCTCTCTATCCCTCTACCTACCTACCTACTGTATTTCTCCCTCCCTCTATTCCTATAGCTGCCTACCTACCTACTGTATTTCTCCCTCTCTATCCCTCTACCTACCTACCTACTGTATTTCTCCCTCCCTCTCTCTATCCCCATAGCTGCCTGCCTGCCTGCCTGCCTGCCTACCTACGGACAGAGTATTTTATGTCATAAAGGATGACATAATACCTGTGCCCCACTGCTCTTTCTATATCCATCTTCCTACATTTTTTACATTTCCGTTTTGTGTACCTGGCACAGGTGCGACATCTACACAGTCTATATATATCATTGGTGCCGGACTTGAAAGGAACGTTGTGTGAAAATTTGGAAGCGATCGGTGCAATACTTTTGGAGATTAGCGGTTTTGAACAAACTCAGTTACATTTCTATTTATATAGATTATATAACATCACTAAAAGCTCAACAAGTCTTAAGCATCAATTTTGTTTGTAATGGTCTTTAGTATAAGACAAGGCTGTTAAACTCACGGCCCTTAGCCTGGATGCATCTCACGCTGGCCTTGCCAATGCTTGGTTTAGTGAAGGGGAAAAAAGTTGTGATATGTCACGAAACAATGCCATGACAACGTGAGTTTAACACCCTTGGTATAAGACAATTCTGATACAGTATATACAATCTCCATTACTAGTCCATAAGCTACCTATATTTGTTCAAAGTCATTGTCAAACTATGTTGCCTGTTTAGTGAGTGTGACTATTGCTATTGACAAGATGATACATTTTCACCTCCAGTTTTGTGTATGTGCAAAACATGTTTATTTCCCCATTTTCTACAGGAAAATGGGAGAGTGATGGGCATAGGTAATGGAGGGAAAGGAGCAAATAAACAACAAAGGCTCCCTTCAATAATTATTTTCTAAACACTGCAAAAAGAAGAAGTGGGCATCTTAAGGTGAAAATGGCAACTGACAGTGTTTCAGAGTCTTTTAATACTGAATTGCATAAGCAGGCTTCCTCTTCTCCAGATAAAATAGTGGAAGTCTAGGCTTTCCAGAGTGCTAGTGATAAGGACCTGCACAAACGAACTCCTATTTTTCTTTCTCAGATAAAATAGAGGAAGTCTGGTTTTCTCTATTCTACCTTGTTGGAAGCTTAAAAATAGGGAGGGAGAAGGTGGTAAATTTTAAGTAAAGGGTGCGTGCATGTGCAAAAAGATAGAGCTGTCCTGCAAAGGAAGATGGCATAGGTGGGGACTGGCTAGCATTCATAAGGAACTCCTCTGGTGATACCCATAACAGTGGGTGCCTCAAGTGACGAAACTTAACATATTGTATACACTTTGAAGCTGATATAATAAACAGTAAAAACTATTTTATTTTGTACTAGCTATACCCGGCCACGCGTTGCTGTGGCCCAGTTTGGTTAAATGGCCAACCAAGCTGTGTGTAGATCTACACCTGCACACATACACACAACCACCGTATAACCCCTAACCTACCTACCTACTATATTTCTCCCTCTCTATCTATCTCTCTATCTCTCTATCTCTCTACCTACCTACCTACCTACCTACCTACCTACCTACCTACCTACCTACCTACCTACCTACCTACCTACCGTATTTCGCCCTCTATCTATCCCTCTACCTACCTACTGTATTTCTTCCTTTCTCCCTCTATCTACCTACGTTCCTACCTATTGTATTTCCCCCTCTCTATCCCTCTACCTACCTACCTACTGTATTTCTCCCTCTCTCTATTCCTCTCCCTACCTACCTACTGTATGTCTCTCTATCTGTCTGCCTGCCTGCCTGCCTGCCTGCCTGCCTGCCTGCTACTGTATTTCTCCCTCTCTGTCTATCCCTCTACTTACCTATCTATTGTATTTCTTCCTTTCTTCCTCTATCTACCTACCTACTGTATTTCTCCCTCTCTATGTATCCCCCTATCTACCTACCTACTTACCTACTGTTCCTCCCTATCTATCCCTCTACCTACCTACCTACCTACCTACCTACCTACCTACTGTATTTCTCCCTCTCTATCTATCCCTCTACCTACCTACTGTATTTCTTCCTTTCTCCCTCTATCTACCTACCTACTGTATTTCTCCCTCTCTGTCTATCCTCCTGCCTACCTACCTACCTACCATGTTTCTCCATATCTATCTATCCCTCTCCCTACCTACCTACTGTATTTCTCCCTATCTATCCCACCTACCTACCTAACCTACCTACTGTATTTCTCCCTCTCGGTCTATCCCTCTACTCACCTACCTACTGTATTTCTTCCTTTCTCCCTTCCTCTATCTATCTACCTACCTACCTACTGTAATTCTCCCTCTCTATCTATCCCACCTACCTACCTACTATATTTCTCCCTCTCTATCACCCTACCTACCTACCGTATTTCTCCCTTTCTATCCCTCTATTTACATACCTACCTACCTACTTACTGTTTTTCTCCCTCTCTATCTATTCCCCTATCTACCCACCTACTGTAATGCAATAATACAATAGCAGAGATGGAAGGGACCTTGGAGGTCATCTAATCCAACTCCCTGCCTAGGCAGGAAACCCTATACCATTTCAGACAAATGGCTATCCAACATCTTCTTGAAGACTTGCAGTGTTGGGGCATTCACAACTTCTGGAGGCAACTTCTGTTCCACTGATTAATTGTTCTAACTGTCAGGAAATTTCTCCTCAGTTCTAAGTTGCTTCTCTCCTTGATTAGCTTCCACCCATTGCTTCTTGTTCTGCCCTCAGGTGCTTTGGAGAATAGTTTGACTCCCTCTTCTTTGTGGCAACCCCTGAGATAGTGGAAGGCTGCTATCCTGTCTCCCCTAGTCCCTCTTTTATTAAACTGTATTTCTCCCTCCCTCTCTATGGGCCACCTGGGAGTTTGCTATCCCAGTGCCTTTTTGGCCCTAAGAGGCCTCCATAAGTTGCTGAGGAAATGACTGTTGGTGGGAGGAGTTACAGGGAGGTGAAAACCTGATCAGTGGGTACATTTTACAAGTGTGCTAGGCACAAAATGAGTACGTATTCTATTATCAGAAGTCCTTGTGAACATTGTGGAAAATTTGAGGTAAATTGGTGCAGTAGTTTTTGAGATTAGCTGCTTCGTACAAACTATTTTACATTTTTATTTATATAGACTAGCTGTACCCGCCATGCGTTGCTGTGGCCAGGTTTGGTTAAATGAAAAAGTCCCCCCCCCCAATAGACGACCCCCTTCCTTCTCTGCCTCGGTTTCCCTTCCCTGTCCCCTCCCTCTCTTACTCTACCTACCTATCTACCTACCTATCTACCTATTATCTTCCCCCTCTCTCTATCCCTCTACTTATCTACCTACCTACTGTATTTTCCCTCTCTCCCTCTAACTACCTACTTACCTACTGTATTTTTCCTTCTCTCTCTATTCCTCCACCTACCTACTGTATTTTTCCTTCTCTCTCCCTCTCCCTCTACTTACCTACTGTATTTCTCCCTCTCTATCCCTCTACCTACCTACCTACCTAGAGAGAAAGAGGAGAGAGAGGCCGCTGACTTGGCAGCGGCCTTGTGGGGGGGGTGGCAGAGGGGTGGTGGCGTTGGCAGCGGCGAGGTGGGAGGGGCGGAAGGAGCCAGAGGGTGTGGTGATATCAGCAGCGGCGAGGTGGGGGGGCGGAAGGAGCCGGAAGGCGTGGCGGTATCAGCAGCAGCGAGGTGGGAGGGGCGGAAGGAGCCGGAAGGTGTGGCAGTGCCGACGTTGCCAGCGGCGAGGTGGGAGAGGCGGAAGGAGGTGGGGGGCAATGAGTGAGTGAGTGAAACACACAGAGGAGCTGCAGTTTTACATTTGTGTGGCATGCACCTGGCACCAGTGTGCCGTCCACACAATCTGTACGTATCATTGGTGCTGCACTTGTAAGGAACATTGTGTAAAAATTTGGTGGCAATTGGTGCAGTAGTTTCTGAGGTTAGCAGTTTTGAACAAACTCATAGTTAACTTTTTAGTTAACTTTCTATTTACTGGTATATAGATTAATGGAGAAAAAAAAACTAGTTTATTCTGATATAATAATAGTGACAATTTAAAGCTGTTTCATTTATGGGTGAGTTGAAGGAAAGTTTGTGTGAATAAGGGGGAGCACTTGGATTGTTAGGGGGTGCTATTGCTGCATTAAGGTACAAGTAACCACAGGGTCTCCATATAAGAAAAAGAAAAATAGAATCACCCATTTGAAGAGAATAGTACAACTTAGAAATAAATTGAACGGATCTGAGTATCTACATGTACAGGTATTCCTTGACTTACAACAATTCATTTAGGGACCATTTGAAAATTTTCACATTTATGATTGATGCAGCATCCCCATGGTCACGATTAAAATTCAGGCAGTTGGTAGCTGACTCATATTTATGATGGTCATATTGTCCCAGGATCATGTGATCACTTTTGAGACCTTCTGACAAGCAAAGTCAACGGGGAAGCCAGATGCCCTTAACAACCAGTTACTAACTTAACAACTGCATGATTCACTTGAACAACTGTGGCAAGAAAGGTTGTAAAATGGGGCAAAATTCACTTAACAACTGCCTTGCTTAGCAACAGAAATTTTGGCCTCAATTGTGGTGGTAAGTTGACCTGTAAATGCCATGAGAAGTTATCATAAGGATCTGACACGTAAGTAAGTTGAATGAAAATGCGGACTAATAATTCGGCATTGATATAAAGGATTGCAAATTCTAATTAGTTATATTCTTAGACACAAGATCATTTCCAAAATAGCAAGGCTTAAAATACACAAAGTGCATTTTGTCTGGAGATATGCTTATGATGTGATTCATAAACTGTATGACACATACAGCAAAAGAAAAGGGAGGGCATCCATGAAGAATGTCTTTAAAAAGCTATCAAGCAGCTGACCTGGTATTTGAATTTTAAAAAGGATAAAATGGTTAAGTCTGTAAACATTTCTAGATGACTGCTGTTATTTTTAGATTTCCCTGAAAAATACATTTACCTTAATTAATATTTCAATAATCTAATCAGGAAAAAAAGTATTAACAGGAGTCAAAACCGAGTTCTTTCTGCTCACTGAGCATAAGCCTATGCTAAAAGACAGCTAAAAGAAGAGAAGTATTTTAAAAACAATAAATGAATTAAGGTCTACTTTTGATTCACACGATACCATGAGATATAAGATTGTCCAAATGTCCACAGATTTTATAGCTTCTAATGAGATAAAACAGGTATTACAATTTAAAGAAAACAGTCATGTCTAAATCAGCAATGATGAATATTTATAATTACAGGGTTTATCCTATGTGTTATGCACCCTAGTTATCAAGGGTTTTTTTGCCCTAAAATTGGCATTAAAAAACAATAAAGGAGAAAACTGGCATATCAACTCTTTGGAAAAAAGCTATTTCCCTTCTTTAAAACCAAAGTTTTTGGAATCTACTTAATATTGACTATAAATAGATAGTAGGGCTGGTTAAGAAACTGTGGTGTTTATAGATATTCTGTGGTAGTTGCAGAGCCAGGTAGCACCTTTCTGAAGAATGTTTCAATATTTGTTGAAGGTGTTGCTGCCATTTGTTTCAACAGAGCATACAATTTAGATTGATTTATTCTACTCTTTTGTTTCCCTTGGTTTGGACTCCTTTGCTTCCAGAGATAGCACACTCACTGACAGTTTGAAGCAGGAATGACAATAAGACAAAGAAAATCAGAGCAGAGTTCTTTTAAAAGAAACAGAACTTGAACAAGAACAGTTCTGTTTTCTCTTTTCTCTTTGTCTGAGACCTATGTTCAAAGTATAGATTGAGAACTGGCAGAATCATGGTCATGAAACCTGTGCAGAAGGAGGTCACAGGGTTGGACTGAAGAAACAACCTTATACCAAAACATTAGACTGAGGAAACAACCTTATAACAAAACATCAAAGAATAACAAGATGGCAATACGTATACTCAACATCCAGAGGTGAATTTTTGAGTTTTAAGCTGAGGAAGGAGTTCTCACTTTCTGAATTAATGCCTAATCGATTAGATTCACTGCCAAGTATACACTTTATAAGACTTGTTAATATCATATTGGATTTGAGTCTTAGAAGCAGACAACTTGAAAAAGTTATCATTTAAGTAATTGTGGTAAACATAATTGATTTATTCTGTCCATTAGCACTTTAGAAATTGGTAACAAATCTCTTGTCCATGGAGCTTGGTGGACCGAGTCTATAATACTGTAGTCAAATCTGACATCCATAAAATGTTTGGCTGATCAATCACTTGAATTCATTTTGACTTGAGCTGCTTCCAGACAGACAGCACTTACCATTAACATTTTAAAAGTGCAGCTGTTCTATTTTCCCTCCTTAATAGGTAAGTTATAAAAAAAAAAGATAGAAAGAGAAATAGAAGAAGCAGGAATTTACCAATAAGGCAATGTGCACCTATGGTTATCCATGACATTTTATGAACAAAGAGGGAAATTGCATCCCAAAAAATATTTTGCGAGTATTTTGAATTACAGATTAGATAAAATCCAAAATGTCATTTTAATACTTCTTTTTTAATTCCCTGCATCTCTTTCTGATCTTGCAGCCTCAGGATTTTGATAGAGAAGAAATTCATTTTCACATTTATAAAGACACTCTAGTTAGACATGTCAGGCAAGACATGAAATCATAGTTTGATCTTAGCTTGTTCTCATTAGATAGTTTAAATATAGGTACCTAGTTTGGAAGATTCAGGACTACACTAGATTAACATAAGGGATGGAATTAGAAGCTTTGTCTACAAGAGGGGTGAGCAATTAATTTTCCCAAGGGGCTACATGAAAAACTGGGACTGTTGTGGAGGCTTGAATCAATAGGGCTGTGAAAGGGCATAGGTACATACATAAATTGGGGGGGGGGGGGGGGGAAATATAGCAGGCACCTTCAAAATCAAAAAACTTAATACAAAAGCAATGCTTTTGTATTAAGTTCATGGCATATAGTTATTTATATTTGATTTCTAATTTCCAATTGACCCCATGCGGGCCAAACAACATCAGCAAAAAGGTTGGATCTGGCTTGTGATCTATTTTATTTATATTGCAGCATCCCCAACAAAATAGTGGCTTAAATAGGAAAAAAAAACCACCAACGTTTTGTGACTAAGCACTTATAAATAAACAGAAAATATGTTTTACTATTCATAGCTATGCCTGGACTAAAAATTACTTGGAAGGGTATAATATATAACATAATCCTGATGGATAGGACATTTTGAAAGGTAGTTTCAAAAAATTGCATTGGTATTTTTATTTTCATATGTTTATAAATCAAGCTATATTTGCATTCATACATTACATTGATTCATGCATTTGGATCCATCACATTATTCTACTGCATTGGTTGCAAAATGCAAAAAACATCTAAGAAACACAGAACCAACTGTTAGATCGGGTGACGGAAGGACAGACTAGCACATATGTGCAAGGGGAACCTTTACCTATAATCATGTAAAATAGTCCATAATTCAAGCCTATTCACTTTATGATACATTTTCTCTAATTTAACAAATGTTCAATAACATTTCTTCCTTATATTAGCATCCTGATGAAAAGCAAAATCTATTCGATACAGGTCTGTACATCAATTTTTGCTTATTCTAATTTCCTGCATCCTTGCAAAATTTTAGGAATTCCTTGATCTCCTTAAATATATTCACTTTTTTTCTTTGTACACATTATCTCATATCTGTGGTGTCCATATCAATGATCACTGGCTTCAAAACAAAGCTACCATGATCAAAGCCCCAACTCTTTTACTTCGTGAAATGTATGCTATATATGTTACAGAGTATGCACTGCACAGAGTAAAAAAAGAGTGGGACTTTGATCACCTAGTTAACACTTGCAATTAAAAAGCAATCATTTATTTTTTCACTTTTAATATTCTGAAAGACAAGGAAGAAATAAGAATACAACATAACATTCAAGAACAGTATATCTCACAATTCAGTTATAATTCTCATATATCACTTTCAAAATTACAGCTATTATTAGTAACAAAGCCCACATCTTTCCAGATGTAATAAAAATGGGACTCATCTCTTTCAAATTTAATCTGTGATTTTTTCAAGAAAAGCAATACTTTAACACAGCAGTTGTCCAATGATAAATCATTTAAGAATGTCTGAATATTGAATTAGTAGCTGAGAATAAAAATAGAATAATATGTGACAATCCCAAATCTGGCATAGACTATTCTGACTTCCTCAAAAACTTTCTTCCAGAAAAGTGCAATCTTTTTACTAGTCCATCATACATGATTAAAAAAAAAAAGTCTCTCCAACATTTTGACATGTAATTTGAAGTAGTCTAATTGGAATTTAGTGACAATGACGTACCATCTTCCACTGTCTCTCGTAAAATGAGCTGACTGAAGTAATCTGATTTTCATAATATTTCCTACACCATCTCATCTATTCATTTTCCTAAATTTGTATGCACTACTTTTTAAAAACCTACTCGGGGCAGAGGTGTGTGTGTATATATATATAAATTCCTGTTTCAATAATAATTTATACATTTTTGAGGTTGTTCCTTTAACTTGGTAAAGATATTTATTAATTTTTTTCAAAAGTAAACACTCATCTGTTGACTCTTATATCCTTCTTATTCAAAGAGGATTTAAGTTGGAGCAATGTTAGCCAATAAAGGTAGCAACCTATTTGTAATCCCTTTATTACACATTGTCTTATTGTAAAAGTGATTAAGGTGTCTTCTAGGCTTCAATTACATTGGCCTATCTTAATTATAAGTATAGGTAGTCCTCGATTTGCATCAGTTCATTTAGTGACTATCCAAAATTACAACAGCACTGAAAAAAGTGATTTATGACCATGTTCACACTTATGACCACTGCAGTAACCTGATAGTCATGTGACCAAAATGCAGCTTCTCGGCAACTGATTCATATTTATGATGGTTGTAGTGTCCAGGGATTATCTGATCACCTTTTGTGATCTTTTGACAAGCAAAGCCAATGGGGAAGCCAGATTCACTTAACAACTGTGTTACTAACTTAACAACTGCAGCGATTCTCTTAGCAACAATGGGAAGGAAGGTAATAAAATACAGCAAAATTCACTTAACAACTGTCACTTAGCAACTGAAATTTTGGGTTCAGTTGTGTTGGTAAGTCAAGGACTACCTGTATACGCTTTTTGGAATGTATTTACAATACAATAGCAGAGTTGGAAGGGACCTTGGAGATCTTCTAGTCTAACCCCTTGCCTAGGCAGGAACTTTATACCATTTCAGACAAATGGCTATCCAACATCTTCTTAAAGACTTCCAGTGTTGGGGCATTCACAACTTCTGGAGGGAAGCTATTCCATTGATTAATTGTTCTTTTTATATTTATATTGCCTATTTTCATTAAAACACTTGCAAGAAAAAAAATTGCCTTGTGGATCCAGGTACTTCTTGTATGCTTTCCAGCTGGATCTTCCTATATATACCAAATTGCCTCATCTAGATGACACTAATTCATATTTTCTGATATATATTTTAGTCTTTTCATTCATAATTAATCCAACAGTTTCATTTCACTAAATGTAATCATTAATTTCACTCCACAAAATCAAACCCATCTTCATCCTGATCTATTACATTATCATATATCTCATAGTTTCACTATCATAAAACATATATAATAAACCACAAGCATAAAAAGGAGTTTAGTATGAATTATGCTCGTGTTAACTCCCTGAAATGTAGGCTCTGTAAGATATAGAGTATCTTACAAGCCAACATACCATTGCCTATATACAGTATCACCAATTACAAAGTGTATACAGTGTACCGACATAGATGTAGACACACGTACAATATCCTACATTTTTAATACTCAGTTAAATATTGGTGCCACAGTTATTATTGTTTGTGTGAAAAACAATAATATAATATCAAATTATAATAATATAATTTGATAATGGATACTTTGACATACATTAGCTTCTCATATTGCTGTATTATTTTAAATATAGCTTTGCCATATCTGGATTGCATAAATTGGAATAAGCACCGGAGAGCAGCAAACTATTTTTGTTCTGAATATGTTCAGAACTGTAATTTCTATAAAGCAAATATTGAACTTACAGGGTTGAATTTAATTAAAGAGAGGAAGATGTGGGGCTCATCCTAATTCACACTGTGAGTATAGAGAGTAATGAGCTAAGCTCTCTGAATCTCACTCCATTTGTATAAGTTCCCTTGTCTGTGCATCAGATTTTCTACCTGTGACTCATAGGTGAACCTGAGTTGAGATAGACACTGAGTGGAATTATTAAAAGTGGAGAATTCTAGCCTTAGAAACATATTAGTAGAACTGAGTCAGCAAGGTGTGGTGCTGGAAGTAACCCAAAAAACAGTCATTGGGCAACTCACTAGGTTAGTAGCTTAATTGAAAAAGCAAGATGGTATTGCATGTTCATGCTTGCAATATTCAAACTTGCTAATGTTAGTAATATTTTAGAATCCATTCATGTGGTATAACTTGTCCTAGCAGCAGTTCTTCTAAAGTATTAAGCACAGGATTAATCTAATACTGCCCTGGATTAGTAGAATTTTAGATGAACAGTAGATGGAGCGCTTTAAACAGGACAAATGATTATTTAATTCTTTGATTTTATATGCAACCAATAACTTGCCATCTGCTAACAAAGCAAATGACTCCATTCACATATTTGGACAAATACAAATCAGATTAACAAAAGTGTTTTCTTTTCAATATGAGGAAATATGCCTCCTACTAAAGCATCATAGGCAAGCTCAGAGCCCTTTTCCATTAGAGGGCTCCACTGCCCTCTATTCACTCTAGAATCAGCAGAACATTGTACTTGCATGATGTTTATTTATTTATATCTTTTAGGTTTTGTACAGTTTGTATCTTTTTAATATTGTAAGCCACCTGTGGTAAGGTGGGTGGCCAATAAATTTTATCTGATTTCCTGCCAACTAATCTGTGACCAAACATAGTAATTTTTACCTAATTTGAGATTACCCAAAGAAATGTCAGAGTAAAGGAATAAATACCATTTTAGCACAATACGGCCAAGCATGATGGAAATCTGATTCATGGGGTATCTCCAGTGGATCAGGTGAACTTTGACCTATCAATACTTCAGCTAACAGAAAACTACACAAGCATAAAGCATGCTGCCTATGCTGTTGATCCTTATCCTGCCAAGAATGCCATCAAATAGTGGAGTCTTCATTTACTATGAAGTCAGCAAGTTAAGGAAAGAGATTGGTGGAGTCCCCCAATATTGTTCCCCTTCCTCCAAACTCCAAACTGCCAAATAACCATCATAAACGAGCATCATAAAATATTCATCAGTTGTTCTTAAGTGAGAAACGTGCAAATTTGGACAGATGATGATATCAATACCTTCTGTCAGCATTCACTGCAGGCTTTGCAAAAGCTAAAGGCCTTGGGATGACAGGAGCTAGAAGAGGTAACAAGGGAAGTGAGGAGCTGACCCTTGGCTTTACAAGCATTGTCAGGAAAACCCCAAAACATTAAGGGTTCAGGGTGTTATGTGGTCAAATAGGAGATCCTGCATCACAACCCCCAGTACCTGTCAATTATTTTTCACCGCCTTTTAGAAAACCCACATTTACCACTTTTTCAGATGAAAAGTCTGCTTAAAGGTCACCCATCTTTAAAAGTAGGCCAACTAACAGTTGATAGGCTGGTAGGTGGTTACTTAGTATAGTGGTAAAATGTCATGCCACTTTACTTTACATTCATCTCCCAATCTCCCGTTCTGTTTAAGAAAATATTACTTTACTGCTGACACAGCTAAGGATTTGAAAGTGCTTGAGATACGGAGTTAGAATAAGGATGAAAACAATGTACAATTGTTAGGAACAAATTGAGAAATATCTGACAAAGCACAACCATTTAGCATAACGTAGGGAAATTCTTCAAATGTTTATAAATGGACTAGTCAGGAATGTTTCAAACATGTTCTTAGAAGTTCACAAACAAGCCAATAATCTGAGCACTGATTCAGAGACTACAAAGACTCTAGGAAACTGCAAACCTCACATACTGTAATTGTTCATAGCTCCTTCAAAACAGCCCTCAAAAACTCAAATAGACAAATCAGCACCTATAAGAACAGGGCTATCTTATGCTATTCACTATACCAGTGATTGCTAAAGTTTTGGTTATTGTGTGCCAAAAGTGTGCACGCGTGCGTGACAATGCACATGTGTACCCACACCCATAATGCAATGCGCTGTGACACCCTCCGTGCTCCCCTCCATTCCCTCTTCCCCCATGGGGTCACCAAGCGAGAAAGGTTGCAGACTGCTGTTCTATAGGATGATTTCATTGTAATTTTATTACAATATTATTACTATTATTACTATTATTACTATTATTATTATTATTATTATTATTATTTTCAAAAGCAGAGGATTTAATACCATTGTTACAATGCAGGCCAGTGCCGATTCCTCAACACCACCAGTTTTGGAATAGCTGAATGTTGGATTCGCAATGGGTTAGGGTTAGGGTTAGGGTTAGCATGCTCCTAAAGCATAGTAGGTGATGCCAAGACGTAACAATTTTCAGTATTTTACTAATGTAGTTTTTAAAATAACAACAACAACAACAAAAAGATACAGCAAACCTTTGAACAGTTCTAGCTTTTATGGCTAGGGAGGGGCCACTAATTACGCATATTATCTCTGTGTTGTGGTAACAATTGTACTTTAGACACAGAGAAGTTACTATAGTACTTGGATATGTTGTTTAATCTCTCTAAAACATATGAGCAATGAATCATTGGGAAAGGAAATGGAAGAAGTGCTTAGGAAATATTAAAGAAACTTTAATATTAAAGTAAATAATAAATATTAAAGATACACACACAAAAGATCTATATTCTATATAGTTTTAATTAATAATTATCTGATTATATCACAGAACCTACAATATGATTACTTGCCATAATTAACGTACAGACTTTTCAGGTCTTTTGATCAAGTTCCTAATTATATTGGAAATCAAGCATTACAATGCATATAATTGAATATCAGCTATTTGTATTTTTGTAGATGTGTACATTAATTTAGATGTTCAAGTTCCACAAAAAACACTTTTGTAATCACCAATCACTGAATTTGCTCAGTGCAAACTCTTTAAATGATGGTTTTGTAACACTGTCTTTTCTCTGCAATATCTTCAGCTATTCCACTTGTTCAGACAAACAGGCACCAGAATGTATTGCCCAACAGAGATTTGAAATAAGCAAAAGAGCAAATCTTACAAAGCAAAATAAGGAATAGGAATTCTCCCACATGGAAGAAGTGATTGTGCTATTCCTGTGAATCTAAAGGTGAAGTAGGAAGAAAAGGGCTTGCTGAGGTATTCATTTAAAATAGAAATTTGCTTACGATGCTTCAACAAACTAGATGAACAAGACTGTAATCTAGTAGCTGAATGTATATCACTATGAAAAATAACTATGAAAAATCAGCCGCATTACACAAAAGTGTGATAGTAGGGGGCTATCATAAAAAGTAAAGGGGATAGATGTGATTGGACTCTCATGGCTTTTTAAAAATACCTGTGATGATGTGTATGGCACATATTTAAATGCATCAAGGCTTCAAACTGCATGGTCAGTCACAGCCCTACTTTTTTGACCCTTCCCTGTGGATACCCAGTCATTAATTTTAGAATACAATCACATACATATTGATTAAAAAATACATGATTAATATGCTTAACAGTGATTAGGCTTATTCAGTATACTAAATGCGGGTTGTTTAACCATGGCTTACTGGATAAGCTGTAAATTGCTAAGATTTCAAAATATGCCGAGCAGGATTCACACAACATGCTAAGCATCCAGTAAGCCATCCAAACCATGATGGCATGATAGGACATATGAATCACTGATTCAACTCACTGCTTCATCACAATCGGAATGATCTCCCAGGAGCAATTTACTGGGATTTCAGTGGGTTTTAGCATATTGTGTAGGGATCGGAAAGCATTTTCTTGTAAATGGACAGATTCTACCTCTTCTCTATCTCTGCTGGTGCAGCTGCCAGGTCTGCAAGTGCAGTGTTAAAATTGTCTCCAATAATGCTTCCAGTTATGCTATTTATTTTTGCTGATGTCCCTTGTGAACTGGTTTAAAAAGATACATATCTTGAGAAGTAAAAATTAACTGCTAATAATATCTGATTAAATAGAGCTATCTCAAAACCCAATACAATTTTTATTTTTAATATCAATATTAAATATTACAACTACAATGATAAATTACAACTTGTTATCATCTTTGGTTTGACATGTAACAAAGCAAAGAAATATTGGGACCAGATTCATATTTTAATGCAGAAGATTCTTAACATGAATATAAAACTGAAACCAGAGACTTGTAAGACTATTGGGCATGGAACTTTGTAGACTTTGCGCTTGAGACAGAAAAAAATTAAATTCTGACTTTGGGAGTACTGATTAGATAAGTTTGTTGTTACAGAAATAGCTATTATATACTAAGTATGTAAAAGTAAAGTGTTGAGGCTGAATTTTATTATTTTTATACTACTAAGCTGAAAAAATGTAGGATTTTATCTTCTTTTTTCCCCCTAACCCATATTTATTTCCCCATTTCCCTATTAATTTTGTTTTCCTTTGTATTTACTGTGTTTCCCTGAAAATAAAAGAGGGTCTTATTTTCTTTTGACCCCCCAAAATAAGCACTTGGCCTTATTTTCAGGGAGGTCTTATTTTTCAAGTGCAGGGTGTGGCGAGCATGGTTACCTCATGGCTGCTGCTGTGCTGCAATATTTGTGGGGGAGGATTTATTTTCAGGGGAGGGCTTATTTTAGCACATGCACTCAAAAGTCTGATTGGATTCATTATCTGGGGAGGTCTTATTTTGGGAGAAATAGGGTATTATAATTTCAATAGATAGATAGACAGACACACAGACAGTACTACAAGAGCAAAAAACTAAAAATAAATAATTATTAAAAAATCAAGAGTAGGAAAGAAAAAGAAAGTGAAAAAGAAAAAAAGAAATGTAGTAAAGAAAAAGAACATTTATAAAGAAATAACTTCCCTATTTCAGCGTAAGTATAAATAATTTAAGTAACTTATCATCTTCTCTTAAAATACAACAAAGGATTTTTCTACCCCACATTCCATTCATCTACAAACAAATCCTTATAACCTCATCATTTTAGTCCTGCTTAGCAGAAGTCCATTAAAGGTTATCAAAGATGACAATATATTTTAACCTTGATCAACCAAAACAATTTTATATTCCTTTTTTTATTTAAATGTTTAGTTCATTCAAGTAATGTCCTAGAACATGATTTGTTTTCATTTTTTTCTTTTTCCCATCTTGCAAAACTTTTCAGTTTTAACAAGCATTTTTAGTAAACCCAGTATGGGAAAATTGTCCAGGTTACTCTCTTGATTTGTTATGTGCATATCCCTTTTCATTAAATAGCAGCTGATTCTTTTGTATGTTCAATGTAGTCTCTTTTTCCATATAATTCTTGTAGCCTGTCATTTTAAAATCCATTTTCACACCAGTCTTGTCCAGTAAATACTGTACCTTTTCTGTGACATTTTCTAAATATGAGGCAGACACTCTGAAAATTAATTTTGGTCCGTTGTTCAAAATATTCCCCAGTATGTCCAATGTTAATACGTTTAATTGCAATCTTCCTTCCAACTTCCACAGTGTTCAACCTTCAAAATCCCATTCTATCATTAAAAAAAGGAATTAAAAAGAAAAGCATTTTCTCATCGAATGGCTTTTTATAATTAATTCCAAAATCTTATTTCAAATCCATCTGGTCCCTTATCCTGTTTGTAATTTTCCAAGTTCTAAACATCCTTTTGCTGTTTATTTCAGCCCTCCCTTTTTTAAGTCATTGTACTTCTATTTAAAGTTTATTTCACTGAAGGAAACTTAGACTATGTTTTCATACTTGTTGATAAAAAATTCCTAATAGTTGAAAAGCAGTTTACAAGTAATTTCCGAAATTGACTGAAAAAGGAAAGATGTGTTCCGTCAAAGAGCTGAGGAATTATAACAGAATGACATCTCTGAAGATATAGAGAGACACTAGAGAGATGCTTGCCTGAAAAATGACTCTGGATCAAAGAGAGATTGTAAAATAATCTACTTGTACTCTGGATGGTGGCCCCTCATGAAACAGATGTTTTTGCAGTTGTCTTGGGAGTTGAGCAGCCGAAAATCACAACTGTAGTATAACCTATAGTCAAGCCCTGCCATCCTAATTTCTCAATCACACTGGGAAATTTGTACACTTCTAAAACTCTGGTTCCTGTAACCTTTAATTGGGAAAAACAACACAACAGAACAAAACTTTTTAAACCAAGTCCTCAGAGAACGCATCCAAAATCCAGGACCCATGACTCCTATGGAACGGAAATCTGGCAAATTTTATGAAACATTTTATGTCATAAATATTATCATAAAACATTTGCTGTGTTGATGTTTGACTGTGCTATATAATTCAACATGGGCTATTTTCAAGGCAGATACATCTCTGAATATATTCTCAGTTTTTCCGTTTTTTATTAGTTATTGTTGAAGAGTCCGTTTGGAGAAGGGCGGGGTATAAATTGAATAAACTAAACTAAGACATTGAGGGATCTGGTAAGGAAATATCTCTGAAATGATGATACAGTGGGGCACGGATTGTCTAATAATTAATCTACAAGATATAGAGGGATTTCCTTTGCAACAAAGATAAGATTTCTTTTAGTGAGTTGGGGTGATATAAGGAGACAATGGGGTTCATACAAAACACTAAGCTAAAACTAAGCAAACCTATTATAGGTTGCTGTGTTCTGTGACGCTAGCCAATTGGAGTTCACTGAAATTTGTTTGTTTGTGAACAAACAAGTATGGTTCAGAATGATGTGCAAACTCATTCTCTCCCCCCCACCTCTCTCTCACACACATACACTGGAAACCTATTCATTATAAACCTATTTATTACATTGATCTGAAGCAACAGTAGCTCTTTCATATGAAAGAGATTCTAATTCCTAATTTAAAATACAGTACTTTCTTAGATTTTTTTTTTTTTTTTTGCTTTTTGCAGTTTTGGGATGGGAAGAATTAAACAAGAATTCTAGAAGATAGGGTTTTGGCATTTTATATTATTTTTCTTCATCAGTCATTCACCTGTTTCTAGAATCTAGACTATGTGTGCTTGAAATAGCATTCTGATCTCAGTATGCATGAAGAACATTTGTTAAGGAAAGAGGATTAAGGAGAGGAGCTAAAATTAATGAGAGGCTGCTCCTCCTTTTGCAAGCCATCAATGATTGCTCTGCACTCATTTCCTGATCTTTCCCCTCATTTCCTATGCTGCTATATTACATAGCGGCGGCGGTGGCGGGGGGGGGGGATTGGGGGCTGCAATTGTTTTACAAAATAGAATTAAGTCTTCTTGATCTTGCTTCCTGTCATCTCATATTAGTTAAAGAGTACTATATTCAACAAACCAAATTCTTTCTTGGCCATTCCTGCAATAAAAAAGAAATAATCCTTATATATTTGTCTCTGAATTCCTATATTACAAAATTGATTATATTTTAAAAAAAATTTGTACATTGTAGATTCATCCACTTGAAGTAAATAAAATCAATTGACTTGTATCTTCCCTAGTGGCAGGTCATAATTAGTGGATTATCTTGACAATTCAGTATTGTATTTTTATCTGACAATGGAATCTTGTTTGCAATCTCCTACTAGTTGCTAATGGTGTCAGCTTCTCATCTGTGTGTGACTTCCTTTGTTTCCCCTTGAGCTACTCTCTAAGAAACTATCAATATCCAAGGTTGATTATTTGAGGAAGGAAGAAGGTTGAGACCTGCAGTTTCAGGGGGCTCTGAAGGAAATGGATTCTCTGGACTTTTTTCAGTTAGGGTTCAGGCTGAACACAGGCATGGAACTACATATTTTTCAGACTATAAGACACACTCCCCCCTCTCCCCAGGTGGGTGGAAATGTCTGTGTGTCTTATAGAGCAAATATTGCGGTGGGGCAGCAGGGGGTGGTGTGGCGCCGATCGACTATTCTAGACAGTGGGCATTGCCACCACTGCCTATCGGCAGCAAATAGGCTGTGGTGGCAAACGGGCTGTGGTGGCAAGCGAGTCTGTAGCAGCGGCGAGTAGAGGCAGATTTTTTTTTCTTGTTTTCCTCCTCTAAAGCTAATGTGTGTCTAATAGTCCGAAAAATACCGTAAATCTACATTGACTGCTCTTGTGAAAGAACTGGGGCAATATTTGTAAAACTGTCTTCTGCAAAGGCCTTTCCACATGCATCAGCAACTGAAAGAAAAGATCCTTCTATGTCCTGTTTGTACATGTCATTTGTAGAATCTTGGATTAGGCCTCTCAGTCACTATGTCTCTTGCAGGATCCAAACTGGGTTGTCACCAGGATCAGAGCTGTAGTCTTCCAAGCTTTCAGACTCTTGCTGGAGCCCATCCTCAGGGAACTCTTCTCTCACCAGAATGTGTCTCTTCTCCGGAACAGTGTTATAGGCTCTGACCCTGTTAGTTTTTTACAGTGGCATTAAGACTTGGCTATTTCGATGGTCCTTTGCAGCTGAGGGAACCATTTTACTCTCTGCAGATGACAGTGGTCTTATGGTTGCTTGTTGTCATGTGGTAAGATATTTGTCACATGATTATTAGCTTTTAAGTTTACACTGTCACAATGTTTAGTTTTAATGTTTGGAAATCTATAAGCTACTCAGAGTCAAGGCATCATTGGAGGGGACATGCAAGTAAATTAGCAATTAATAAAATAGTGTAACAACATCAACTTTCAATAAGTGAAAAACTACGATTATTTTCTCTGACTATTATGCCAATTTTCTGATGCTAACTAAATACGAAAATAGATGGGAGTGGCACACAAAATACTATTGGGCCATTCCCAGCTCTGGGTGTGTATGAATCACCCGGTGGATTTTTGCACTAGTTCCTGCTTGCCCATATTTTTAGATGAGAGAATTTTCCCAGGCATCATTTTAAATGATTTCATCACCATATGACTCCATGTAAAGGCAATAGAATCATTGGGAAAGCCATTAATTAACATATAGGTATTTCCCCCTTTAACCTTTTAATAAGATATCAGTAAGATATCACCCGGAAAACAGAATTCTCTATGCAAGACAAAATTGGTTCAAGACCTTACAAATAGAAATGTACGTAGATAGAGAAATATCAAACAAATGGACATTTTTCAGAAAAGGCAAAAGGACATGCAATCAAAGAGTTATCATAAAATGAATAATAAAGCGAGCATGAGAATAAAGCATTTACCATTAACAGTTTATAGCAAAACCTTTGTCTATGTAAATCATTCTAGATCCTGAAATACATTAAGACTAATGGTTGTCAAAGCAATGGATTTTCTTCTGAAAGTTTACAATATGGAAATGGAAGAGTAGGAACTGAACTAAAAAATTGCAGCAGTGCAGAACAGGAAAAAGATAAGATATGGATACATATTGCTATTTGATTGCTATAGCCAACCCTTCCAACAGATGGCATTGTTTGGTGAATATCATAAAACATAAAATGAAAGTAAATATATACAACACTATTGTAAAACTGTTACTATGGATGGTAATACACCTAGGAAACAAGTCCTTCAACACACTTGTGACCCTAGAAAGACCTTAAAGAAACTCACCTCTAAGCCTTGGAGGGCTTTGAAGATAGCAACCAGCTCTTTGAATTGTACCTGGGAACACCCTGACAATCAATACAATTCACACACAAAAATGATGTTATATATGTTGGATATCTGACACCCTTTACTACCCATGTTGCTACATTCTGTACCAGTGTAGACTTGCAGATGCTCTTCAAGAGCAGCCCCACATAGAATGCACTGCAGTAGTCTGTTGCATATTGGACTTATAAAATGAATATTTTTTAAGAATGGCAGAACTCAAAAGATATGACAGAATCAAACCTGGGCATCCAAAATTTTTAAAATAACCTGACAACACAATTTAGAAGTTGGAAGTATTCAGCAGGGTTCATTATGAAAATAAAGAGAGGAAAGGGGAAAAAAATCTAAGTTAATGATAAAGATCAAGACAAACCTAATGCCAACCTCCACTCTTTCTGAATGTAAACTTAATGCAGAAATTAAGGTGGGAAATAATTGTGCTTACTTGGGTTAAAGAACAGATAAATTGAAGAGGGAGCCAATTCTTGGCAGGAAAGCAGTGACAAACGCAAACCTGATCAGCCTAAGGATCAGCCTTTATTTACAACAAGGTAGGTCAGAATGGTTAAATTAATAGTCCAGTGGCAATACAGGACTGTGAAAAGGTGGACTCTGAAAAGAAGTTTTCACTGAGAAAAAAAATGGATCCCTTCGAATTATGGGTTTGGGTGAGATGGAATGGAAGAGGTTACTGGGACCCCTGGAAAAAAATGTCTTGTTACCAAAATGAGGTCAAGTATTTGTACACGGAACCGCCAGGAATCGAGGCAGACCGACGGGCAACGAACTAATTTGATAGTTACTGAGCTGGAACGTAAGACGTGGTTCGTTCTATTGAGACTTACTCCAGTGTACAAGTGATGTGGAACAACTCTACACAGCAGCCACTCTTTCGACCGACAGGAACGGAACTAACCGTTCTCATCCCGACCATTTGACCTCGCTTGCGGGCGACTCTGAAGGAACTTCCAACGGACTCTGAACAGCTGCCGCTCTCAGGTAAGCAAGCGCGCATGGGGACCTTTGCCCTCGGAATCTTTTTTCAGCTCCCACCGCATCACCTGCGCCAACCCTTCGAAGGTCATCTATATTTGTTTGCAGCTTCGTGATTGGATCAAGGCGACGTTCTCGGATGCGATGATTGCTTCGACGGGTTGCCACTTCTACCCTTTGGCCACTGGATTGGGTCAGGCGTGGTCACGCGCTACAAGTTGCCATGGTGACGTTTGGAGGTGGGCACGTAGGCGGGAAGGGGTAGTTGCTGCCGTCTAATTGGCCGATCGTCCGAGATAAGAGTTCGCCCGTGATTCGCCTTATAATTCTTCGCGCCGCGCCCCCCCTCCCGTCAACGAAGTTAGAGCGTGCCACGTGAGGGGAAAGGGTGCTTTACGCCGCGGGAGCGAAAACGAGCGCGGAGCTATGAAGTACTATGAGGTGAGGGGCAGCCGTTGGAGTCCGAGGGCATCTCGTGGGCCGACGGGGAGGGGAGGAGAGGGGAGGAGGTCGTACGGCAACGGCCACCGGTCAACGGTCGGAGGGGAGGAGAACCAGGTTCTTGCTCTCTGACCTGAGGGAGGTGGTGGATACCACGCACGCGTGGGATTCCGTTTTGTAGAAAGCGCGAGAGGGAAAGTACGCATGTGTAGTATCTCGAGCAAGCATGCGCTGGGAATTGGTGGGAACGAGGACGGGGCTTTTAATCGAGTTTGAAGTGTGGGGTATCCCTTCTCTGTCCTCTGTGCTTCTGAGGGGAAGTGGTCCATTTCAGCCCCCGCAGGCTGCTTCTGCTGCTTTGTGAAGGAGCCTTCAAAAACCCTCCACACTTTTTGTGTCTCTGCTATCTCCCTCCTGTTCTCTTTTCTCTTAAGGGCGATAACTTCATCTTTCCTTGTACTGTTAGCAGCTCTCCTCCTTTTCTTGTCTGCTACGTCGAACAGATCGCTGTGTCTTGATTTTGCTTGTTTCCATGTATTCTGAATTTTCTTTGGGGAAGAGAAGCTTTCCAAATTGAAGGTTTTCAGACTTGTTCAGATAGTGGCACCTGTTAGTTAAAAAAAAATAAAGACCCTTGACGAAGCTTCATTTGATAGAAAATTGGCTATGTCCAAGTGAATAAGGTTTTGGTGTTTTTTTTTGTCTCAGGCTGTCGTGGAATCCCATCAAGTTCTTGCAGATCAGTTTGAAAGATCTAATCCCTATTGCTCTGAGATTGACATGGAAACAGTGCCTTTCTGCATATATTCTTCCATGTGTCTTTCCATTTTCCAAAAACATAAAAATGATCATATCTGATATGTCTGGAGGGTGATGTTCAATGAGTAGTAGTAGTGAAGTGTCAAACTGAGTAGCCACGTTTATTGTGCAGTTGCTAAGTCATGTCTAACTCCTCACAACATCATGGACCATAACATGACAGGCCCCCCTGCCCCTCCACTGTTTCCTGGAGTTTGCTGAAATTCACATTTGTGCATACATTATCCATCTCATCCTCTGGCATTATCTTCTCCTTTTGCCTTCAATCTTTCCCAACATACCCATCTTTAGAAATCTTAATTTTAAAATAATTTAGAATTATTTTGTATGTGTAGTTTTCTATACATACTATACTTTAAGTATATCTGATGTTTGTTTAATCTCCAAATCTTTCTGCTGTTTCTTTAACAGACTTGTCTTTTCTGTTGCTTTTGCCATGATTCTGATTACTCAAGAGAACTTAAAAGTCATTGTGCAAGGCAGCTTTGATATGGTAATGTTTTGGCTTGTTCAGTTAAACAGGTATTACAAACCTTGGCAATTAGTTTATCTTTGTACAAAGTTAATTATGTGTTTCATTGCTTTATGTTATTGAATATTAAACAACACTTTTTTTTAGTATATCACTGAATTGGAACCTTAACATTTCCTGAAGATTTGCAGAATTTCTCATAGGTTTGATTACTTTATGTAGGAAAGTATTGTCTTAATTTTAAGTTTTTATAACTTTTTATGTCTTTTTTCATATGACTAGTCACTGAAGGGAAATACTACAGATATTTAGGATAGTGGATGTCAATTGATTGGATTCCTTAAAAGTAAAACTAATATGGAACAAAAGGGCATTTTATTTAGTAATACAAATTAATGTCACCTGCTATGTTCAGACAAAATGCTTAGGCTGGTTTAATGATTTTATTTTCTGGGTTTTTACAATATATTACTTTGAATCACAAGCTAAATAAATGGCCTGTGTTTACATAACATACATAGTAAGCCGCTGAAAAACCCCAAACTAACAAAATTTTGAACAAACACACTTAGCATGGTGTACAATTGTCAGTATATTAATAACTGATTTAAGTAAGACCATATAGAGTTTGAGAGGACAAAGGAGTGAGGGAGAGAAAGTACAATAAGTACATAAATTGTCCTGTCTTTTTTAAGACAAGCAACTGTGTTTTATTTATTACAGTATAAGCTTAAGACATAGCCTCTGTGACCCAATTCCTAATAATTATAGGTGAGGGAATATAATGTTACAGCACAACTATTGATTGCTACATTTTAATTCAGGATTGCTTTTTTATCTTGAAAATTGATGCATGATATGGCACTTGAAAAACATGTTACAGAACCTTCATATTTTTTATAGTCAGCTTCCAAGACCGAAAAAGAAACAGATATACATCTTAAAAACATAACCAGCACTTTTGTATTAATAAGATTATTATCTCCTGAGTGCCACAGGACCCTTTTAGGAACGTTAGATTAACATAGCTTTCTTTCTTCAATCTAGATGAATTTTTCCTCAGAGTATATATATGTATATGTATATCTATATGTATATGTATACATACATATATGTATGTATGTGTATGTGTATGTATATGTATATGTATTTATTTATTTATTTCTGGTAGACAAAGTCTCAATTTTCCATTTACTGGATATATGCTAATTTATGGAAATAGAGTAGGGGAGCTTCCAAAACGCTTTTGTATTTCATTGAGGGTCTTCTCTTATTAATATAATAGACTTAGGTTGTTGTGCTGCATCTGATTACTAGGTATGTAATAACTGTAACTGATATCCTTGTAGGATCTTTAGCAATTCACTTTATATCCCAGCTGAATGTATCCCATTCTGCATTCCCTAGTGTCCTCTCTGTATTGTATAGTGTTGTATAGTCCTACAAAAGAATGTAGAAATTAAATACTACTTATCTAAGAAAATATTGGTATGGACTGTAAAGTAAGTCTGAATGATAACATTCTCATTCAATGGTTGTCTATATTGTTTTAATACTATGACCACTAGTCACAATTCCTGTCTAAGAGGGTTTTGCCCTGGACACAGTTGCATGGTTTAAAATTTGTTAAGGTATTTGGAATGTTTTTAAAGAACAAAAGATCCTTGTATGGATTGCTTCAATACTTTTCTTTTTCCAAGAACACCTTGTAACTTTTAAATGTTGTTTGCAATACAACTTTTGCACATTAGTCTTACAATCTGGAGATGATCTGAACAGCTCAGTATATTTTTCCAGCCTTGAGGTCAGAGCAGCCTTTGCACCTGTCTTGTAAATGGATATATGCTTAGCAGTGCAATGGTACTAAGATTGGCTCTTTGCATTGCCTGCCCAGCTCAGCTGTTTTTCAAATGGCCCTGTCTGAATACTGAGCAGTTGAGTATTTAATATCTCTTCCACAATATCTTCAGCTGGTAGAGAATAATAACTTTCCCAGAATCAATTGGCAGTATTGCTTATTTGCTGACAGTTCGTAGTTTTTTCTTTCATTAATTTTCTGATTTTAAGCTTCATTATTAATAGAAAAGAGCCCAAATCAGGCTCTTACAGCCACATGCTCTCCAAACAGCCATGTCTTTAATGACATAAAACCTGGAAGGCAAATCTGGGAAAGATTATCCTTGAAGAATATTATTTCTCCAGTCATAAATATTTGCTAAGAAGACAAAGATCAAAGAAATAGGCCATCTAGAGTTCTCCAGAAATTTAGACTAAATTTGTTAAGTCGTATTAGTCACAACTAGCATGACCAATATAAAGAATTTCAGAGATCATAGTTTAAACATTTGGAGGCCACTTTGTTCTAGTCTAGACCAGGGGTCCCCAACCCCCGGTCCGTGGACCGGTGCCGGTCCATGGCCTGATAGGAACCGGGCCGCAGGGCTGGAGAGGAGGAGGAGGGAGCAGCCCCCTGGGCAGAGGATGGCCGAGCGCGCCTCCACCAGCTCCTTCCGACGGCCACCGTGGTGCACTTTCCGGGGCTTCCCGGAGGGGCCGGCATGTCAGCTGAGGAGTTAACGGCTGCCTCATCCCACAGCGAGCGGGCGGGCGGAGGACTCGAGCCTGCGGTTACCTTAAGCACGCCCACCTCCCTTCCAGCCCCGTGTGGCACCCGGTTGGTTTCGGCAGTGCTTAAGGTAGTCGCAGGCTCGAGTCCTCCGCCCGCTCGCTCGCTGTGGGATGAGGCAGCCATTACCTCCTCAGCTGACATGCCGGCCCCTCCAGGAAGCCCCGGAAAGTGCACCGCGGTGGCCGTCGGAAGGAGCTGGTGGAGGTGCGCTCGGCCATCCTCTGCCCAGGGGGCTTCTCCCTCCTCCTCCTCTCCAGCCGGCCCCTCTGCTGCTTCCCGGGGGGGGGGGGGAGGGAGGGAGATAATGACAGACACACAGAGAGACAGACTTAGAGAGACAGAAATAGAGAGAGGGAATCAGACACACACCTACACACACAAAGTGACAGAGATGGGTGGAGGGAGGAGAGAGAGAGAGACAGATAGAGAGAGAGAGACAAAAAAACAGAAAGAAAGAAAGAAAAATAGAAAAAGAAAGATGAATGGGGGGTGGGAGGGAGGGAGTGAAGGAAAGAACGGGGGGAGGAGGAAGGGAGGGGTGAAAGAAGGAAGGAAGGAAAGGAAGAAAGAAAAAGAAAGAGATGGAGGGTAGGAGGGAGGGAAGGAAAGAAGGGAGGAAGGGGGAGGGAGGCAATGGAACGAGTGCCCATAAATCCATTTTTACCATCTTCAGAAGACCAAAGACCAGCCAGAAATGGAAGGAAGGAAGGAAGGAAGGAAGGAAGGAAGAAAGAAAGAAAGAAAGAAAGAAAGAAAGAAAGAAAGAAAGAAAGAAAGAACTTATGACCACAATTGAGCCCAAAATTTTGGTTGCTAAGCAAGACCATTAAATGAGTTTCACCACATTTTCCAAGTTGGCCACACCCACCGGGTCACAGGACCACTGAGCCACTCCCACAAAACAGGCCACACCTTTTGGCTCTCAAAAGAAATTTCAGTAGTGGTACTGTTGATATTTGGCTCTATTGACTAATAAGTTTGCCCACCACTGCCCTAGAGGGCCAAGTGAGCCGACCCCCCCACCCCCGCGTGTGCATGCGCTGCCTGTTCCCTCTCCCCTCCTCCTCCTCTAGGCCAGCCGGTTCGCAGAATTTTCTTTAAAATGAAACCGGTCCCTGGTGCAAAAAAGGCTGGGGACCCCTGGTCTAGACAATTATAAGTCCTCATTCTCTATTAGGCTAAAGTCTCCTTGAGTACTACATGAATACAGTGATCCCTCGTTTTTCGCGGTTAATGGGGACCGGAACCTTCTGCGAAAACTGAAAAACCGCGAAGTAGGATTTGCACCGGAAACTTGAGTTGGTGGACATCGTTTAAAGCAAGCACTAGGGGGTGCTTGCCTCCTACCAATGCATTTTTTTTCTATTCTGTATTTTTGAAAAACCCGCGAAGCACTGAAGCCGCGAAACATGAAGCCGCGAAAAACGAGGGATCACTGTATGTTAGTTTTACTGGTGACTATACAGAAATGATTTGCAATTGCCTTTTGTAATATTTTTCACCCTTCTAGTATAAAACCCTGGGGTTTTTTGGTCTTCCACATCTGGCACAGCTAAACATTTCCAAGAGAATCCTCTGTGGCTATTTCTCTATTTAATGTTTATATAGTGTTTCTTTTAATTGTTATGAAAATGCATACAAATCTTGCAAAAATCTTAACATGTTCTTATACGCATGTACTCATGAAAATTTAGAGTGAATCTAGGCAAATGGTAAAAGGATTGTTCATAAATCAAATATATTTCTCAATGCTTTTATTTTACTCTGAAGTTAATGAATAAGGAGTTAATCTCAGCTGGAAGCTTAAGACAAAACATGTTGTAAGCAACTTTTTTGGTTTGGGTCTTACACCCTTTTTAAGTAAGAATACTGTATGCTTGCATGGTTCAGCATATATTACTCTAGTCATATGCAACCATTCTATAAGTTAGAGGCTGCATTTATAATGACAATGATAAGAAACTGATACAAACTTTAAAAAAGAAAAGGTGTTAAAAATAAACAAAAAATAAGAAAATAATTATAGAAATATAGAAATAGATATATAGGTATGACTTCCCTTTCATCACAAGTATAAAAAAAAGTAATCACCTTATCTTAAACAAATGATCTCTTCTTTGCATACCCCATCACAAACAAATCCTTAAAAACCTAAATCACTTCAATTAGAGTTAGCAAAAATCCACTTAGGTTATTAGAGATAATATATCTATTTTTAACCTTTATCATATAAACCATCTTTATATTTCTTTTTTTAACTTTTAACAGTCTTGATCAGTCTTGAAGGCTGGATCCGGCCCGCGGGGTACTTAGATCTGGCCCGCAGGGCTGACCTGGAAACAATGAAGGACCAGCCTTGCAGGTGAAAACTGAGCTTGGGAGGGCCGCAGGCAGCCCTCCCAAGCTCTGCTTTCATTGGCAGAGAGTTGCAGGAGGCCATAGAAGCCAAAAACGAAGCTCGGGAGCTCATTTTCACTGGCAGAGTGCTGGACTGCCATGGGCACCCCCGACAGTGATGTCGAGCTGGCCATTCCCACCCTGGCCCCCTGAGGTCAAACACAATGCTGATGCGCCCCTCCATGAAATTGAGTTTGATACCCTAGTCTTGATCTTCAAAGCTTTAATAAGCCTATTTGTAAATCCAATATGGGAAAATTATCCACCCTCTTAATATGTTATTTGTATATTCCTTTAGTTGTTAAGACATTAGCTGGTTGTTTTGTATGTTCGGTGTAGCATCCTTCCCCCTTAATTAATAATTCCAGAATCTTCTTTCAGGTCCATCTAGGCTCTGTGTATGTCCAAAATCAAAGTTCTAATCAGCTGTTTGAGGTTTATTTAAAAAAAATAAGTCCTTTAATTCGTATTTATCTAGGAAACTCACCCTGTGTTTTTAAATTTATTGATCTATAGTTCCTAATGGCTGAAAGGCAGTTGACAAGCAATTTCTAAAAGTGATTAGAAAGATATGGGAATCCAATAGCAGTTCTATGTCATGTTGATTTCAGGAAATATTGACTCTAATTAGGGGCCACTATTTCTATTCCTTCATTGCAAGTTCATTTAAGCCTATGTTTTCTTTCCCTTACTATAGCATAATATGTGTCTTCTTATAACTACTACTAAGGGGTTTTAAAGATAAATAAGATAGCTTTGATTAAGGTTCAGTTTGGATAGTTTTAAAATTGTATGTTATGTTTTAAGTACAATGGCTATGTGTTGAAATCTTGGCCTTTCTATATTTTATTATATGTTGCTGACTATAAGAATTTTTTTCTCTGCGTCTCTATTTCAAGATTAATTTTAACTGCATTACAATATTAGAAAATCCTTTTTTTCAAATCACAAAATTACAAATTGAAATTAAGAAACTTCATTTAGCCTGCAATTATCTGGGAATAAGACAACAATAAGACTGATATACACTTGTCACTTACCGTATTTTTTGGAGTATAAGACACACCTTTTTCCCTCAAAAAAGAGGCTGAATATCTTCGTGCATCTTATACACTGAATACAGCATTTTTGGCCTCCCAAAACCGCACCCCCTTCATCAAAATGGCCACGCGTAGCCTTTAGGAAGCTCCTGGGGGCTGGGGAGGGCAAAAATGAGCAGAAAATGGGCCATTTTTTGCTCGTCCCCCCCCCCCCCCAGCACTCTACAAGCCTCCTAAAGGCTATGCATGCCGTTTTTTGGGTAGGGGAAACACGGGTCCGTTTTCGCAAAAAATGGGCCATTTTTGGGAGGCCTGCAGAGTGCAAAACTTTTTTAAAAATTTGCCTCTTCAAAATCTTGGTGTGCCTTATACTCCGGTGCATCTTATACTCCAAAAAATATGGTAACTGTTTCACATTTATAAATGTTTCTTTGGAAATTGTTCGCTAGTAAATGCTGCCATTTTTGTACAACCTGCAGTATTGTTTCCATAGGCATGACATAAGAAATTCCAGTGTAAAATAAAGTATCAAACTCAAAATGCAAGAAACATTTAGTAAGTTACATTTGTAAGGCTAAGATTACCTTTTATGAGCTAAATGGAGAAAGAACTTTTAATTTATTTTGATACGGGTATATATATTTCTCTATTTTCAAACCCGTCATCTACTGAGTGTTTAATATAGTTCTGTTGAGTTTCCCTGGTTTGAATAATTTAAGTAAAAGAGCCAATTATCAACTACAGTGGTGTGCTTTTTGTCAGCAAACAGAACATCTTACGTAGAAGCCAAGTGAGAATTGCTTTGTAGAGCAACTGTAGACCTTTTAGTTGTTGAAGTTTTGTTGTACACTAGAGGGTGCTATTACCTTCATTTTGGAGAATGTGCATTTCAAATAAGATCGCCAATGCTTTTCTGTTTTTCCCCTCCCCTAAATATAAACTGATATTTAGCAGAAAAACCAATGCCCCCATTGCAGCCTGACATAGGATCTATTCCTATTGCTGAATAATTAATCCCTGGATCAGTAGAAAACTATTGTAGGATGAGATCTTTTGTCTCCATTGCTTATCTATATTTTAAATCTATTGGATTCGTTTTGCTTCACTGATCAGTATTGGTATCCTGACTGTCCATCTGCAAGTGCATTAATGAAAACCACTGTTCAACATTGTCTGTATATACCAGTGATGGCCAATCTTTCTGCCATCGCGTGCCAAAAGCGGGGTGGGGAGCACGGTAGGTTGTGCGTGCCCATGCCCACACCCATAATTCAATGCCCCCTGCACATGTGCACTACCCCCTGCGCATGTGTGCGCAGCCCACCCCCCCCACACTTTTGGCACATGATGGCACGGTGGACCCATTTTTCGCCCTCCACAGGCTCCAGAGGCTTTCTAAGGGTGAAAACGGCCCCCTCCGCCCCCCTGGAGGCTGGAAATGGCCCGTCTCCCGACTTCCGGTTTGTGTGTTGGGTTGTTTTTCGCTCTCCAGAGGTGAAAAACAGTCAAAAATGAAGGTCGAAATCATCTGGCCAGCACATGCATGCGCACTGGAGCTGACAGGGCAATGCCTCGCATGTCCTAAAAAATGGCTCCATGTGCCACAGGTTCACCATCACTGGTATATACAGCCAAGATATTGTGATGCATGCATTCATTCAATTTCCATAGCCACCATTCTTAATCAATGACCCAGGTTGTCTTACAGTTTCCAAAGTATACAACAATTAAAACAAAAACATTTAAAAACAAAAACATATCCAAAATAAATACACAGCAACCAATATATTTGACCAGTTAGCTATAAAGCTGGGAAACAAGGCCATTAGCGCGGTCAGCACCTCAGGCTTGGGAACAAAGCCAGGTTTTTAAAACCATACAAAAAACCAGTTAGGTTGGGGCTGTTCTCTGAGGGAGGTTATTCCACAGAGCAGAGGCTACTGCATAAAAGGCCCATCTTCTAAACCCTGCCAGCCAATACACTCTGGTTGACAGGATCTGAAGCATGTCCAATCTGCTAGATCAAATTGGATGGGTAAGAGACTCTTGGAAAAAAAGCAGTCCTTCAAGTAACTCGGTGCAAGCCATATAGGGCTTTAAAGGTGGCAACCTTGAATTGCACCTGGAAAGATATCAATAACCAGTGCAGCCCATGCAATAATTGTGTAGTGTGCTGTATATTTGGCAACATTTACTCCTTGCATAGCCACATTCTGTGCCAATTGAAATGTAGAGCTTGTTGCAGTGATGTAAACAAGAGGTTGCAAGGGCATGATGATGGTGAAAAGATTCTCCTGGTCCAGGAATGGGTGCAATTGGCCCACCATCCAAAGATGGGCAGAGGGTCTCCTAGCCATGTTTGCCAATTGCTCTTTGAACAGGAGTCATGACTTTAGGAGGACCCCCTAAATTGTGTATCAGATCTGTCTGGGATAGTGCAGTCCCATTCAGAACCTTGCCTCTGATATGCCAGGATAAATGAAGTACCCAGAGAGATACATATTAAATTTGTAAGAAGGTCAACAAGGGAGGGGATCCTGAGAGCACAGAGAGACGGTCCTTTAATTTACCAACAGAATGAGATTGCCATCCTGAGACAGATCCTGAAAAAGATTAAAGCGATAGGGAGGAAATATTCCTTCTTATCAAAAAGATTATTTAAAAAGGGGGTCTGCTTCAGGTGGTTGATGCCCGAGGGAATGTTGGTGCTCTGGGAGGGGGGAAGAGTAAGATTTAAAACAATTGCAGAGGCGGAAGCCTTTCTTAAAAAAAACACTCCCCAATCCTGGAGGACGAAAATGGGGGAACGGAGGGGGCCACGGCTCCGCCCACTGGAGGTCAGGGAGAGGAAGATACAATTGCCAAAAGACTTAGATCTCACAAGTGACTTTATTTCTGTATAGTACAACTCTTATTTGGATGTTTACAAATGATTGATTGCATAGATTTTAAAATGAAATATTTGTATCTCTTTCCACTTTGTAGAAAAAATGAAAAATTTATTGTATTATCTATTTTTTTTTATGAAGCCTCGGAGGGGGCCGACACTTCCGACATAGAGGTTCTCAAAATGTCTTTGTAACTCCTTATATTCCCTTATCCTATTTTTATAAAATTTGTAAAAACCAATAAAACTTTTTCAAAACGAGAACCTTGCCTCTGGAGTGTCCAAATGCCCATACCCCCTCAATCTTGTTAGGGTTGAGTTGAAACCTGTTTTGCATCCATGACATCCATGGCGTCACTCTAAGGGTGTGGAATAGAGCTATAAAGCTGAGTGTTATGAAATGGTATTGGTTTTCCTATCTATGCAGGGGGTTGGACTAGAAGACCTCCAAGGTTTCCCCAACTCTATTATTCTATTCTATATTGATGATATCTGATCCCAAACCAACAGATCACCACATCCACTGGCTTCATGTAAATGTTAAATAGAAGGGGAGAAAGAATAAAATCCTGAGGCATTTCACAAAGTGGAATCCATGTGCTTGAATCTCTCTTCCCCCTATCAACATTCACTAGAACTGACCCTAAAGCAAAGATAGTAATAGCTGTCTTGGGTACAATACAAGAACACCTAGAGCACCACTTGAACTGCATTGGTATGGACAAAATCATTACCCATCAATTGCAAAAGGCAATTTTACCTGGAATAGCTTACATTCTGTGACAATACCTTTACATCATCAAACAGCAACTTCTGCCTAGCCCAGGTCCTTGGGAAGGACTTGATAAGTGGATTAAAATGGCAAATCTAGCCTAAATATCTTGCTGGTTGTTCAACCAACCCTAATAACAATATGTTGAACCAATGTGTTACCACATTTCTGTGTTGGAGCTTATAGGTTACTTATCTTTGCTGTCACTATAATGACTGAATGGCAATTACCATCTTGCTACATCTCAAAGATGCTTCATTGCGTTAATCAGAAAAGTATCAAATGTTTTTCAAAGAGCCTCTTGGCACCTGGCCCACTGCTGTCCCTTTTATAAATTGGAAAGTCAAGTCTAACTTATTTGCACATCTTCACTCTTACTGAAGGGTGTTGAAATTGTCCAGACTTCTGCCAGCTCTCTTTTCCTAACTATTTAAAGAATGCTAGAGCTATGATAAAATGCACATTGCTTTTTAGTTTTTACATTGGTGAATGTAAAAGGCTTATTTTGAGGTTTATTTTTAACTACCTTGGTTTCCAAAGTAAAACTGCACAAGGAATTTTTGTGAGGAGACCTAAGTTTGTGATTTAGCTACTGACTGTAGATTGTGTATGTTGAACTGATTTTAGTTATGGAATGAAACTGTAATAAGTAATGAAATTTTCTTTTGGGACATAAACTTCTTAACTGTTATATCTTTGTGAATGTGTTAGATGGATAGAAACAGCAGGGAATCAGTCTGACACAAGTTTGAGTTGTTAATATTTTCAATCAGTTGGGAATTAAGAGATCCTGTTACCACATTCTTGCACTGTCTTCAGTTGCATCTAAGAGCAAGGGGGGTGGAGAGCAAAACCATAATTTCCTGATACTGTTCATACTGACCTTAGGCAACGGCACATGCATCTGTAGTAGTCGTAGCCAGCCAAGCATATGTTCTCCCCCCCCCCCCCCCCATCTAGCTGCTGATTCTGTGCTATATTAAAATAAAGACCTCAGAACAAATCAGAGTGGATTGTTCATACAGCTATAATACTTACGGGCACAAAAGTTCTGGGTACGCCTGCTGCTTATGTCTGCTTGTTCAATTTCATCTTGAATTATAAAAAAAAGTACTAGCCATAGGACTACGGTACTAGATCCAGTTTTTGATTTCCCAGGAAACTTTATATGCCGGTTTCCCCCCCCCTTCCGGTAGATTGAGTATGCAATGGCCTGTGGCCACTTTGCCGTGCATAAATTTAATCTGTCCCAGAGACAGCCATGGTAGATTATACACATTTAATAATTTTCTAGTTATCTACCAGAACAAGCCTACACTAAGTACATCATTTATTTACTTCTGCAGTATATTTATTCTTTTGTAGATAAAGCCCATCAGATTTAGAAAGAAACTGCAGTTAACTAGAGCAACAATTGAAATACCGGTAGTAGAAATACCACATAACTAATTTAAATGCATCTTGAAAAAGAAATCTCAGAAATTAAAAACCCTGGGAACTAAAAAAGATCTTTGCAGGAATTAAAAAGATAACAGACTAGACACGGCAGCATTTTTAGATACTGTATACTATAAATGCTATACTATAAGTACATAGCAAGCTATTCCTTGGAAAGTTTAAATTTATCTCACTAAACAGCATTATTATAGAGAATTTGAAAGAAAAGTTCTGGTAATTTTAGTGATTATGTAGGCATGTATAGGAAGAAGCACGCCTTGAAATGTCATGCCTATGAACCTATGAATCAGCTCTCCCTGCTTATATTAAATTAGAATTAATATTTAAGATGTGCGCTTGAATTTTGTAAGCTGTTACTAATTTAGGTGTTTAAATTTATTTTAACATTTTGAGTATAGATTGGATGTGCCTTTGTTATGCCAATTAGGAACATTTCGTCTATGAGAGAATTTCTGTGCGCTAAGGCGCACGTTTATTTAATCCTTATAATCTCCGTGGTCAAACTTGGCAAATTGGACACTGCAAATTCAGTTCATCCATGAAAGGAATGTTACATTCAAATGTGACATTATGAATAGACTTCTAGAAAGTTTTCAATGTTGAATTGTAAGTGACATCAATTTTAGTTGAGGCCACATAGTGAGAAATCTATGTGTTGTATGCCTCTTTGCATTTTTATATTTTATTTTCACTTCAATGCTAAGCCAAGCAACTTGTTAGAATGATGTGTGGGTGGATATCTCAATGAACACCACCCTTATTTGCAAGATTTATTTTGTAAAATGTGTGCTTGAAATAGTCTGTAGTAATATGCAAGTCTGATCAGGATAAGCAATTCAGATGTTGATCTCTAAATTCCACTATCTCCCCTCACCCCTTACACCAACAACACTTACTTACCAGGGCTTCTTGCTTTTTTTTGTATCAGGTTGCTTCTGTCTGGGTTAGTAGTTCTTCTTACTTTCATGGTGATTTTAAAAAAGAACCATTTCCACAGACTTATTGAGAGGCTTCAGTTGGAGGCTGCTTTATTTTCAATATATTCTAATGTTTCTTGCATTTCTCTAGCATCGTTGTTTTTCTGGGTTTTTTCTCTCTCCCTTAGTAGATTGTATATCTTCAATTCTTGCTGCGCAACTGATTGTAGTTTATAGTAGCTTAATTTGGTCAGTGTGATCTATGTGTTGCTTTCCACTGGAATAAATTCTTTGTTCTAGAAGCTCTGAGGTATGAGAGTGACCATTCCTGTCTGAGGCACAGTTCTATTAATACCCCTGTTTGGAGCTGTTCCTTGGTATCTGTTGGACATACTGAACAGACTCCAAATTTTTGTCCCACTCAAGACAGCTCTTAATTTCAAAGAGCTAATCTCTTATATAAATAAGAGAAGAAGGAGATTATGTTTCTGTCTTTTGGAAAGAGTGATGGATTACATTTATTTAATATAAGAAAAGCTTTGTAAGGTTGAGTATACTAGTATAATTAATCTGGTTCAAAATCCTGTTATTACAAATAAACTTATTCTGAAAACATAAAATATTAAGGGACAAACATTAGCAACCTTTGAAGCCTAATTACAGGTCATCCTTGACTTTTCAAAACTGAGCCCAAAATTTCAGTTGGTACAATGTTTTTGCCACAGCTGTTAAGTGAGTCTGGCTTCCCCATTGGCTTTGCTTTTGAGAATGTTGCACCACAGAATGCTGCAACTGTCATAAATACATGACAGTTGCCAAGAGTCCTAATTTTGATGACATGACCATGCAATGGACATGTGAAAAACAGCCATAAGTCACTTTTTTCAGTACCCTTGTAACTTTGAACAGTCACTAAATGAATGGTTGTAAGTTGAGGTATATGTGTATTGCACTTCCAGCTTGATGAGCAGCAAGATAATTATAGCTGATTTGCAAAGGATTTGTCATGCATTGGGCTAAAACTGTGTCAAAATAATAGCTCCTACATTTTTTCACTTTTGCTTGTCCTCTTTTTAGGTATTTTAACGTACCAGAGTAGAAGATGATTTATTTTAATCATGTAGGTTTATTTCCAGGAATAAATTAGGGCCTGAAATAATTTTTTTTTAAATAGGAGGAAATCTGTATGAAGTATTGGAATGTAGTATTCTGTAATTACAGAATATCTATTTTTTTTGAACAGGGAATGATAGTAAGGCTCATATTAGACTTATTTTAATATCAAACTACATAACCCCCTTTTAAACATTTTCAGTATTTTATTTAATCTTTTTCACTTTTAAAAGAAATATAATCTGATCTAATGAACTTGCTATAAAAGTTTAAATCCCTCATGGCCTCAGCTATCAATCACATCAAGTTTCCAGAGGTCATGTCAGCAATCGTGGACATTTTTGACATATGATCATGAATGCTTATAGACAGGGAGATAGCTTTTACAATCTTCAATTTATTTATTTATTTTTGGACTAGATTCCTTGTTTCTAAAAAATCCTTTTATACTATTATAATTGTTGTTCTTTTGGATTCATTAATAATTTAATTTTAAGGGCCTGATAATTTACCTATGCCAGTTGTGGAAATGGCTGGTGAAAGTGACCAGGAAAAGGACTGAGCGACCTAGTTATGGTAGACAACACTCTGATTCTCATAGGTGACTTAGAACTTGAAGCATGAGCATTTTTGTCCTCCAAGATGTCTTACTGGCTTTTTATATAGTTGAGAGCGGTGACAATAGTGGGAATATCTATGAATGTTGAAAAATTGAGCCATTATTTTCAGGGTGATTCTACTTTTCTGGGACCTAGTATATAGAACCCAGTAGAAGTAGTAGAGTTCTGAACAATTAAGTTAAAGATCAGCCCAGTTGATAACAGCAGTTTGCCATGCCTGTAATCTATAACATTGAACAGATACCATCACTCCCCTAATATTGTGGCCTTTTCTTTGCACATTAAGTATTATATAGAGGCTGAACATGGAGGTTTCACATAATTAAAGTAGCTAAGGATACAAATAATAACAAAATAGAAAATAATTCCATTGTAAATTTGCAATTTACTTGGTTAAATTACAGGTGGTCCTTGCTTACCAACTGCTACTTCATCAACTGCTTATAGTTATAGTGCTGGAAAAAAAAAGATGTACAACTAATCCTTAAGATCAGGGGTCCCCAACCTTTGCAACTTTAAGTCTGAAGGACTTCAGCTCCCAGACTTCTCCAGCCAGCTTGGGGACCCCTGCTTAAGATTGTGGTGGTTGCAGCATCCTTGCAGTCATGTGATCACAATCACATGATAGGTACTTAGTGATTCTAACCAGCATTTATATTTCAGCATATTCTGTCAATCCCACTACAAATTTATTTATATACTACTAAAACTCTTGGGTCTGTAACCTTTAACAGGGTGAAACCATGAATCATAGGAAAAACCTTTTGAATCAAGGTACCTCAAATGAGCTAACTTACGAAATGTGTCTAAAATCCTGGACTCATGGCTCCTGTACAATTGAAATTTGGCAAATTTTATAAAACATTTTATGACATAAAAATCATAATAAAGCATTTTATAACTTAATACCAAATGTCATAAAATATTTCCTGAGGTCAAATGTTGACTTTTGATTGTATAGCAGTGATGGCGAAAAAGCCTTGGGTGTCAAAAGCACATGCGCTCACACTATTACGCACACTCACATGCCCATCTCATAATTTAATGCCCCTCTGTGCCGTGCCCCCTGTGCATGTGTGTGTGACACCCCCCTGTCACCCCGTGCATGCGTGCATGGCTTTCTTGGAGTCTGGGGAGGGTGAAAAATAGTCCAACACACAAACTGGAAGTTCGGGAATGGACTTCCTGGTTACCCATTGGGCTGTTTTTCTGCCTCCGGAGGGTGAAAAACAGCCCAAAGCACAAACCAGAAGTCCGTTCCCGAACTTCCGGGGAGCCTCTGGAGGGCGAAAAATGGCCAAAAACCAAGGCCAAAACCAATGGCCAAAAATGGCCAAAACCAAGGCCAAAAATCAGCTGGCCAGTGTGCACATGCGCACTGGAGCTGACAGGACAATGCCTTGTGTGCCCTCAGAAATGGCTCCATGTGCCACCTGTGGCACGTGTGCCATAGGTTCTCCATCACAGTGCTATGCAGTGCAACATGGGCTACTTTCAAGGCAGATGCATATCTGAATACCTGCCTTAATTTTTAATAACTTTGCAATTACATTAGTAGCTTTACCATTGTTGAAGGCATTGAGGAATCTGGTAAAGAAATATCTCTGAAAAAATTATACAATGGGAAACGTGTTGGCTTAGTTATTTTTTTTTTTTAAAGCAAGCAATCTATAATTATTTAAACACGTTCCAGTCAATGTGTTTTTTTAATGTACATTTTCTGAGATAAAAAATAATCCAAATTATGTGGATGTTTGATACATCAAATTGCAATAGAAAATTGTGAAGAATTTGACTGTTTTGTTGTGGAGAAATAATCTGTGGTAGATTTCTTTTAAATGGTTTATATTATTAAGGCATTTAAGACTGCCTATACATAAACTGTATTTTTGTGAGCCCAGACACAGATAACTAACTAACTAACTAATACATAAAGCCACTATGGACTTATGTCACACAATATACATGCCTTGTTTCTGACCACATCTTAGCAGCCATCTTTAGTAGTTGTTGAAATTTCCAATTATATTCAAAGGCAGCTCCATGTGGCACAGCAAGCATTAAGTAATTTGTCCTAGCATGATACTCCCCATCCCAAAAAATACCTAGGAATTGTTGTTGTTTGGATTCTTGTGTTACTGTAACAGAAACTCCTCTTCTCTGGGCAGACAAAAATTCTAGGGCCTAATATCAATAGAGAGCTGGATAAGATCCTAGAAATGCGTTAGTTTTGCCAAGCAGCCTCCTGTATTAATGTCCAGTCAAAGGGAGAATTATCTGAGTACCTTATCCATCCCAAAAGATGGCTTGTGAAATCTGGACATGAATGGATTAGCATGGTCTTTTAAATGAAAGATTACTTTGAAACAAGATGGGTGGCAAAATAAATTTCATAATAAAAATAAAAAGGCTTTAAAATTTCCTGATATGACTTAACTGGCCAAGAGGCTGATTGCAAGAAGTTCTTTGCTGGGCTCAGTTTTATATTTAGCTGAGAAGGATTCAGCTACCATGCTATCGACTTACGCCTTGGAACACAACCTACAGAACAGACCAAAAGGGAAGCCCCTTTATTTGCTGGGCTGAATTGCTTGAAAGGCTGAACTTTGAGTCTTAATCTCAACAGGCGCTTTTACTCTTTGAGACTCGAATTTTCACACAGATCAGAAATGATCCATACTTAAATTTTGATCATAGGGAAGGAAGCTTATTGTGAACAAGTCTATTGACTGAACATACTCTTTGGCATGGATGGGAATTTGCTGTCCGTAGACGGGTGTCCACCTCTTCAAAGAAATATCAATGATTTAGGACCACATCATCCTATTAAGAAATCTAAAAGGGGTGTTCTTTTTTTTGAGGTGGAGATCCTGGATGCCAAGACCCGGGAAAAGCTGTGCTTCCTGGATAAGGTAAGTGTCCTAATCTCAGAAGGAGGATTTGAAGCTGAAGTTGACTTTTTGTCATTACAGAGCTTTAGAATTAATTTAGTCTTAAAAAAACATAGCATTGTACTTTTATACTGAAAAGGTGAGTTATTTACTAAAGACTGCCATAAATCAAAGCTTGAATGAAATATACATGAAGTCGGAACTCCAGTTAGCAAGTGAGATCTACTTGTGCAGGACTTGTAGTTAGCAATGTGAGATATTCATGCACAGGAAATTTTAGTCAACTGCAAAATATATCAATGCTCTGATCTGAACGTGATAATCATCTTTTAAGCTGTGTTTGATAGCAAGACCTTTTAGGACAGCTCTAGAACTATGAGTACAATAAGCATGTGATATGGCCACCAGTAGAGGCTTTTTTATTTTTTTTAAATGCTGGTGTGATACTTCCCTATGTAGATCCAAAGTAACGAACAAAGGCATGAACCCTAACTCCATGGAGATAGATTTGTATTATAAATGAAAGACAGAACTTTAAATCATTTGGAACAGTTTGTTATCTTCAATCCCACTTTCATTCTTACATAATAATTGCACTACCACCGAGTTAATGATTAATTTCCCAGAAAAAAAAATTCTTCTGGATCTGCACATTTATCACTGTAACTAGACACACCTTCAGATTCTGGATATATTTGAACCCTCAAAATATGAAAGTTGCTTTGGTTTAGTTTAGATAATGAAATGAAATTCTATAATTGTTTACACATATATCTGGTTGACTTGAAGAAACACAAATGAGTTTTGTTGCTTGTTTCAAAAAGTACAATCCACAGAAAATTTCCTACTGGCCAATTTTTCAATCTTTAAAGATTTAGGACTGCAAGGACTCTTGTATAAAATAGCTATTAGTACCTTTTGGCTCAAGAATTTACTCAAAGACACAGTACCAGGAGTATCTATAAGATAGGTAAACTTTTCAGACATCAGTCTACTGGGTGAAATTTGTCATTGCAAAGAATGACAAATCCCATCGAAAAGTGCTAGCCAATCTGATTAAGGGGAGGATTTTGAATCCTTAATATGGTGACACCTTAATTACAAATGGCTCTTTGTATTTGCATTATCAATCCTTTTTTCTGCACAAAGTAGATCAGAGAGAGATTCTTTTTTGAGATGCATGCTCTTTTGGATGAGATAAACTTTGAAGGTAGAAAACATGTTTTATGGGAAAGGAAAGGAAAACAGAAGAGCACCAAAGAGGGAAATTCACTTATTCTTTTTTGTCCCAAAGATTTACTACCCATGGCAGTTTCAGTTTTGTGTCAGCACGGAGTGGCAGTAGCATCTTGCCCTTTTTCATTTGATTCCTATGGGTATTGTTAATCCTTTCAGACGAATGAGACTCCTGCATTGACTGTTGAGGAAGCAAAGAGACTAAATATAGAGATGAGACTAAAGTAACATCCATATAGTGGTAGTGGTCAGTAAAGCATAATCCTAGTTTCTTCCACATTGTTGTATGCCATGTATGATATTTGGACCCTAGTCTTATATCCCAGCAACTGATTTCTTTACTAAAGTGTTACTGTCTTCCATAGCCATGCATTGACATTATTTTACTATTTTAATAATAATAATAATAATAATAATTTTAATATTTCTAAACCGCGCCCTCTCCCCACAGGGACTCGGGGCGGTGCACAGGCACAGTAAAACAATAAATACATATAAACATTTCATTAAAAATAAATTAAATCCAAACCTGCGCTAAAATTCCCATTAAAACTAAGCAATATTACAAAACCCCAATAAAACCCCAAAGGCAGAGAGACTATCCTAGGCCGGCCAGACAGAAGAAATGAGTTTTTAATTTGAGACGGAAGGAGCGGAGGTCCGTGGTCGTCCTAATATCGGGGGGAAGGTCGTTCCAGAGGGCCGGGCCCGCCACAGAGAGAGCCCTTCCCCTGGGCGTCGCCCGCTGACAAAGTCTAGTGGACGGCACCCGGAGAAGTCCCTCTCTGTGGGAGCGAATCGGTCGTGAGGATGTATGAGGCAGGATCCGATCCCGCAGATAGCTAGGTCCCGAGCCATGGAGCGCTTTAAAGATGATAATCAACACCTTGAAGCGCACCCGGAAGACGACAGGCAGCCAGTGCAGCTCGCGCAAGAGCGGTGTTACATGGGTAAACCTAGTGGTTCCCATAATTGCTCGCGCGGCTGCATTCTGGACTAGCTGAAGTCTCCGGGTGCACCTCAAGGGGAGCCCCATGTAGAGAGAGTTGCAATAGTCCAGTCGGGATGTCACGAGCGCATGAGTGACTGTGCGAAGGGCGTCCCGATCCAATAGGGGGCGCAATTGGCGAACCAGGCGAACCTGGTAAAACGCCCTCCTGGCCACGGCTGTCACTTGATCTTCCATGGACAGCCGGGCATCCAGGAGGACACCCAAATTGCGCACCCCATCCACAGGGGCAAGATGTTCGCCCCCTATGGCCAGCGATGGAGTGAGCTGGTTGAATCGGGCAGCCGGAAACCACAGCCACTCGGTCTTGGTCGGGTTGAGCCTGAGTCCGTTACTTCCCATCCAGACCCGCACGGCTTCCAGGCACTGGCACATCACCGCTACGGCATCGTTGGGGTGGTTTGGGGTAGAAATATACAGCTGGGTGTCGTCAGCGTATAGATGGTACTCTACCCCAAAACCACGGATGATCTCACCCAGCGGCTTCATGTATGTGTTAAACAGGAGAGGCGAGAGGACCGACCCCTGAGGCACCCCACATGTGAGGGGTCTCGAGGTCGACCTCTGCTCCCCTGCCAACACAAATTGCGATCGGCCAGAGAGGTAGGAGGAGAACCACCGTAAAACGGTGCCTCCCACTCCCAACCCCCCCAGCCGATGCAACAGGATACCATGGTCGATGGTATCGAAAGCCGCCGAGAGGTCTAATAGGACCAGGATGGAGGAACAACCCCCATCTCTGGCCCTCCAGAGATCATCGACCAACGCGACCAATGCCGTCTCGGTGCTATGCCCGGGCCGAAAGCCGGACTGGCGCGGGTCTAGATAATCAACTTCCTCGAGGTGACGGGGAAACTGTTGTGCCACCACACTCTCAACAACCTTCGCCAAGAAGGGAAGGTTGGAGACTGGACGATAGTTGGTTAATAAAGCTGGATCCAAAGAGGGCTTCTTAAGGAGGGGCCTCACCATAGCCTCTTTTAGGGAAGCAGGCAAGGAACCCTCACTTAAGGAAGCGTTGACAACCTCTTGGAGCCAGCCTCGTGTCACCTCCCAGGATGCCAGTACAAGCCAGGAGGGACACGGGTCCAATAAACATGTGGTGGCTCGCAGTCGCCCACGTAACCTGTCCATATCCTCGGAAGCAACGGAGTCAAACTCCTCCCAAACAAGATCTGCCTCGTGGCATCCCACTGGGCCATCAATGGGGGCTAACTCGTTCTGTATCTGAGCGATTTTCTCCTGCAGAAAAATCACAAATTCCTCTGCTCTACCCTGTAGCGGGGCTTCCCGCACCCTCTGTTGAAGGAGGGAGCGGGTCACCCTAAACAGGGCGGCAGGGCGGTTTTCTGCGGATGCTATGAGAGTGGCACAATGATGACGTTTGGCCACTCTCAGCGCCACAATGTAAGTCCGTAAATGGGCTCTTACCTGTGTCCGGTCAGATTCAGAACGGGTAGACCTCCATCTTCCCTCTAGGCATCTCTTGCGGCGTTTCATCACCCGCAGCTCCTCGGTAAACCAAGGAGCCAGGGTGTTTCGCCGCCGCAAGAGAGGCCGCAAGGGCGCGACCCGATCCAAGGCTCCCGTGGTCGCAGTATTCCATGCGGCCACGAGGTCCTCCATCGGGGCGCGGGTCAGGGGTACAGGAAGTGGCCCAAGCGCCGCCTGGAACCCATCAGGGTCCATCAGGCGCCTGGGGCGGAACCAGATAGATGACTCAGGTTCCGCCTCCCCGCGGTGGGGGGTGGCGGTTGGAAAGTCGAGCCGGAGAAGTGAGTGGTCTGACTATGACAAGGGTGTGATGACTATATCCCCTGTACCCAGATCACTCTTCCATTGGTCAGAGACAAAGATGAGATCCGGGGCCTCACATTTTGTAGTATGGCAGCACAAATTAATCGGATAATCTTTTTTCTGTTTGTGAATATATGGCTGTTACGTTTGTAGACATAATGACTAAAAATTCTAAAAATATAAAAATGTGCTATGGTTGTGGGCTGGCTGCCAGAAGAGTCTTGAATCTTCTGGCAGCCGGCCCACAACCATAGAGCATACTCCCAGAGCGGGCACTGCCAGAAGACTTGGCAGCCGACCTCTGAGGTTTGGAAGCCGCAGAAGAAGCTATGCTGGGATGGGTGGTGGCAGTGGCGGTGCCCTGGCCCTGCAGGGAGAGCTGGGGCAGGGCATGGTGAGGCTGGGAGGCGTGTGAGCGGGGAGTGGAACAGATGCTCACGCAATCCTCCTCTCCAGCCGTGCAGAGCTCCATTCACTGATCCAGGGGTATTCCGAAGGCGACCAAACCATGGGAGCCAGGGGGAGGTGCAGGGAACAGGCACTCACATAGCTTGGTGCCTTCGGAATAGCCTTAGGTCAGTGAATGGCGCTGTGCCCAGCTGGAAAGGGGGTTTGCTGGGCGGCTACTCATAAGCATGGTCACCTCATGGCTCCTGTGTTGTGCTGCTGCGACAGCACAATACAGCTGTTTGCCCCTGAGGCTGTGCCTGGCTCTTCAGGAACCCGCTTGCAAGAGAGCAGCCGCCTGGCAACCCCAAAACAATAAGCCCTTTTATTTTGGGGGAAACACGGTATTTAAAAGGAAACATATTTACTTAAGAAATCTTTACCAATACGCACCTAACAATGTTTCTAATACCCACACTTCAATTAAGCAATCTTTTTTACAATCTTTGTATATACAAATTATGGTATTAATTTTACTATTTCACTTTTTGTCAAGATATTTTTGCACTGTACCCAAAGCATCCATAGTTCTGGTATTAAAAGTTTGAGTTGAATCAAAGAACTTTTACCTATTCTACATTCATTTTCAATATTTTTTTATCATTGCTTGATTACTTGATTGCTCAAAAGAAATGTGGAGTATTTTTAGTAGCTTGGGAATGAATATGAGAATAAATTAAAACCACCTAATATTCTTCTTCAAATTAATATAGGTGCCATTTTTTTCTTAGTTTTTCTTACCATTTTCCCTTTCCCCCCTATCCTTTTCCCGTGTTCCTACTTTCAAAATACCCTGTCCCTCGTGCAACTTCCACCTGCTCCACATGGATGAAAAAGTAAGGTAGCCAAGAGTTTATAATGGTTTCCATTTTCCACCTTTGTATATATTTGCCTGCAGAGCATTCATATACATATATGCTGCATGCTTTTTTGCCATGCAAAATCTGTTTAACACTTTTAATGCCTTCTGAGCCACATAGCATAGTCACTTCAACCTGCAAATCTGTTATTTCACTTTTATCAGGGTTTTTTTTCTTTTTAAACTTGGAAATAAATAAATCTATAGGCTGCAGGGATTCTATCTCTCTTGTGTATTAGGATTAGGAGAGATAATACCAGGTAAAGATGTCCCGATGGAAGTAGTGGTGGCAGCATTAATTGCCAAGCAGTTACACCAAAATCTAGAGGGTTTCCCAGCCTTGATTAACCATTGATATATTCACTTTTTAATTTGTTTTAATGCTTTGATCCTTAAGTTGTACTGGCTAGTATAGATAGAAAGAGAGTGTGTGGGAGGATGGCACAGAAACAAATGCAGATTTACAACTTTTGTAGTTCATTTTCTGAATGAAAACACCATTGATATCTTCATGTCCACATGCATATCTTTCCTGGTAGGATTAGGTTTGAATTCTTTAAGAATCAAGCAGGAAATACTCATTCCATGTTATGGCTTCCAAGAACTGAATTTTCCAGGCATGTTTATAACTCCTAGCAAGAACTGATCAGTTTTTTGAAGTTTAGCTAGCCCCACCTTGGCAATTTTCTTATGTCTTCTTGAATTTTTTCATCAAAGAAGAATTCATATACAGTAAGAACCATTTACTGTTTTGTGAACGTTTTGTGTCTTCATTGAACTGATGCTACTGTTATAATTATATACTGGCATTAACTAATGAATTATGTATTATATTATTATGGCTATATATACTTTGGGAAAAATAGGAGGTAGGAGTATTAGATATGTTCACCACCTCTAGCTGACCAAAACTTACACACACACACACACTCACGCACGCACATTTTAAAGGCATGATGAAAATATAATTAACATATTCGTGCTAAGTGTTTTTATTACACAAGAAAGCTTTTAGTTGCAATAAAGTTGCTTTTATGAGTGTGCCACTACATTGTAAAGAATTAACTAGCCTTCAAGTTACGTTAGGCAGTCAGTATTGGTGACGTTAGTTTTGATTTAAGAAGTCAGTTTTAGTATCCATTGACTATTGATTCATTTCATCCAAACCTATTCTGGACCACAGAAATAGCTTTCCAAGGTGGAAGAAAACCAGTTTACATTCACTTCTTACTGTGAAAGGATTAAAATAGAGTTGATGCAATGACCATACAAATAAAGCAACAAAGGTTACTAAGAAAGGGAGAACAAAACATCTAATCACATTTTTGATGTTGTGTTCTTACAAAAGTGATTGTGAACAACATAAAGGGATTAATACCTCTGCCAACAGATTCCTATTGACCAGAAGCTAGGCATGTACAGTGCTTTGGATTTTCTTTGAAACTTGTGAGAACATGAATGTGCCAGATGTTTGTAACTCATTAAAGGATTTTACCCTTAGGATTGCATGGCAGTAGTGGAGAAACTTCTGTAGCAGCCATGCAACCATGGAAAAAGTTGCAAGTGCACAGACAACTGTTGCATACATGATTTTCAATATTCCAAAGACTTTGTCTGGATTGAATCCAAACTTACACCCCCCCCCCCCACTAGATGTAATAAGTTCTTGCCCACAAGCCACTAAGCTGATAAAAATATAAAAGTGTGTGACAGAAACTCATTTCTAACTTGTTGTCTCCAGCAGTGTTTCTGGAGTGCTGGGAAGACATTGTTTCATTACAGCTTTTTTAATTTTCTAATTGACTCATCCAGTATTATTTTGCTTAACATACTGATATAAGCTGGTGGTATATTTCCAGTTTACACAGAATTTGAATATGAACTTGTTATGTCTGAGGCATTTTTATTGTTGTTGCCTATTTGTTGGGCTAGAAAGTAGTTAAATCAAAGTGGTCTTACTTGATTATACAGAATAGTATCCTTTGGTTTTCTGATTCCCCTTGTGTGTTTCCTTTCAGGTAGAGCCCAATGCTACCATAAATGAAATCAAGAGTCTCTTTACCAAGTCTCGTATGTATAGAAAAATACCACCTTTCTTTTTTACCATATCTTTGTGATGGGTTTCAATGTTGAAAATGAAGAGCACCTTAATTTATTAATAAAATTAGCTATTGAAAACTTTTATTACATCACTTAAATGGTACCTTTTTGAAAATATAATTATTTTTCTTTGATTGGAATCAAAGATCAGTAGCTTCAGCTTATGAATTTATCTTTTTTGTCCTTTTTGTCCCTTTACGGTAGAGATGTCAAATTCACATCATCACATTGTCATCATGTGATGTATCGTGGCTTTTTCCCCCTTCGATAAAACGGGGGTGGGGGTGACCAGCATCCAGGCTGCGAGTTTGACACCCCTGCCGTACCAAGTTGAGGAAGAAAAATGTATAGATTAAGAGCATTTTCCCTGTATGCTGGTTTGATTCTTGCTCAGTTACTTTTACTTTCTGTGGAAGGTAAAGCAATCTGAAGCAGACAAGAGGATCTAAGATTTGTTTGTGTTTCATCAATTTTCTAGTGCTCTCCAGATCTTTTGGGCTTCAGCTGCCATATGGCCACGTAGGTTATCTGTCTAAACTTGTATAAAAACTTTAAAGAAATGGTAATAGCTATGAGTTTAGTCATTTACTCAACTACTTTTAAACAAGTCCTATTAGTCATGTGTATAGATTGTACTACCGGTATAAGATACTGTTCGAAAATTTTATACATTGACCCAGAATTAGTAACTTTTCTCTAATTTTTAAATTCTCTTTCTCGTGAAAACTCTGGGATAAATAATTTTTTGTCTACCTTCATATCTCTAGATTGCTCTTGAGTGCTGTCAACTGATGGCGCTAATGGTCCTGACTCATTATAAGAAAACTTTTATTTTTCTTTTCTCAGACCCTCAATGGTATCCAACCCGACAGTCCCTACGACTAGATCCCAGTAAGTTACTGTGCTAAAATGTTTTTTAATACTTGGCTTCTTCACTTTAGGATGAAGTTTTTGGTGAAAGATATCGGAAAGAACAAAACAAAGGCTGGTACTTGCTTGAATGAAATTGTATTAGAGAATAACATTGGTATGAACATTCTGTGGTTTGGAAATTCACAATAAGGTCCTCTTTGAAAGAAATCTTTACCTATCAATAATTAATTGCTACTGATTTGATTCATGAATAAAGAAGATAATTAAGCATCTTCCATCTTGGGTTATTGTGCATATGTTTGTCCTTTAGAATGAAAGGCTAACAATTTCTTCTCTGTTGTATAGCCAAACAAGCAAATATTGTGTTTCATGTTCAAATCAAGATTTTGAGTCCCCCAGAGTTTCAGTGTGATTTCTCTTTCTTCTAGAGGGGAAGTCTTTAAAGGATGAAGATATCCTTCAGAATTTGCCAGTTGGTACAACAGCAACATTATATTTCCGGGACTTAGGCGCACAAATCAGCTGGGTGACTGTGAGTGGTATTTCAGTTCTCAAGAAAGCACTTCCCTGTGAATTCCTTCTGCCTTTCTACATTCTGTTTTTGTTCTGTCAGGTATTCCTCACAGAGTATGCTGGACCCTTCCTCATTTACCTGATGTTTTATTTCCGGGTTCCTTTCATTTATGGCTCAAGATACGACTTCACCTCCAGCAAATACTCTGTTGTTCAGTGAGTATTTACGGGCCACAATAAAATTTTTACTGCTTACATTTAATTTAAACTGGAATGTTCTCCACTAAGTGAGCTGAGATCTTCTCCAAGGAAGGGCAGCCCCAAACTTAATTCATTTTTCTTCCTTGCTAGGACTAGACATTTCCTTTCATATATCTTGCTATTGTAAAGGAAAATTTCCCTGTATTCCAACTGACATTTCTAGAGTTGGCAGAAAAGAATTGGTCTGAATATTGAATTCCTTTTTGCAATTGCCTATTATTCAGCGTTTCTCAAATAGTGGGGCGCGCCCCCCAGGGGGGGCGCGAGGCTCCGTAAAGGGGGGCGCGTTTGACCTCGGCTGCGCCTGCTGCTCTTGGTGCCTCTGGATTTCCCCGTTGGCATCGCCGATAGTCAGGAGCCTCACACCCGGAAAGACCGATACCACCGCCGCCGCTGTCTTGGCATCCCAGGCCCGCTCCGCGGCGGCGGCGACTGTAGGTAAAGCCCGAAGGCGACTGAGAAAGGCGTCAGAGAAGGAGCGGCCGGAAGCCGTGCCTCTTGTGCACCGCTAGGCTGGACGAGGCAGAAAGCGGATGCGCCCTCTACTGGCCGGCGGGGATAAGGAAGGGGATGCGCTTTTAAAAAAACAATTAAAAATCTGATTTTTTTTAAAAATTAAATCGGATTTTTTTTATTTAAACCGGATTTTTTTATTTTTATCAAATTTATTTTAATAAAATGCTTTTAGAGTAAAAAAAGGGGGGGCGCGCGAAATGTTTTCTTCTTCCTAGGGGGGGCCTGACAGAAAATAATTGAGAAGCACTGCTATTATTGAAGTGTTACATAAGGACATAAAGTTTTGCTCCATCAGACTAAAGGTACATTCTGTGTAATAAAATAGCCAGCTGGATGCATTTGGAAGCTCACAAATTTAGGTGGGAGTAACTGCCACCTTCTACTTACATATTCCAGTAATAAGTATTTAAAGCACACTGCTATAATTCAGGAGGTAATAAGATACTATCTATATTGGTAATCATTGATACTCATGGCACAACACAGGAGAACAAACCTATCATGTCAAGATTCAGCAGTCCATCTGCATGTAAAAGACAAAGGCCACTCTTTTGAAGATAGCAAAGTCCACATTTTGGACAGAGGACCACTGGTTTGAAAGAGGAGTCAAAGAGGTCATCTATGTCAAAATTGAACAGAGGGGGAGGAATACAACATCATCCATGTCGTGTTCTACAATACAGTTCTTTCAACAGTTCCAAGAAGGCTCCACACCCATTTGCAGCACTCAGGTGACTCTAACAACACATATAAACTTTCAGGTGGCTTCAACGATTCTCTAAAAGAATTCAAATGACCAGCTATTTGCAAAGAGTTCCCCCACATCCAGTTAGAGTTGAAGAAGCTTCTTGGATGAGAAATGAAACATCTTCAAAGAAAAACAAGAAAGTTCAGTTCCCTCTTGAAAAATCACCTTTAGGTGCTGAATGATTGAGAATCTCCATAGATATTTTCCTATTTGGCACTTTGCACGGAACAGATAACTTTCCAAAAGAGTCATTTCAGCAGTCTTCAATTTCAGCACCTTGCCCAGCAACCTAAATTTGGGTTCCTTTAAATTTGCTTACTTTTCTTCACATTGTTAATACTGATGTGCATGGTTTTAGTCCAACATTGCCTATCAAGCTTATTTAGATAACACTTGATGTCTGCATCTTCACAATGGGAGGACAAGTCACCATATGGTTGGCAAGCCTGTTCTACTTCTATTTGTCTAAGGATGATATAAATTCAATAATAGGATAGCTCAATAATAGAATAATTAATAATAGCATAATACGAATTCCTAATAATAACAACGTTCTTCACTACTAGAAACATCCTATATGAGGCAATATATGTGTTCAGTCACAAAGAGTGGATTCATTCTTTAACTTTCTTTCCTCTTCCATGGGTGGAGTGCCTCCTACCCTAAAAGAGTTTTATTTTTCTGTAATTAACGAGAAACCATGATTGGGGGTGAGATGCACCATCACCCTTGAAGGCCTCTACCTCCCCTCCCTGTCTCTCAGCTTTTCCAGTTCAGTTACTTGAAAATTGCCTTTCACAGTGAGTTCCCATTGTTCCATGGGACATGGCCAAAACAATAAAAGCCTTCATGGCATAGGGCAAGTATTTGAGAGATCACCTCTCCAATTATATCTATCCATTCCATTATATCCAGTGGGAGAAAGATGTTACAGATCCTGCCTATTAGGGAATGTCATTTAGCAGAGCCCAGGAAGAGGACTTTTTCTGCCCCTTTAAAACACCATCCCCCAGCGATTAGATTTGCCCCTACCCAGCTAGCCTTATGTAAGTTCTTAAAGCAGAACTGGACATTTCATGGCCCCTGGCAGTCCCAGTCCAGCATGCAGCAGTGGCATCCGATGGGACAGCAGTAACGGAAGCAAGGCAGTGGGAGTAGGGCAGTGGGGCAGTGGCAGGGCAGCGATGGTGGGGATCAGCGGCGGCCCCCCACAGCAGTCCCAGTTTCTCATGTCACCCCTTGGGAAAATTATTTGTCCGGTTGCCTTAAAGTTCTGGTTGGGTCACATTGGAAAGCTGGATTTGTTCCAAAGTTTATGTAGTGCTTGTGCTAGTTTGTCTGTTGATTGGTTATTTAGATTTTTACCTCAACTGCTGATTATTTTTACAAAATAATTATGTTTATTATTATATATAGTTATGTAGTACTTTTAACTGCTGTTAGCCACTTAGAGTCAATAATTTGAGATGGGTGGCCATATAAATTTAAATAATAAATAGATTAATATTGGAAACATGGATATACCTTATCCTTTTTCTGATAATAATCAAATACAGTAGACTAGTATCTGTATTTTTTTTTGTAAGGTTTTGAGTCTATTGTCAGCCATCTCTGTTTTCCTTTCCTTTCTAGCCTGGCTTGCATTTGTCATTCTTTCCATTATGTCAAGCGCCTTCTCGAGACCCTTTTTGTCCACAGATTCTCCCATGGAACAATGCCTTTACGTAACATCTTCAAGGTAATGATATTTTCAAGCAACATAGCTATAGACTAAAAACTGCCCTCCTTTTCTGCTTGGTCTCCTCATGGAGCAATGAAACTGAGACAGTCAGCAAGTCCTTTCTTTGATATACTGCTACTAATCTATTACATCTTTAATGTGACACTTTTAATTCTTTCCTCAGAATTGCACTTACTATTGGGGCTTTGCAGCCTGGATGGCATATTACATCAATCACCCGTTGTATACACCACCTGGTAAGCTAAGAAAATAATAACATCGGTTGATTAAAGAAGTCCATTTGATTTCTAAGAAGCCGAATATTAAATGAAGTTAATGTTTCTTTCCTTGTAATTAACCGGAAGTGTATAGTGGGAGGGGTGGGGGTGGGGAATCTCAGAATGGGATTGCATAAGAATGGGTTCTGCCTAGTTAACATGCTTCTCACTGAATGAGTGCTAATAGGTTTACATAATGGTGAACTAGTTATTGGAGCTATACAGATTTCTTGCCTTAAGAAATTGAATAAATACATAATTGAGCAGAATTCCAGCTTTCTTTTTTAAAATAAAAATGTCTAGGCCCTTTAATTTAAAATACTAGTTTTAAAACATATAACTAATGGCTGGTAATATTCTTCAGATCAGAAGCAACAGTAAATATTTGTTGAAGTAGAGCAAGATTTCCAAGAGATCAAAAAGCAAGTTCCTAGTGCCTCAAATAATTTCTTGAATGGAAAAATATGTATTCTTTAGTTGAGGGACAGGTCTATAATGTTTCTCTATCTTTCCACCTGAGGATTCCTCAGGTCAAGTAATTTCATGTAATCTAATTTTTCTAACTTTATTTTCTTTAAATTGACATCTGTCATAAGGGTAACCTCACTCATTTTCCTCCGTTTTAGAATTACAGTTGACATACTTTCCCTTAGAGATGCTTTCTTTATGAGTTACTGTTCTGGACTTGACTATTTTTTAAATAGTTCAAGTTTCAGTCTAGGTCTAGGGAGATCTCATTCAAATATTCTCTTGGATATTAAAGTCATTATTTTGGGTCTATTTGTTATAAGTCAACTATACAAATCTTACAAGTTATGCAGATGAAAAGCATAGGGGGAAAGGCAGCATACTGTTTGCGCCATATAGAACTCTGCAAAGAACACAAGATATAGTTTGGTGCAAATTATTTCAAATCTTAATTAAAACATATATGGTATCCTTATGGTACCATATATGGAACCTCACATGAAATCAAGATATTTCATATCAAAAGTTATTTCACATTTGAAGTTATTTTTATACATATTCTTGTTTCATTTGTATAGTTTATATTGTAGCTCCTATACTTTTAAATGTGCTATTTTTATATTTTAAATAAAGTAATAAGCAGTAAACATTCTTTTTAACACAGTTGTGCATGAAAAATTGTTTTCTTCTTCTGGTCCCAAATCTCCTTACATTAAAGAGTTCCAATGTAATGAGAAAGGAAGAAAAAACATACATCTGTACATCCTATTATGACCTTTTGGTGAGGAATCTTTGTCAAAGGCTTTATGAAAATCCATGTATACAACATTTCTTGCATTAAACTGGCAACATGCTTTTTGACATCTTCAAAAATGTCTAGGTGAATCAACTTCTTTGCTTCATTTGCTGGTTTGACTTATTTTAATTACTTAGTGAATGGTGAAAGGAAAAAGAAAACTGAATTAGCTGAAGGCCTCTAGTTTATCCTTGTTTTTTCCTTTCCTTGTGAGTATTAATATGCTATCACACATATAACTGTATAGTTGCTGTCATGAGATTCTCTTTCATTCATCTGGAAAATCTTGAGACCTGTCTTTGGGGAATCTTTTTTCTTCTAGGAATGTTCTAGGTACTCCAATTGTTCTAGTTATTCTAATAGTGCTTTTGTTTCTTTTTCTGTGTTTCTTTTCAGCCTATGGACATGAACAAGTGAAATTGGCGCTTATCATATTCCTGGTAATAATTTGTAGTTTTTTGAAGAATATTCTTATCCTTGAAAAACGGTGGATATGTAATAGAAAATAGGCAGATGTTTTAGACAGAGCCTAGGCCAATCTAAGGTGGGAAGTTTCCACATGCAAAGTCATGTGTTAAAAATCAAGAAATTGTTTATCTAGAAATAAAAGTTATGACTATCTGTTTGTGGCAGACAAGTCTTATGCAAATTGATACGATAACATTGGAATTTTTTTGCAAACCATAATAGTTCCCTCAAATAAGAGAAAGCTCAGTGGCCTTTTGTAGCAATGGGAAGAAATCTGGGAGAATGTAACTAGAACTATAAATGTGTGCTCATGTCTTAAGACCATTATGTTAGTAGGATCTACAGAGGTTCAAATTCATTTCAAGAAAGGTGCTTTAACATGCAGAAATGTGAATATAGCACTTTACTTTACTGTTTTGAAGGCAGCCTTTTTTTTTCTTGGATTGATCTGATTCCTGCACTAGACAGTTCTGTGATCTCAGAAAAAATTGACTGCTTACAAGAACTGTAGAAAAATGCTGTATTCATGCTGTGCAATCTTATTTGTTGATTATATGTATATGATGCATTATAAAGAATGAGAAGATACCTGCACAAAGAAAATCAAGTGAAACTACAAAAGGGGAAAATAAGGCAGGAGAAAGAAAAAAGACAACAATGTTTTTTAAAAGTTTATTTAGTTATGGTACTGGAAAATACTGGGTCCTGAGTTTCTTGTCAGAGCCAGAACTTACGGTACTTTTGCACAATTGTAGAACATCTTATTATTGCCACAGCTGTTCAATTAGTTTGGACTGATGAGAACAAGGGACCAGAAGACATGAGTGATAAAAATCCCTTATTGTATTGGCACATTAAAAGTTTTGTCTTCTCCTCCAAGCAAATTCCTAACATTTTTACAAAATTATTTGAATCACAGATGGGGTGAGCTCTGGAAGGTTTCTGTGCCACCATCTGGGTTCTAGTGGTGATAGTAAGCATTAAAAACAGTCATTCTTGCCCCTTCCCTGCTAACACTGGTTTTGTTTCCTCTTGCAGTTCTGTCAGCTGGGAAACTTTTCTATTCATATTGCTCTGCGAAATCTTCGCCCAGCTGGTGAGTATAGAGAAAGGCCAAATGGAAGTGCAGATGTGTGTATTAAAAACACCCTCTGCTCTGTAATGGGAACAGCTGACTCTTTAAATAACAAGCCAGCCTTAGGTGCCTAGAGGTAATCACCTGACCCCTGAAAGACAAACAAGGAAGAAAGGAAGAGTTTTACAGTTTTTGGGAGATGGGCTAAAGCTACATCAGGCAGAATGGGAAATGTATTTTATTATGGGCTAAAATCATTTTAGAATCTTTGGTATGTCTCTCTTTTTTATCTGTGAAGTATACAGATCTTTCTTTTTGTCACCTTTGATAAAGAGAAGGGAACATTTTTACTAGTCTAATATTGTACTGTAACTCTTGTGTGTGTTGTTAATGATAGTTTTTTTATTGCATACAAATTAGTTCTTTGTCTCAATAAACATTCTTAGGATTTCTTCCAGGTTCAAAGACCAGAAAGATCCCATTCCCTACAAGGAACCCATTTACATGGCTTTTCTTGCTGGTCTCTTGTCCCAATTATACTTATGAGGTATGACTGTGTTTTAGCTTTGGAACAAATTCTGGATGTTTAAATCTGTATTTTATTAATGAATTCTGCTTCATGGAAAACATAGAGGTATAGTGACAGTCTGAAAATCATTACTTTTATCTGTATTTTAATTGAATGATTAATTAATTCTTGTTGCTCAGAAGCTTCCCTCCATCCTTGACTTAAATTGAAATTTCATGACAGATGAAAATTTAGTTTCATCTTGAATCATCCAGCAAAATGGACCTTATTTCTTCTATCAGCAATTGGCTCCACTGCTGACTTACTCTTTCAGAATAGCCCTTTTAAAAAAAACCAATTAGAATATCCATTCATTCTTGTAATTTAAAATCATAATTTTGCATCCTAGAATGATAAGAGAGTAGGTTGTGATCTTGTATATGATAATCCTTCAAATATTTGAGGAGAGATATGATAGTATACTCGTCTTGTCTCAAAGTTAAAAATTCTCAATTACTTCAAATCCTTATTATATAACTTTGTTTTAGTCCCTTGATCATGCGTCTTACATTTCTTTGAACCTGTTATAGTTTCTCTGAATGCTTTGTGAGGTAAAGCACCCAGAATCAACTTAGGTAAGACATTTGATACAGTAGACATAGCCTACTTCTTGGTAAGATAGAAAAATGTGGGCTAGACAGCACCACGACCAGATGGATTTGCAGTTAGCTAACCAACCACACTCAGTGTGTGGTCCTCAATGGAAAGACATCTATATGGAGGGAAGCATGTAAGGCTCTATCTGCCCGGTGCTCTTCAGCACCTTCATAAATCATATTCAGCTGCCCAGAGTTGTTGGATACAAAATGGGCTGCAAATAAATTTAATTAATTAATAAGGGACTCATCAAATTTGCAGATGACACCAAGTTGGGGGAGGATTGTTAACACTTTGGAAGATATGTTCAAGATTCAAGATCTTGGCAGCCTTGAACATTGGGCTCCATCCAACAAGATGCAGTTGAGTGATGAGAAAAGCAAGGTCTTGCACTTAATAAAGAAGAACCAAGTGCACGGGTATAGGATAGATAGTAACAGGCTCAACATTATTAACTATGAGAGGGGTCTAGGTGTCCTGGTGGATCACCATTTAAGTATGAATCAGCAGTGTGCTGCATTTGCCAAAAAAGTCAACCTTGTCCTAGGCTGCATCAACAAAGGGATTGCATCAAGATCGTGGGAAGAGATAGTACTACTGCCTACTGCACTAGAAAGGCCACATTTGGAATACTATGTCCAGTTCTGATCACCAGGACACACAAAAAATACTGAGGCTCTAGGAAGAGTACAGAGAAGAGCAACAGAGATGATAAGGGGGAGGCTAAACCGTATAAAGAAGAACTGAGGGACCTTTGTATGTTTAGCCTAACAAAGAGAAGGCTTAGGCGTAACATGGGAACAGTCTTCTAGTACTTGAAGGGCTGTCAGTGGAAAGAAGGTGTTAATTTATTCTCCATAGTACCTGAGGGCAGGACAAGAAGCAAAGGATGAAAGTTTATCCGAGGGAAATCCAATTTCCTGACAGTAAGAATCAATGGAACAGTTTGTCTGCCAGAGTTGAATACTGGAGGTATTCAAGAAAAGATTGGACAACCATTTGTCCTTGGGAAGGGGTTTGGGCTAGAAGACCTCCAAGGATCTCCATCCTTATGATTCTATATTTTATAAATTGGATATACAGTAATAGGGTCTAACTAAGTAAAGTAGAACAATTATCTCTCAACAACTCAAACTATATTTCTTTGATGGGCCATAAAATTGATTTTGTCCATTTTGCACTCACTTCATACTAATTTATGAGCAGAAACTATTCATTTCTGCAACCTATCAAGATTATTTAACATTTATAAGTTACCCAAGTAGTTTTAAAAAATAGAGTAAAGAGAGCCCATTTTAAACCCCATTAAATGTATCATTCTGGTTCAAAGTAGATGATTCTTTGAAGTTGTTTTTTTTTTAGAAGCTGTGTATCCACTTGTCATGTCATCCCATTCACACTTAGCTATCTTGTTAATCAGAATGTCATGGGATACTCTGTGAAAGACTTTGCTGAAGTCAAGATACATTAAATCTATAGCATTCCCAGATTGGCTAAGAAAATTACTCAATAAAAGAATGAATGTTAGTGTGATGAAACTTGTTCTTACCAAATTCATGCTAGTGTCTTAATTATTTTAATTATTACCTTGTTTGCCATATATTTTTGGATTAATCTCTTTAAGATCAGCTCTCAGATCTTCCCACCTATTAGACTAGTGTGTAATCCCCTGGATCCTTTCCCCATTCCTGAAATAGGAACACATCTGAGCTCATTGAGTCATATGCCATCTGTTCTCTAGAATTTCTCAGAGTTCAGCCTGTCCATCAGCAACATTTTTCACACCCATTTGCGTTGCATTTTTGGAGATATGAAAGGTGTACTCATTGAAATGAATAGATACTGGCTGACTCTATATTTGTCAGCCTCAAGTTTCAGTCCTCTTTGTTCATTTGTCTTTACATTTACCAGTGGAATACACATAACCTTTTTTTCTTGGAAAAATAGAGACAAAATAGAAGTTGAGTAATTTGTTGGCTTTTTGCCAATTTCACCGAAAAGCTGATTTTGTTATCCAGTGCCTCCTTCGTTGTTTTTTATTTTGAACGGTCCCTTCAATTGCTGTAGTCTAATATGTGACTGATGCCAGTAAGTCTGTGTTATATTTATTTAATCACATTTTTCTTCTAGTACTATGGCTCACATGATTCATTTTCTATATTTCTATGCATTAGTGCATAGGTAGTGAAAGTTATGAGGCATTGTTTCTGGTGTGAATCTGATTTATCATTCCAGTTTGATTTCGTAGTTAAAGCATCAAGCTAGAAACCAGGAGACTGTGAGTTCTAGTCCTGCCTTGGCACAAAGTCAAGAAAACTGGAGACGCTTGTCCAGGCAATCTCTGAGAATAACTTCCAATCACTGTCAAATCCATTGACAGTTATCTCTTCCTCCTAATACATGTGAGCACAAATGGTACTGTTAGAAACAAATCCTAATGAAAATAAAAAATGCTCTTAAGACTCTGGGGCAGGGGTAGTCAACCTTTTTATACCTACCACCCACTTTTGTATCTCTGATAGTAGTAAAATTTTCTAACCACCCACCGGTTCCACAGTAATGGTGGTTTATAAAGTAGGGAAGTCAATTAAATTAAAAGAAGGAAAGTGCTTCAGTATCGGACAAAACCCCTACTGCCCACCATGAAAGATGGAACGCCCACTAGAGGCCGGTAGGGACCAGGTTGACTACTGCTCTGGGGCCATGATAGTGTTCTCATTCATGCTGATAGGAGAGATTTGCTTTCAAAGACCATGGGCTGAATTGTCTGGGTGACTGACTGTTGATATGATATAGACTATATCACAAAGGCTGCTAAAATACATATGGTTGAAACAAAGCAAAATTCATCAGTACAGATTTAAACTGAACCCTATGGGTGTTAGAAATGAAAACCTAAGATAAAAATGTACACACTGTAGAGAGTGTAAAATATTGATGTAATTTATTTACTTCCATCCAATAGTGTCCTGTTCTGTCACACATTTCTGTTCACTCAACACACTATTACTGTACATGATGGCATTCATCACACAAGTCAGTGTGTTTGGTTGGCACACATTTGTTTCCATTTCAATTTCTCACAATAGTCGGTCACCAACTGCATGACTGTTCTTGTCTCTGCCTTTTTCTTTGATCTTCAAGCAGGAATACAATACCATCATGTCACAAGCATTATAAATTACTACAGCAGTAAATTCATTTTCATTTTTATTTTTTAAGGTTCCATCAGTACAAGGTGTATATTTTATTTGTATTATTTGTGTGTGCATTGTTTTGTTCTCATATTGTTTACTTAGATGCCAAATGTATTTAGATGGGAAGCAACAGACTCAAACTCAACCCGTCCAAGACCGAGTGGCTGTGGTTTCCAGCGTCCCGGTTCAACCAGTTGATTCCATCACTGGCCATAGGGGGCGAACATCTAGCCCCCGTGGATCGGGCACGCAACCTAGGTGTCCTCCTGGATACCCGGCTGTCTATGCAAGATCACGTGACAGCCGTGGCCAGGGGGGCTTTCCACCAGGTACGCCTGGTGCGGCAGTTGCGTTCCTTATTGGACCGGGACGCCCTTCGCACAGTCACTCACGCGCTTGTGACATCCCGGCTAGACTACTGTAATGCTCTCTACATGGGGCTCCCCTTGGCATGCACCCGAGAACTGCAGCTGGTCCAGAATGCGGCCGCGCGGGCGATCTTGGGAACGTCTAGATATTCCCATGTAACACCGCTCCTGCGCGAGCTGCACTGGTTACCTGTGGTCTTTCGGGTGCGCTTCAAGGTGTTGATCACCATCTTTAAAGCACTCCATGGCACGGGACCAAGCTACCTGCGAGACCACATCCTACCTCATACATCCCTGCGGCCGATTCGCTCCCACAGAGAGGGACTTCTCCGGGTGCCGTCCACCAGGCAATGCCAGCGGGCGACGCCCAGGGGAAGGGCCTTCTCTGTGGTGGGCCCAACCCTCTGGAACAACCACGGACCTCCGCACCTTCCGCCAGAAATTAAAGACACTCCTGTTCCATCAGGCCGGTTTGGCCTAAGTTATTTACCTAGCCTTCAGTCTGTATTATAAATTGTTTTAATTGGGTTTTTAAATGGATTATGTCTTAACTTTTTAAATTTTAGCACAGGGATAACCTATTTAATTCGATATTAATTATTTATATTTTATACTGTTTGTTTTAACTTCCTGTGCACCGCCCCGGGTCCCTTCGGGGAGAGGGTGCGGTTATATAAATTTGACTAATAAATAAATAAAATAAAATAGATACTTAATAACATCTCCCACTAAATTAGCAGACTCAAGGTGCCTTACAATAATCTCAAAACAATAACTATAAAATAATATTACAAATTAAGTTCATATACTAAAAATGACCTTGGAACTTCTGGTTAAACTCCCCTGGCAAACTCCCATTTCTTCTACATTTTTCTCACTCCGGTTTTGCAAAGGGAAACACTTTGGTTTCGTGGGTGCTAAAAATAGTACCTATGCTTGAGCTAAGAGTGTAGAATGTGTGCTACAAAATCTTCAGGCTTGTTTCGACACTGATGGCCGTACTCATGTGAACATTGCTACTTGCCTTTTAAATTGAGAGTAGGATGGGTAATTCCTTCTATTTACACACTAATCTGTCCTGTAGATGGGCTAGAAAGTTTATGGGAAAGTTTTCAGTGCAAATACATAAACACATTCGGGATTTGTGCATGAGTTGGGTCTTCATCCTTCAAAGTAGGACTATGCTGTATGTTTACTGTAGCTGAAGAACGCAATGCTCAAGCCTAGAAAGTCTTTAATATTTTCCTTGATGTAGTGTTGATGCTTTCTTTTCCAGGTAGGGTCTTGGATTGGTTTTGCCATAATGACTCAGTGCCTTCCAGGTAAGTTCTGGTAATAGGTTAGATCTTTGCTGGAGTCACTTTTAATAAGAAGTTTATTAAGCAATATTTATGAAATACGGTTAGATATTTTTATTCTTTCTGGCCCTTCCTAATTTTTCTATTAGAAGTGTTCTTTATTGCCAAGTAGATTAGGGTCTATGAATTTAAAACAGGAGAAATATCTTTCCCCTTTCAGCAAAGATAGTACCAGCATAAGATTACAAGAGCTCAGTAAATTACAGCTTCTATCTCACAGTAAACTTCATCCCTTTACTAAGAGGGATGCTAGCAGCTATGCACTCTTCTGCTTGGTCTCTTCATTGCCTTTACTTTGTTTTACCAAGGCACATAGAAGTTGAAGATGTTCTCATTCATTATGTAGTGTAGGAAGTAATGAAAGATGGGGCCTCTTGCTGGGATTGTAGTAATCCTGAGGGCTATCTCCTATTTTACAAAATCTATTTTCCATTTGTTAGGGATTCTTTAGATCTGGAGTATCTATATTAAACAATGGGCAAAATTAGATAGCATTCCCCAAGATAAGTATCCAATGTAATATAAGATCTTTGGTAGTATTTTCTATTTCTGTAGTCTCTTCCTTCAAAGATGTACAGGTAGTTCTTGACTTATGACCACAATTGAGCTCAAAATTTCTGTTGCTAAGCAAGAGAGTTAAATGAATTTTGTCCTATTTTACGAGCTTTCTTGCCGTGGTTTTTAAGTGAACTACTGCAGGTGTTAAGTTAGTACCACAATAGTTAAGTGAATCTGGCTTCTCTATTGACTTGCTTGTCAGAAAGTTGCAGAAAGTGATCACATGACCCCAGGACACTGCAACCCTCATAAATTTGAGCTAGTTGCCAAATGTCTGAATTTTGATCATGTGACCATGAGGCTATTGCAATGGTTGTAAGTGTGAAAAATGGTCATAAGTCATTTTTTCCCGTGCCAAGGACTGCCTGTAATACATTTAGAAAAGGAGTCAGTGTTAAATGTTTTAATTTTTTTTCTGCTTTTCTTTCTCAGAGGGAGGATGCTTTTCTGAATACCTAATAACATTACACACCTTTTTATTTGTCAACAGTGGCCCTGTTTTCCTTGGTTGGATTTATTCAAATGACCATTTGGGCAAAGGGAAAACACCGAAGTTACCTGAAGGAGTTCCGAGATTACCCACCCCTACGTTCGCCTATCGTCCCTTTTCTGCTCTAAGCCTCCTCCTGCACTAAGATATCAAACTGGGCTGGAAGCTTCATTTTTTTATCTTCTTGAGCAGCTGTTATTGGAGTCTAAAACAAGGGGTTTTTCACTGTCCACAATGTATTTTGAGGGGTGGTGGTGTTGAAATTCTTCCTTTTAAAGTTAATTGCCTTTTCCTCGGTCATCTTTGTCCTTTGCCCTTATTGCAAAACCACACTTGACTTAGAATAAAATTTTGCTACAGTTACCATGAAGCCAAACACTGCAACAAGAACAGAGGGAACAATCCAATTTTACAGGGGTGGGTGGGAGTTGAACAGCTGCTAGGCATTACATTTGTAAGAGCAGATACCATAAATGGAGCCTAGGCAGCTGGACTTTGGCCAAAAGTGAGGTCGTAGAATAGCAATCTTAACTCTAGTCTTTATTAATAATTTTAGAAAAGTTGTCCACTGTGTTTGTGCATCTCTTTGGATATGAAAGCATAAAAGTGCCTTGGAACGCATGGTGCCATTCCTAAACCAAATGGCTGCTTTAAGGAGTTGCAGACTGATTCAGTCATCATGGCCCTGTGTGGTACGATGCACTGTTTTTCATTTGCATTTGCATTCAAAGCACAGCACAGCCTATTAATTCAGTTGTGGGCATTCTCCTAGTAGTAAATATTATTGCCATGTTTTTTTTATTATGGAGTGATGCTTGGTACTAAAAAATTGTAATTTTTTTTCCTGGAGGGAAATAAACTAACTAAGATCAGTGACAATACTTTCATCTCTTTTATAGGAGGGTCTTGTGCCCTTTTTAACCCTTGTTCAACTAGTAGGCATTTGTGCTTGAAATTAAAATTGAAAATGGCTCAATAGAATTACAAGTAATTTCATAAGGGCAGAACACATTATTTAACCATCCCAGTTATAAGGTAAATTATGACATGGCAAATTCCCTGCTGTGAAGCAAAGGAAACAAATTAGTTATAATCCAGTAGTAGCTTTGGTGTTACATAGGTTGTTTCAGTCCTGTCTGCCATACAAATTGGCCACTTGTCATCCACATAAATGATTTTCCTTTTCCTACCTAGTAGAATCTTATGAGCAGTGAACATCATCTTCCAAGTAAAAGTATATGCCTGACGTGACTCAATTTTGTGGGATGATAAGAGTATGCCTTCTGTAGTTAAGAAGTTCTTAAAATGCAGGTCTAGCAAATACAGTCTTGTGCCTAACTAGCAAGAATTGTGTGGTAACTCTGTAACACAGGCCTACTGAAAGATGAGTGGATAGGGCAATTATGGAGAGATACAAGTGAAACTTCGATTTAATGGATCAGATGATAAAAGGTGTTTCTTCCAGTTGTCCGTTAAATAGAAGAGTGATCAATACCAATATAGGTAAATGTTACAAATTGCATCATTTGTGTGACTTACTCAATTTGTATAATTACAAGTGCACTGAGAAATTGGGGGGGGGGGATTCTGCTTGTAGCTATTTCTAGCACTTAAGAGATAAGGAAACGCCTATTATTCCTTCTATAAAAAATATTCAATGTTACAGAACTGAAGCCTCTTAGGTTTGGACTGTCTTCTTGAGGAGGTTGTTTATTTTTCTATTTGTCATTGTTACCAAGGTTGTGATACTGCATAGAGTTAGTTTTTGGATTATGACGGCAACTGGGAGTGGGATTGCCATTGGCAATGTGGCCGCACCGCTTAACAACAGCAATCCTAGCAATCCCACTTGCTGTCATTACCTCAATATATGCAGGTTATTAAGTGGGAAGTGGTAGGAATTTTAAGTAAGGACCAGGATGGGAAGCTGGAAGGGTTGGTGCAGGCTATGATTTGGAAGGGGGCTTGTGGGGAGGAGTGGCTGGGGCAACAGACTTGAGCATAAGCAGGCTGTGGGATACACATCATGGCAAGAAGCCTGGGGGACTTACTAGAGTAACATGCAACCTTCCTTGCTGGATTCCCCATTGATTTTGATTTTGGGAAGCCAGTAGAGAAAGTTGTAATTGGCAATAATCTGATGACAGGATGCTGCAATTGCAGTAATACAAGCAGTTGACAAGTCTCTGAATCATGATTGCATGACCGTGGAGCAATGCGAAGGCCAGAACCTCAAGGATTGGTCATAAATTCCACTTGTTCAGCACCAACTTGAAATGGTTGCTGAATGAGTGGCTAGTAAATGGGGACTACTTAATTTAGAGGAAGCCCCATTTGAAGTAGAGCAGAACTTGATTCTAAACAAATATGTTCACAATCAAGATGAATGTTTGTCATAGTCTTAGGTTATGCTGCATGTGAGCAGTGATATCTGAAACCTAGGCTCCAAGGCTGCTGTTAAATGAGCCACTGACTTTTTGCTATAAAGTTCATGTGGAACTTTATTTAAACTAACCAATAAAAAATAATCCAGCCACTGAGCAGTCTCAGACTGTTTTTTTAAAGCATGGAATTATACATTGAAGACTTTTTTTTCACACATTGGGGAAGACTACAGGTAAGAATGAACACGTCTGTTATATTTGATACATCATTTCATTTTAAATTAATTGGACCGGAAACTTGTAGTCTTATACAAACATTGGTTTCCTAATAGATTATAGTTGTATAAGGAGAATGGGACTGCATACTGGCTAGGAAAATTTAAAATTAGGATTTGAGAGTCCCGTGTGACTTATCTTACAAATTGCACCTGTAGGTTGACCATAGAATTGGGCTCCCCAGTTCATATCCGCTCACGTCGATGTAAGTAGTAGGATAAACAGAGAATTCATAGGCCACAAAATATTATTCTTTTGTGTGAAAAATGACACATCAGGTAGGACTGACTGAATATAAATACATTGAATGAAAAACTTATTGCTAATGAACTGTATTTCCAAAGGAATATTTTGAACACCTATACTTGGTATTATCTCATGATCAACTGCCAACAGTGCCCAGCAAAATACCTTTGGGCGCTCAAGTATTATGGATGATTGCACCTCGTGTTTTACTCAGATATATATCAGCTTTTGCCTTCAGAATTAAACACAAGTAAAATTGGATAGAACGGTATTCCCCATTCCCAGAAGTCTACCCAGCTGAAGGACAGGCTAGAAAAAAGAATTATTCAAATATACTGTACATGAGAAAGACTCACTTGAAAGAAAAGTCATCCCACGTGACTTCTCCCTTTGAAAAATCACATGTAGTTCATCGAACAGCATATTGGCAGAAGCATGATTGTGAATGATTACAAAAGATGAGAAATGCAGCTTGTATTACACAAGATGTATTACACAAGAAACTTTCAAGGCCACATGCAATCTACTTATAACCACAGTAGCTACATGACTGTTGACTTACAACAGTAACTTTGCCATCATTAGTAATACCCCTTGTTTCAGTTCTGTCAACTGTAGTCTGTATTACTGTTCAGCCTGAGTACTTGGATGCTCCTTCCAATTAGTCCCAGAGGTCTTTGGAGAAGCTAGGTGGAATATTTGACCTGGCCTGGCCTGGTGCAGATCTCTTTCTCAACTACTGGTTATATACTTGCTCAGCTGAGTAAACATACTGGCTTTCTTTATGGCCTACCGGTACTGTTACCAAATGCCAGATTGGTAAATAATAAAATCTGAGCAACCTCTAATTTGATGCAGAGCTTCACTCTCTACTATACATTTCAGCGAGGCTATGCAACAGGTTGCGAGATAGCTAAGAAAGCAGATGGAAAGAAACTCCACAAATTTGATCAAATTCCAGAATATGTTACTGAATATTTTGGTGGAAGACATCAAGAGAAGTTCCCTCTACTTCACATCCTTTCAGTGTCATCTAGTGGTGCTTTTCTCTAGTTAGCCTGGCCTAACTAGAGGCATTTGTTTCCCATCTTTATTTATTTTATAGATAACTCAAGGCGGCAAACATATGCAGCACATCTCCTATTTTTTCTACAAGAGATCTGTGAGGTGGGTTGAAATGAGTATGTGTGACTGGCCCAAAATCACCCAGCTGGCTTTCATGGCTAAGGTGGGCCTTGAACTCATGGTCTCACTTTCTAGCCTGGCCTTTGAACTGGTAAACCAAACTGGCTCTAGATACAGATAGCCCTTGATTTATGACCATAATTGAGCGCAAAATTTCTGTGTTAAGTGAAACATTTGTCAAGTGAGTTTTGTCCCATTTTACAACCTTTCTTTGTCACAGTTAAGTGAACCAATGCAGTTGATAGTTACTAACCCAGTTAAGTGAATTTGGCTACCCCATTGACTTTGCTTGTCAGGTTTCAAAAAGTGATCATATGACCCTGGGACACTGCAATGGTCATAAGTATGAACCAGTTACCAAGCATCTGGATTTTGATCATATCATCATGGGCATGCTGCAAAGTCGTAACTGAAAAATAGAAGTCACTTTTTCCAGTGCCATTATAATGTTGAATGGTCACTAAATGAACTTGTAAGTCGAGGATTACCTGTGTATAGAACCCCTGTTGTCTCTACAGTTTGAAAATAAATCAAGATCATCATGACTTAGATGAACTTAGCAATTCAATCAGTAGAAAAGTCTAAGGCCCTAGCTGGTCAATTATTCCAATTTTTAAAACCTGTAGATCTTTAAAGGTAAAGATTCCCCTTGCACATACGTGCTAGCCGTTCCCGACTCTAGGGGACGGTGCTCATCTCCGTTTCAAAGCCGAAGTGCTGTTCGAAGACATCTCCATGGTCATGTGGCCAGCATGCCAAATGCTGAAGGCACATGGAACGCTGTTACCTTCCCACCAAAGTGGTCACTATTTTTCTACTTGTATTTTTATGTGCTTTAAAACTGCTGGGTTGGCAGAAACTGGGACAAATAAGGCGAACTGCTGACCTTTCTGATTGACAAGCTCAGCGTCTTAGACACTGAGCCACCATGCCCCCTTAGATCTGTACCAGGTACCTAATTGGATTCCGATAACTAAGCTTCACTTGCCTTGATGGTTTATCACATTTATCATAAAGGGGTATTCAGCTGAGTGCAGTTCATACATTTCTTATTACAAGGAGTGATCCATCCCTCCTAGAAAGATGCCATTTATTTTTTTAAAAAGGCCCAATAGCTAGTGACAAATTCTTTCTGATCAATATATTAAAAGTGTGTAGTGACTGATTGAGTCAGACAAATGAAATAGATTTTCCCCTAATTCAGTAGGGGCTTTGACTCTGTTTTGGCACTGAAACTATTTGAATTGCTCTTTGGATGAGCTTTGCCAAGAGACACACTGAATATAGTACCTTGTTGATTCTACCATATTTCTCAATGGCTCCTGAACCCAAATATCACCGAAGTTGTCTTAACCTTGATTTTGGGGGAACAGCCTTAGAGTGGGTTCCACTTATTCATGGATGGTCATCTCCAGAAAGTATTGCTGGAGGATTTCTGCTTACTCCATGTTGCTAATATTATGAGGTTCCACAAGGTACTTCCCATGTTTCCTGTTTGGGCCCCAAATAAAGCACTAGGACTTATTTTTGGAGGGGTGTGTCTTATTTCTCCCCCTGTATATGGCTGGCCAGCTGACTTCTGCTTGCTTGGGGTGAGGCAGTGGGGGTGGAGCTACCCCGCAGCCAGGCCATCCATGCCTGACACCTGCCTCATCTCGTGGCCATGACACTCACACTGCTTGGCCTCTTGTTCCATTGCAGCTGCAAGCAAGCAGGAGTGGGCCGGCAGCCATGTGGGTGTATCAGTTATGACTGAGACAGCCTCATTATAGTAATTTATGTCCTGATTCTACTAGAACTGCTTCAATGTTACCTTCCTTGAAAGAAACATTTTAGATAAATAATATAGTAATTCAGTCATGATGTACAGCCCAGAATGCTTCACTATTATTTCTTATTTCACATGAGGCAGAGCAATTCTTGGTGTTTAGCACAATCTACTGGCCTTTGGACTCCAGCACTTGTCATTTCCAAAAGTTCCAAGTTTTGTAAAAGGAACTTTACTTGTGCATGAAGAAGTGTAAATGCACAGAATGTATACAAACGTAATATTCAGAAGCAGCTGCCTTCATCCAGAATGAAATTGAAAGCTTATGTTCCTGAATACAGAGAAAATATAAAAGTAACTAGATGGTACAGTTCCATCTGAACTTAACTAGATGCATCTCATTGGCACAATTGCCAGAACGGGTCGTGCAAGATTAGGACTCTCAATAAAAAGATACTTACAGATCCTTGGCATTTATGAACATTTATTAGCCGTAGGTCCAAGATGTGCATTCATTCATTTCGTAGTAGGAATCACAGTGAACATCTGAGACCCAACTGTGACATAATGTTTTTATTGTTTTCAATATAGCAAGTCCAGAAGTTTCTTTTAAGAGGAGGGAGGGAGAAACACCCCAAACTAATTAGGCTTCTATGGTAATTTTCGCCTGCTCTTCGATGCGCTTCTTCCTAGCCAGCAAACGCCGTTCTCGTTCAAATTCTTTCATGCGCATAGCATAGCTAACACAAAGGATACAAGTATAAGTCAGTTCAAATCTGCTTGGCCCTACTAAACCAGGCTTTTCTTGCTGCATGTTAATTGGCTTGAATGCCATAATTTTATTTCATATTTAAAGTGTCAGACATTTTATTACTGGGGCAGATTGGTCCTCAGATTTATCTTCTACAGTCAAGGACTTAGTGTGATATTCTCTATGCATGCTAGAGAACAAAGGAATAATTATTCATTGATTTTTTACCCTCATGCACATAACTTTGCTTAGAGAACTCAGTGATTAGGGCCCTTTTCTATCAGGGTAAAGCTCTTTAAAATTAAATCAAGGAGTATCAGAATTAAGGAAAAACTACTTGGTTGGCTATCATGATCTCTTCCCCATTCACATCATGGAAGCATTTATAGTCTCCAACCCCATCCTACTTTTTTGAAGACTCACTGAATTTTTATGGTGGAAAACAACACATTTCATAGAGGAATTACAGGGATATTTAGAGGCAGTGCTTCTAATCCAGGGTAGTTTCTAATTTCTGAAACATAGTTAATTTACAGAATGAGGAATAAAGGACAAAATATAGCAACAAAACAGGTTAAAGCCATCTCTTTGACTTACTCCAGATGCTCACAGTACTGCCACTCATGCGCCTCATGTTTGCACCCTCTGATTGAAAAAGGATATGTGTCACGTTTGCACTTCATCCACTTTATGTAATGATGGGCACAATAATCCCGGAATTTGTAAGGAATCTGGGCATCATTCATCTGTTGATGTGTTGCTATCATCACTGTAGGAGAAAACAGGAGGAGGAAAAGATGGAAAGGGAGATTAAAATCTAAATGGAAGCTCTTCTTCAAGATCAACCATTTGGAATTATCTAACAGATGCTGCAAAAGTTCTTTTTGAAAGCATGTTCAGGAAGTTAATTTAGAGAACCTGTTCAATTAAAATTTACAGACCACATCAATCTGGTGAGGAATTACTGATGAGTGTTCTTTGATTGTTATTTTGAAATCAGCTATGGAATCATTCAGTTATGACATTCAGCCCATGCTTAATCAGCTTACTAATAAGGATGTCATATTTATTAAGTGATTTACTGTATCACGTCTCTATCACTCCCACAAATTATTAAAGAAGTTACTCAAAGAAAAAAGTTTAACTTAATCTGTCAAGATGTACTTGTCAAAGTCTTTATTATTGACTTGGATGAAAAAGCTTAAATAAAATTGATAGGTAATATGCTAGGGGAAAAAAGCGTAATTAAAAATCTTGAAGTTTAAGCATTTTGCAAAACTTTCTATAACTGCGATTTAGGCCTAGGTCAGTCTCTACCTTTAGGGCGTTAGGGAATGCTAGTTTTAATATGGGGATTTTAGTGCAGGGACAATTAAATTTAATTTGTTTTTATTCTATTGTATTTATGTATGTTTTATGATGTTTTAATTTTTCCCTGTGCACCGCTCCGAGTCCCCCTGGGGAGAGGACGCAGTATATAAAATAAATATTATTATTATTATTATTATTATTATTATTATTATTAATTACTGAATAGAAATTAAGAAGAAGCAAAGGCCAAGTATGTAAACAACACACCTACCCTTTATTTTTTACTTTAGGAGAATGGAAGTTGCATATTTTGGAGAAAATAAACTACTGATTATAATTACATTTAAATGTGTCCTCCTATCATCTGAATTTTTAAAAGCCTTTTAAAATTAGATATTATGCAAAAAAATGTTTACCACTTGAGTTATGATTTTGTGTTCTATTCCACAACAATATTAGCATATATTTGCTGATAAAAATGTTCAGTTGCACTTCAACTACACTCAAGACCTCCTCAGTATTATCAGATTTCTGAATTATAATACTAACATTATTATATTATCACTCATTTCCTTCAATAAACTTTTTGTCAGCCACTGATGATGCCTCATTATGAACTAGCTAAGTGGTGATGAACAGGAGTAAAGGTAGAAGCAGCAAGTAAGCTGTGACCCAATGACAGGGGTTAATATGGGGATGAACTATCTAATTGTCTCCACAGACCACTAATAAATGAACAGTTTGAGAATAATTGGATTAGAGAAATAGTTAAAAGTAATAGGATAAAATTTAACATAGACAAATGCAAAATTTCTATCATGAGAAGATAAAAATGGAGAGTACTTCTAAGATTATTTGTAAAAAGGTTAGTAGTAGCCAAACTGAACAAGAGCCAGCAATTACAAAAAGGACAAATGAAATTTCAGGCTGCATCACCAAAGACGAAAGTACAAATTCCAAATCACAAGAAATAGTTGTTCCAGTATTTTGCATAGATCAGCTCCTACCTCAAATATGATGTTCAGTTTATGTATCACACTTAATCCAAAAATATTGGAAGAGGCTTAGAGCAACAGTAGTAATGATTCGGGGACTAAAAATTAAGTGCAACGAAAAGAAATGGAAGGAGCTGAATAATCTTGAAAGCGGAAAAAAAGACAGCCAATATATGACATATTCTCCAAATGTATCAACAGATGTCAAATCAAAGGCATCATATCCATATATTTCAGGCAGACATATCATTGCCTTACTCTATATACAACCTGAGCGCACCCAGGATATTTTGCAACATGATTCTATTGCTGGCTGCATATATGAATTCTGCAAGAAGCTTCTAACCAGTTTTACTGAATAATAATCTGCACCATGGCTAGTAATCAATTTCATTGTGTACAATGACTAATATTCATGTGAAAGCTAACAGGATGGATTTGATTTAAATCAAGTCGATTTAAATCATAATTTTTAAAGAGCAACTGCCATCTCTGTCCCGCAGTGGCTCCTCCTCTGATCAGCTTTTGACTGGTACAGATGCATTTCTCTTCAAACAGTCATACAGAGGGAAGCCGGTGGAGGACACGGCCGGAGCTACCAAAAAGAAAAGAAAAAGGGAGGGGGGAGGGCAGGAGAGCCTGGCACCCTCTGGATCCCAGGCTTTCACCGCCCCAAATCTGCGCGATCGACGTTTCTCAGCCCCGGAGAGCTGCCGACCGCCCGGTCCGGGACTCTCGGAGCCAGAAGGGCGGAGCTCAGCGCGGGGTGACCTTCCTTCTTCGCGGCCCGCTCCGGCGCTGCTCACCGCGTTCCTTGCGCTCGGGGAGGCCAAGGTGGGGATCGAAGGTGGGCAGGGCGGAAGGGTCGGGCTCCACCTCCGAGTCCCCCAAATACCGGCGGGCCAAGTGAGCCCCCATCGCCGCCAAGGACTCTGGCCCCTGCTTCGGTTGCCTTCCGCGGTTTGCCTTCTCTCTCTCTCTCTCTCTCCCGGAACAGGAAGCGGGCGCGGAGTCCGCTTTAAAAGCGCTCGACTTTGGAAGCGGCCAGGGCTCCTTCGCGGCCTTGGCGTATCACGCCCGCCGTTCTCGGCACTTTGGTTCGCCGATGAAACCGCGGCGTCGCTTTTTCCACACGTCAAACGCTGCGCGGCAGAAAGGAAACTGCAAGCGGGGTTTCCGCTTCGGCCGCATTCGGCGCTTGCAGATTCACCCGAGTGGGAGAGGGGGGGAAAGGAATCCCGAACTATTGTTTTAAAAAAATTGCAATGATTTATTTATTGGGTTTTATTTGTCAACATTTGTCCAGACAAATCAAGGTGAACATGCCGTTTATTATCCTTGTTGGAGAACGTCGAGAAGAAGGGGGGAAAAGTCATGCATTACCGATCGAGGGTCCAATTTGAGTTGGAAGTGTCCTTTGCCTCTTGAAAGCCCGTGCAGGAAAAAAAATATATAGTTTGCAAATAGCCCTGTAACGTCATTTACAATTAAAATTCAATTTTGTAGAGTTGCCTGCTGCTTACTGACAAATTTTAAGTCTGAATTTGGAAAGAATACTGCAAAAACACCCAGAAATTCCAGTCTTTCCGGCTTCCTTAATAATGATGGTCCTCCATTGCAACTTTTCTGAGGTTCAAGGAGTTGCCTCTTTGGAGGAATATAGCAATAGCATTTAGACATACAGGTGGTCCTGGACGCACGACTACAATTGAGTTCAAAATTTGTGTTGCTAAGTGAAGCATCTGTTAAGTGAATTCTGCCCCATTTTGCGACCCTTCTTGCCACAGTTGTTAAGTGAATAACTGCAGCTGTTAAGTGATTCTGGCTTTCCCATTGAATTTGCTTGTCAGAAGGCTACAAAAGATGATCAGATGACTCCAGGACACTGATTGTCATAAATATGAGTCAATTGTCAAGCATCTGAATTTTGATCATGGGGACGCAACAGCAGTCAAAAGTTTGAAAAACAGTCATAAATCACTTTTTCCAGTGCTGTTGTAACTTTGGTTATTCAATGAATTATTGTAAATTGAGGACTACGCTGTTGTAAATCAAGAGTTACCCGTAGCACTTCATAGTGCTTCAGAGGTCTACTTTAAGCGGTCTACAGAAACAATTTGGGTCCTCATTTTACCAACCTTGGAAGGATGGAGGGCTAAGTCAACCTTGAGCCAGTCAGAATCAAGCTCCTGGCAGAATTAGCCGGCAGTACTGCAGTCTAACCACTGCGCCATCATGGCTCTATTGTTAAGTATTAATCTTGGATCAAAAATGGAGAAGCATTCCAATGAGGCATTGTCAATGGTGTTGGCATTTTTAAAATGATTTTTTGTGCTATTATCCCACCAAAATCTACAGGTGATGCTCCTTAGATCAGAACAATAAGATACTTGAAGGAGGCACAGAATCCAAATGGCATTGCCAAATGGCTCTGTCAACTGAAATAAAAAGAGCCTAGGGAGGAATATGGCAAAGTGCAAAATAATCTGGAATTAAAAAAAAAGAGGGTATGGGAATTTCATATCTTTTTAGGGAATGCAACAATTTCCATTTTACTCTAAATGCTCGTCTACCAAGCTGCTCTACTTACATTTCAGCAAAGTTATGATGATATTGAAAACAGTCTTCGTGAACAAGTGACAAGGTTGTTTCATGCAGAGGGCTGGTTTTATAAGAAGAAAGTTTACGAAAGGTAATACTATGTATACGAGCTATCACTAAGAGTCCTGTTTGGACAGAATTATCTAGGTAACCAAGGCAATGTGTTGATCTCAATTATTCATACAAATAAGCATTATACAGAGAATTGTCTACCAAATTTGGAGAAGAGAAACCCTCTTGAGTTAGGAGTTACATACAAGGAAATTCATTGCACAGAAGCCTGTTCCTTCTCACACACAAACTTAACTCGAGTCTCACAGTGAATGTCATTCCACTTTCCCTCTTTATATAGGACAGCACAATCTTCACCATCTCTCCCACCATTATTGGGTTCACCTGTTCTCCAGCTCCTGAAAATGGGCAAAATTCATTATTCCTTTCTTAAATTCTCTCTGATTGCAATCATTTCTTTATTTAGAATCTTTATACTGCCTGTGTGCGTGGTATTACACAAAAGCACAATCAGTAACTTGTATACTATTGGAAAACTAAATACTTGTTGAAGGAATATTTCCTTTTGATTTTTCCAGTCATCTATCCATTTTTCCATAACATAATTTCATAAATATTTCTATTTCATAAAACTTCCAGATTTGGATAAATAAAAATATTAAGTAAATAGAAAAGATCTAAAAGATAAATCCTCCAAACACAAGAGGGTGTTAGACAACAACATAATGAGACAAGATAACAGAATTCCAAATTAGTGTTGTCAATTATGAGAAGGTTCCTAGAATGTCTTCCTGAACATTGCTGAATTAATCACTGTTCATCTGTTACATAAGTCAGAGATTTCATTGTCCCAGGTCTACATCTTTTCCATATCAATCCATTTATCATATCCGTTTGTGACAACATAAAATGGACATGAAATTCTGGATATATTGAAGTTGTGAACAATTTGGGCGCTGCTAGTAATTAAGGGGCAATTTTCTTCCAGTCTAGCTTTTAGTTGATTTTTTTATATGCTTGTATAATAATAAATTTTTATTATTTAGCATTGATTTATTTTTACTGTTAGTCACCCAGAAAAGTAAATAATTGAATGAATACTCTTTGCTTCAGTCTTTGCAAAAGAACACAAGCTAGAGCAGGGATCCCCAACCTCTGGGCCACGGCCCGGGCTGTGGCCTATTTGGAACTGAGCCGCGTAAAGAGCAGGCAAGTGCATGTGTGCATGCAAAGCTCCCCTTGCATGAGAAGCTCCCATTTGCCTTCCCACGCAAAGCTCCCCTCACAAGAGCAGTGGCCACTTGTGCTCATGTCTGAAGCTGTTTGTGTGAGGGGCACGCACATACACCCGTCGCTCATACAAATGGAGCTGCGTGCACCCACCTGCCACTCACAAGGAACTATTCCCTCACCCGCTTGCTGGGCTGCTAAGACAGAAAGGTTGGGGACTGCTGAGCTAGAGTCAATATGATTCAAGATAGCTCAGTTCGCAAGTTTCTAATCCAGGGATGTCCAAACTTGGGAACTTTAAGACTTGTGGACTTCAACTCCCAGAATTCCCCAGCCAGCATAGCTGGCTGGGGAATTCTGGGAGTTGAAGTCCACAAGTCTTAAAGTTCCCAAGTTTGGACATCCCTGTTCTAATCTCTGTGATTTTTAAAATGTATGTATGTAATATGTCTATGTGTCTCACACACACATACATACCGTTCTCCCAGTGGTGATCCATCAACCCAACGCCAAGCTCCTTCTTTCTCTTTATCACTTAAGCCAAGCCACACTGATTGTTTTAAAGTCTGCATCACAAAATCCTAGGAGGAAACATCTGTGTTCAAACGTCATGCAAGTGAAATCTGCAGTATGTCTATCTGCCTGCCTGCCTGCCTGCCTATTGTAGCGTGCCATTCTAGCATTTTGGTATTTTACAGAGCATAGTCTTGACCCAGGGTGCTGAGTGTCTCCAGCATGTTGATGATAATGGACCCTGTATGAAAACTCATACAGTGGCTTCATATAGATATTAAAAAGCATGGGAGGGAGGCCTGACCCCTTTTGATACCCAATGGGTTGAGTTTTCATTCCCCACGACCTCTGTCTGAAACTGCTCAGTGAGAAAAAGGTGGAAGCACTGCAAACAGTGCCAGCAATAAGGGGTCGTTGGTGTTTTCTGAGCTTTGTTGTCCAAAGGTGTGTTTTCAAAAGGAAACTGAAGACATTTCACTTCTCATCCAAGAAGCTTCTTCAAGGTACTTTTTCAGAAGGCAATTAGACTTTCTTTGTTTTTCCTTGAAGATATTTCACTTCTCATCCAAAAAGCTTCTTCAGAACTGCAGAACTGAAGAAGCTTGTTGGATAAGAAGCAAAAGGCTTTCAAGGAAAAACAAAGTCCAGTTGCCTTTTGAAAAAGCACCTTTGGGACAACCATGACCTGGATGACTGAGAATCTCCTTGGACATCTGAGCTTGGTTGTTTTCTTGCAGATGTTTCATTACCCAAAATAGGTAACATCAGCAGTGCTAGTGCCAACACTCTCTAACCCAGGGGTCTCCAACCTTTGCAACTTTAAGTCTGAAGGACTTCAGCTCCCAGCAAAGCTGGCTGGAGAATTCTGGGAGCTGAAGTCCTTCAGACTTAAAGTTGCAAAGGTTGGAGACCCCTGCTCTAACCTGATAGTCCAGGTAGGATAACATGGTTGATTATATTAAAAGTATCAGAGAAGCTCAGAAGGACAGGTAGAGGCCTACTACTCCTGTTGATGTCATGTGGTTGTAGTGGGACTGCAACCAATGTTGTCTCCATCCCATCCTGGAGCCTGAACCCTGGCAGAAAAGAGTTCAAATAACATACTTCATCCAGGGTACAGTGGTACCTCGGTTCACAAACTTAATTCGTGAAATGACTGGTTGCGAACCGAATTGGTCGTGAACCGAGGCACAATTTCCCATAGGGTTTAATGTAAATCCGGTTAATCCGTTCTGACCTTGTTTTTTGGTCGTAATTCTTGAACTGACTGTTCGCGAACCGAATTGGTCGTGAATAGAGGCACAGTTTCCCATAGGGTTTAATGTAAATCCAATTAATCCGTTCTGATCTTTCTTTTGGTTTTAATTCTTGAACTGACTCTGGTCGCGAACCAAATTGGTTGTGAACCGAGGCGGAGTTCGTGAACCGAGGCGGAGTTCGTGAACAGAAGCGGAGTTCGTGAACCAGACCATATTTTTATGAACTTTTCTGTTCGTGAACCGAGACGGAGTTCGTGAACAGAAGCGGAGTTCGTGAACCAGACCATATTTTTATGAACTTTTCCGTTCGTGAACCGAAACGGAGTTCGTGAACCGGAGCACATTTTGAGGAACTTTTCTGTTCGTAAACCGAATTGGTCGTGAACAGAGGCGTTCGTGAACCGAGGTATCACTGTATTTCAAAGATAGTCCACCACCATTGCCATGACAATCTTTCCTAAGAAGATAGGTTGGAGATTGGACAATAGCTACTCAAAACCTGGAATCCAGGAACAGGTTCTTCAGGAGGAGGTTCATCACAATCTCTTTCAAAACTACTGGTGACTTCCCCACCAGTGTTGACTATCTCCTGAATCCAGGTGATTACTTTTCTGTAGTAGCCAAGATGAACAGAAGCACAAAAAAACAGATGGCAGACAACTACTACTACCTTGAGGTCAACAGCTAAGACAAATCCTAGGTAACATTACAAGATGGTACCTTAGTTACTGTCAATGTGCTCACCCTGGCAGTTTAAAAAAAAAGTAATACTATTTTATAGAAGGGCTTCATGATTTATTTTATAGAAGGGCTTCATGATTTGTATCTTAATCTTAAAACCCTCTGTAAGTTAATAGTCCTTATCTCTGGCAAGAACTACTATTCCTTCTCCCAATAATCTACTGAATCAAGAAGGAGGGGGCAGAGACAAAGGATGGTGTTGGATCTAGTGATTCTGACTAATTCAAAGAAATACAGGTTTAACACCTGACATTTTGGATTTCAAGGAAAATTCAGCTCATGGAATTTTATTTTGTAAGATTTTTTTTAAAATTTTTGATGTTTAATTATGTCCTTGTTTCATTTTGGAACTGTAAAATGAAAAAATATAAACAATTTCTGTTTACTAATTCTGCTGAATGTTTTTTAACAGTTGCTGTCTGCTGCTTACTCCCTTCCCACTTCCCTTTATACTTTATTACCAGTGTACCCTTTTATTTTGGTTCGTTGGGCACACTGGAAGGCATTTTATGAGCACAATCATGCAGCAACTGCCATGGGACGGGAGAGCTTGCTATTCACTAAATGGCTGAGTGTGGCCAGTTATAAAGTGTTCACTTATCTAGGGCTTTTCCCATTTCTGTGATGGAAAAAAAGCTAAATGCACATTAAAGGGCAGCAAAAAGACACCCCAAGCTTCAGTTCTTGGCTGCCATCTAACAATTGTCCTGATTGGGCAGCCCTATATTTATCAGAAGATACATTTATTTATTTATTAGATATTTAGCTCACCTTTATTACTTTGTTAGAAATTCTGTTTATATATAGCACCACAGATCAAACAAAGAGTATAGTCACCATGTGCTTTACTGCTTAACTGTTTTAAGTGTTACGTTTGGTTTATTTAATTTATGGTATATTTAATTTAATTTATTTAATTTACAGGAAACTCTACTTAGAATAAAAAAAGCTTAGAGTATATACCATAGATCCAAACTTGTAGACACTGCCATTTACTGGCTAAATACTACTGTAGTTGTTGCATAAAAATACAAGAAAACTATATTCCAACACTTTATAAATAACTTTAGGCAGCAAATATACATAATACTCCTTTGTTCTCCTAGTTTCCCCACAACAACAACCTTGTGAGATTATTTCCTCCAATCAGGCTCATTTCCATATTGCTGTGGCCGACATTTGCTATCTTTCTAGGCAGATTAAAAAAAGATGTTTTAAAAAGCCCCGTAGCTGCCAGATGTTATTTATTTTCAGATAATGTCAATAAGGTCTTTGTATGGACCCACAATATTTGTGGTTAAGAAAAATACTATTAGGCAGTCCTCTACTTATGACCACAATGGGGAGTAGCATTTTTGTTACTAAACAAGGGAGTTGTTAAGTGAGTCATGCCCACTTTTACAACTTTTTTCCAGATGGTTGTTAAGCGAACCACTACAGTTAAGTGAATCACATGGTGTTTAAGGAAATCTAGCTTCTTCCATTGACTTTGCTCGTCAGAAGACACCCAGGAAAGTCACAAATGGTGATCATGTGACCCCAGAGCAATGCAACTTTCATAAACACATGCTGGATGCCAGCTGTCCAATTTGTGATCATGTGACTGGGGATGCTGCAATGGTTGTAACTGCAAGGACTGGTGGCACAATAATCCCATGGTCATTGAACCAGGTTTTGGTGCTTTTGGCAGTGTGGGCAGGTGCCAAGTCCTGCTGGAAAATGAAGTCAGCACCCCCATAAAGCTCGTCTGCGGAAGGAATCTCCTGGTAGATGGCTGCGTTGTCCCTGGACTTAATGAAGCACAATGGACCAACACCAGCAGATGACATGGCTCCCCAAATCAACACAGACTGTGGAAACTTCACACTGGACTTCAAGCATCTTGCAGTTGTGCCTCTCCATTTTTCCTCCATACTCTGGTTTCCAAATGAGATGCAAAAGTTGCTCTCATCAGAAAAGAGGACTTTGGACCACTGAGCAACAGGACTTTGGACCACTGTGCTTCATTAAGGTCAACGCAGCCGTCTACCAGGAGATTTTGGACCACTTCATGCTTCCTTCCGCAGACTAACTTTATGGGGATGCTGACTTCATTTTCCCCACACTGCCAAAACCACCAAAACCTGGTTCAATGACCATGGGATTACTGTGCTTGATTGGCCAGCAAACTCACCTGACCTGAACCCCATAGGGAATCTATGGGGCATTGCCAAGAGAAAGATGAGAGACATGAGACCGAACAATGCAGAAGAGCTGAAAACTGCTATTGAAGCATCCTGGTCTTCCCTAACACCTCAGCAGTGCCACAGGTTGATAGCTTCCATGCCACACCTCATTGAGGCAGTAATTGATGCAAAAGGAGCCCAAACCAAGTACTGAGTACATAGGCATGCTTATACTTTTCAGAGGTCCAATATTGTTCTATGTACAATCCTTGTTTTCTTGATTGCATGTAATATTCTAATTTTCTGAGATTGTGGAATTGGGGTTTTCATGAGCTGTACGCCATAATCATCACATATGACAAATCACGGCTTGAACTTTGCACGGTATTCTAATTTTTTGAGTTTCACCTGTATATATGAGCATGACACAAAGCCAAGTTTTAAAATAATGGTTACTATGTGAAGCGGTATATATGTCTAAGTGCTACAGTATTGCCAAGTGCTATTAACTAAGGTGCTGATACTCGGTTTCCCTTTTCAGATTCTACACAGGAGGCAGTCAGTGGGAAAAGGTTAAGATGAGGAAGTCGTACTACAAAGAAGGTGTACAAGAAAAGAACAAAGCTACTCCTTGCAGTAATATGTAGAGTTTACCTGCTCTTGCTTGGTATTAATGATGACAAGGTGAGAATTACGATCGGCACAATTTCTTTTTGCCATCTCCCAATTTTCTTCTGTGTCAGAGAAGTAGTAAACATTTGTCTGAAACTTCCGCCATGAAATATCTGAATCAGGAAAGTTGTACAGAAGAATTGTTTTAAAAATGGGGGCAAAGACTCCAGGAAGGAAAAATTGGTGGATGGAAGACAGTTCAATAAAAAACAGAGCTGGCAACAGGATAGATTAGAACAGCGATGGCTAACCTTTTTAGGCTCGCGTGCCATAAAGTGGGGAAGCCCAGAGGGATCGTGCACTGGTGTGCCGCACCCATAAAGCAGGCACTCCCCCCATTTTTACATGCCTTTTGTAAAAAGGATCAGCCCCTTCTCCACACCCCCAGGCCCTCCGGAGGCTTCAGGAGCTTCCCTGAAGCCTCCAGAGGGCTAAAAACGATGCTACGAGCAAACCGGAAGGGATTTCCGGTTTGCTTGTAGGGCCATTTTTAGTCCTCTGGAGCCTTCAGGGACCTTCAGGAGGCTTCCCTGAAGGCTCCGGAGGACTAAACAGCCATGGAAGTCACTTCTGGTTTGCTTGTAGCATTGTTTTTAGCCCTCCAGAGGCTTCAGAGAAGCCCTCCAGAGGCTTCAGAGAAGCTCCGGGAGGGGGGGGCGGGGGGGCTGTTTTCACCCTCCCCATGCTCATATAAAGCCTGGGGAAGGTGAAAAATGGCTTTAAAAATGGTTGAATCAGCTGCCAAGCATGTGCATGTGCTCTGGCCAGCTGACAGGGCAAAGCCTCACATGCCCTGCCAAATGGCTCCGCGTGCCACCTGTGGCACGTGTACCATAGGTTCACCATCACTAGATTAGAAGAATGAAGAGCTAGTGAGTAGACCAGCTCTTTGTACCTGTCTGAAAAAAGGAGAGGACCAGAGAGAACCCTCAAATACTCCAAACTGTTGGTCTTTGCAAGGAAATTGCAAGGCAGCTGTTTGCAAACAATTTTAAGCTCTGAGAGATGAGGAAATAATAGGAAATAATCACATTGCTCAAACCTTGGTCATCACTTTAAAAAGAGCACTAAGTTTGTATCCTTCCTTTTCTAATGATATTTGGAAACTGCTTGTTAACTACTTTTCATCTATTATAAATTTTTGGAGTGACAAATCTGAAAAATACTGGATGAGCCTGCCTTTAATCCTTGATGAAAGAAAATTTTAACTAACAATTTAAGAACTTTTTTTTACTAAACAGCAAATGGTTGATTAAAACTTCGATTTTTAAAAAAGCTACAAATAAACTAAGGGCCCAGATAAATGTGAAATAAGATTTTGAAATTAATATAGCCCTAACTATAAAGAATCCTTCCTATGAGAAAGTCTGTTTGTTTTGAATTTTAAAAAATTAGATTTTTTTTAAAATGGATACTAGAAGTAATTAAAGATTTCAATTAAAAGATAGGAACATAGACTTAATTAACAGTTACAGAATGGCACAAAATATTCTAACACTTGAAAGTCAAGAATTAATATTAACAATGTCAACAGTGATATCTTCCTCTATGGATAAACTTTGTCTAAAATATATTTTGAAAGTGGAACAGGTTTTACCTGAGAAGAGAGAGTTTGAGTTGAAAGTGGATTTACAACTGGCTACAAGAACGGCAGGGGGAAAAAGGAAGTTATCCTGTACATACAAAAGAAACTGGCTGATATTTTAATAATTAAAAGGGATATACCAATAATAAACTAAGAGAATGACCGGAATAATTTTTCTATATTGGATTTATAAAACAAAGTTGCTAAAGTTTTGAATTATCTCATGGTAAAGGACAAAGAAGAAAAGAAATCAAATATGGTTTGAATGGACTAAAGAATACATTTGTTAGAAGTAAAAGGGAGGAGTATAAAAGTTGGTTTACTTGATCAAGGTTAAATAAATGTTATTTCCAGTAACTTTTAATGCACTTAATGGCTGACACTATGATTGAAATGGTGCTGCTTTAAGGATTTGTTTATAGGTAAGGGATGGGACATGAAGAAGATACCATTTGGCTACCGGTGGCCTTCCGGTTTCACTTCAAGGTGCTTGTCACTGTTAGATTCTCAGAAAAGGAGTCCAGACCGGTATGACTTAGCAGCTCTTTATTGCAAGGAGAGAGGCATAGCAAGTGACCAATTTTCAAAGGTGGCGCCTTCTGCTTTGCAGCTCCTTTTATGGAGCTGCTGGGGGGCAGCCGGCCAATCAGTGCGACCACACCCTCCAGCCACAGCCAACCGCGGCTGGAGAGTAGCCGGCCAATCAGTGCGACCACGCCCTCCAGCCACAGCCAACCGCAGCTGGAGGGTAGCCGGCCAATCAGCGCGACCGAAGCCCTCAGCCACAGCCAACCGCGTCCCGTCTACTCCCGTCCAATCAGGACGCGGCTGGCGGCTGCCGGGGCTTCCCGTGTCTCTTCAGGATGCAACACTCCTTCCCCCCCAGGGAGTCCGTCCGTGGTCCTAACATACGTATTCGCTGAGGTATGTGGGACTACGTCTGTTCCGCCCCGAGCGTCTCAATGCCTGCGCCGGGGCCGCTGGGAGAGGGCGTGCTGGGTTGTCATGGTCTGCGCCGTCGCCCGGTGCCGCTGGTGGTGCGTCGTCCGGGGGCGTGTCCTGTGGTGAGGCGTCTTGTTCAAGTCCGTTGGGTAATGTTCCCGGGTCGGCCAGACCCGGACGTGGTGTCCCGGGGGTGTGCTGTACGGCAGGTGGTTCCCGGAACGTTGGTTCTGGCAAGAGCAGTCCCGGGGATTGTCCCTGGAGAGGATAGTCGGTAAAGGTGTCGGCGGGCGCAGAAGATACGGGGCTGGGCCAGTCGTCCCGCTGGGTTGAGGCCTCGATGGTCGGCGAGTCTGACGGTCGTGATGGTGGCAGCGGGGTTGGAGACGGGATGCGGCGTCTCAGTTGATCCACGTGTCGCCGCCACTCGGATCCATCCGGTCGTTCGACCCTGTAGGAACAGGGGCCCGTTAGTTCGCGGACGACAGCGGGGACCCACCTTGGATCCCCAGCGAAGTTTCTGGCAAAAACGGTGTCGCCGATGGAGAAACGGCGGGGCGATGGGGTCCCCAGGTTGCACGGCTGCATCTCATTGTATTGTGGGTGCAGCCTGTCCAGTTTGGTTCGCAGGCGGCGGCCCATCAGCAGCTCTGCGGGGCTTTTGCCTGTCGCCTGACAAGGTGTGGAGTGCTGTCCCATAAGATAAGCATCTACTCTAGCCTGCCAGTCCCCCCTATCCATCCTCCCGAGAGCTTCTTTTGCTGAGCGGACGGCTCTTTCCGCCCGGCCGTTTGCGGCCGGGTGGTAGGGCGCCGTGGGTGCGTGTCGGATCCCCTGTGAGGCTAAGAATTCCTGGAACCCGGTGGCGTGAAATTGGGGCCCGTTGTCGGAGACTAGGCAGTCCGGCAACCCGTGCGTCGCGAAAAGGCGCCGGAGCGCCCGCACGGTGCTCTCGGCCGTGGTAGAGGTCATCAGAATGACCTCGGTCCAGCGAGAGTAAGCGTCTACCACTACCATGAAAGTCTGGCCATGGAAAGGCCCGGCGAAATCGATGTGAACCCTGGACCATGGTGACCTGGGGGCGTCCCAATCCGGATGGGGAGCGGTGGGGGGGGCGGGGCGGGAGGCCTGGCACGCCTGGCAAGCGCCAACCCAGGTGGTCACTTCGTCATTCATGCTCGGCCACCAGACATAGCTCCTGGCCAATGCTTTCATGCGGACTATGCCTGGGTGGTTGGCATGGAGGGAGTCGAGTACCTGGTGGCGGAGGGGTGGGGGTACGATGACCCGGTCTCCCCAGAGCAAGCACCCGCTGTGGAGCGACAGTTCCAGCTGGCGGGCCCTGAAAGGCCGGTATACGTCCGGCAGCGAGCCCGGGGGCCACCCTCGCAGGACCCACATGGAGACCTGCGACAGGACAGGGTCGGCCTTGGTCTGCGCTGCGACGTCGGACGAGGTAAGGGGTAAGTCTGACTCGGCCACGGACAGGACGGATAGGGCCGGCACCGGCGCCGGATCTGTCCGGGGCAGGGGGCAACGGCTGAGGGCGTCAGCGTGTCCTAGCTGTTTCCCCGGGCGATAGAACAGCGTGTAGTCGTACGCTGTCAGGAACTCTGTCCACCTGGTCATTCTGGGGGAGAGGATCGGGGGGGTGGGCCGGTCGCCGGCCAAGAGCCCCAGGAGCGGCTTGTGGTCAGTGAAGACCGAGAAGTGGCGGCCGTACAGGTACTCGTGGAATTTCTTAATCCCGGACACTACAGCCAAGGCCTCCTTGTCAATCTGGCTGTAGTTGCGCTCTGTAGGAGACAGCGTTCGGGAATAAAAGGCAATGGGGGCCTCCGAGCCATCGGGGCGGATGTGGCTCAGGACGGCCCCCACTCCAAAGGGGGAGGCGTCTGATGCCAACGCTAAAGGCAAACGGTCAGAGTACTGTACCAACACGGCCTTTGATGTCAGCATATCTTTAATTGCCGCGAATGCCTGGGCCTCGCGGTTGCCCCAGCGCCAGGCCGCCGATCGATCGAGTAATCGATGGAGCGGCTCGGCTAGAGACGCCTTGTGTGGAATGAATGGCGCGTAAAAATTTAGCAGGCCGAGGAATGCTTGTAGCTCCTGTTTGGAGGTGGGGGTGGGGGCAGCGTGGATTGCCTCGACCTTGGAGGGGGTGGGGTGAATGCCCTGGGCGTCTACCATGAATCCCAGGAATTCGACCTTAGGCTCAGCGAATTTGCATTTGCTGAGTTTTAATTTGAAACCCGCGCCCCTGAAAATGGTGAGGACCTTCCGTAGTACTTTGGCGAGGTCTGATACGCTGTTGGCAGCTATCAGGACGTCGTCAAAATACGGTACGACCCCCGGAAGCCCATGGAGCAGCCGCTCCATGAGGCTCTGGAAGATCCCCGGGGCCACGGACACGCCAAATTGGAGGCGGCGGCAGCGAAAAGCACCCCGGTGGGTGACGATGGTCTGTGCTTCAGCTGCGTCGTCGTCCACCGGAAGTTGCTGGTAGGCCTGTGCCATATCTAGCTTTGCGAAGATGCGACCCTGCCCTAAGGAGTGTAGTAGGTGCTGCACTACCGGAACCGGGTAGGGGTTTGCCTGGAGTCCGCGGTTTATTGTCGACTTATAGTCGGCGCATATGCGTATGGACCCGTCGGGCTTAATGGGAACCACGATGGGGGTTTCCCATTTAGCCTGGTCGACCGGCTCCAGGACGCCCTGCGCTACTAATCGGTCAAGCTCCGCGTCCACCTTTGGCTTCAGGGCGAAGGGCAGTCTACGGGCCTTAAGCCGGATTGGGGCGACCTGGGGGTCTAAGTTGAGGGAAACTGGGGACCCCTTGTAAGTGCCCAGAGTGCCATCAAACACATCGGGGAAGTCTGCCAGGACTTCGTCCACTGGTGAGACAGTGGGCACCCGGTGTACCCGCTGGACTGAAAGACCCAGGGCGGTGAACCAGTCTAACCCTATGAGGGCGGCTAGGGGGCGCTTGACGACCAGGATTGGGAGAACCCCGGCGAAGCGACCATAGCGGACGTGGGCGCGGAGTTGGCCCAACACATCAATGGGGTTTCCCTGGTAGTCTTTTAACAGAGTCCCGGGCTGTGCCAAATTGGCAGGCTTAATAGTGGGGCAAAGGCTGGTTAGCTGTGGCCAGGAAACGAGGGATCGAGACGAGCCCGAATCAACCTCCATAGTAATGGGCTTGCCGTTTAAAAGAAGGGACGTGGAAATACGCCTACAGTCATCCGTTGGAAGCGGGATCGAGTCCTGGTACTCCGTCATGGCGAAACAGTCTGCCTCCGGCTGTGGTCTGCGGAATGGGCGGCGTTGGCTGAAGTTCCGGAACGGCGTAGCAGTTGCAGGATACGTCGGCGGGGGGGCCAGGGTCGGGAGGTTGGCTCTGCAGACGCGTGCGATGTGGCCCTTGCGGTCGCAACGGCGGCAAATGGTGGCCCGGAAAGGGCAGTCATTCCTTGGGTGACCGCCGCCGCACCCGATGCAAGTTGTGGGTGGCCGGCGGGGTGGCTGAGCTCTGGCACGGCTTCGTCCTGAGGCTTGGATGCGCGCTACCTGGTCGTAGGCCTCGAAGTCGTCCGTCGGGTCGACGAGGTCGTGGTCATCTACCAGGCAGGCCCGCGGGGCGGTCGATGGCGTTGTCTGTTGGCCGGGGCCTAGGTCAGGGGACGTGGCCTCGGCCAGCTCGGCGCCCCTAGCTTCCTCCACGGCCTGCTCCAGGGTGATGTCTGAGCGAGCCATCAGTCGGCGCCTGAGCTTCGTGTCTTTAAGTCCGCAGACGAATTGCTCGACCAGTGACTCGTCGAGGCTCGTGGCGGCGAACTCACATAAGATGGCCGCGGCTCTCAGGACTTGTAGGTAATCTGCTGCTGACTGTGTGGGCTGCTGGCGGCATTGTCGGAACGCGAACCGTCGAGAGATTCGCGAGGGTGCGGGGGCGAAGTGGGCCTTCAGGCGGGCCTGCAGCGTGCCCCAATCCAGGGTGTGGACCGGTGCAGGCGCGGCGATATTCCGCGCAACGGCGAAGACTGTGCGACCTCCACACCCCAGGAAGAGTCCCAGTCGCCGTTCCTGGGTGAGTTCGCCGTGATCTCCCGCGAGGAGGAAACATTCAAATCTGGCCAGGAAAGCTTCCCATGATTCCTGCGAAGCGTCGTAGGGAGCGAACGGCGGCAGGGTGGCCATCGGCTTGGCTGCAGTCTTGTAGGCTCGCTGAAGAAGTAGCGAGGACGAGTGGTCAGACGAAGATTCTTCGATCGGTGAGTGACTTCGCTCTGAGTAGTCAGTACCGGCCCCAGTCCTTCGTCGCCAGTGTTAGATTCTCAGAAAAGGAGTCCAGACCGGTATGACTTAGCAGCTCTTTATTGCAAGGAGAGAGGCATAGCAAGTGACCAATTTTCAAAGGTGGCGCCTTCTGCTTTGCAGCTCCTTTTATGGAGCTGCTGGGGGGCAGCCGGCCAATCAGTGCGACCACACCCTCCAGCCACAGCCAACCGCGGCTGGAGAGTAGCCGGCCAATCAGTGCGACCACGCCCTCCAGCCACAGCCAACCGCAGCTGGAGGGTAGCCGGCCAATCAGCGCGACCGAAGCCCTCGGCCACAGCCAACCGCGTCCCGTCTACTCCCGTCCAATCAGGACGCGGCTGGCGGCTGCCGGGGCTTCCCGTGTCTCTTCAGGATGCAACAGTCACCATCTTTAAATCGCTCTATGGCTCGGGGCCTAATTACTTGAGGAACCGTCTCCTACCACATACCTCCCACCGACCGATTCGCTCCCAGGGGCAGGGCCTCCTCAGGGTGCCGACCGCCGGTCAATGCCGGCTGTCGGCGTCCAGGGGTAGGGCCTTCTCTGTGGCAAGGCCCACCCTCTGGAACGACCTGCCCCCCAACCTTCGCACTATCACGGACCTTCTCCTCTTTCACCGCTCACTCAAGACTCATTTCTTCCAGCAAGCTGGACTAGCCTAGAATTTTAGACCTCATATACCCCAAAACTCCAACCAAACTAGTAAATGGTTAATAGGTTAATGGGAATTTTAGTACAAGTTAATTTAATTAATTTTAATTCTTTTATTGTATATGTTATTATTTATTATGGTAGATTTATCTGTACACCGCCCTGAGTCCATTTCGATGGAGATAGGCACGATTTACAAATCTAAATAAATAAATAAATAAATAAATAAATAAATAAATAAATAAATAAAAAAAAAAAATTTGTTATATTTGAAGAGAAAGTGATAAATTACTAAAATTCCTTATATTTGCTATAATGAAGGTGGGAATACATTTGTTTTCTTTACTTTATTCATATTTTTCTTGGTAAAGCAGGTCTCACATTAAAAGGAGTTAATTCCCAGCTCACATATATCCATGAGGAAGTGGAAAAAGGACATAATAGTCAGCTTCTCTTCTCAAACACTATAGCGGATTGTTGAGTCCAGAGAGTGGAAAGTTCAAAGTTGTTTCTCTTCCATGACCTAAATCTCAGAAGGCACCTTGCCTGGACTCCACACCTGGGGTGGAATAGAGACAAGGGAATCCCATCTTTGCTTATCTTTTGGGCCATTAAAAGATAAAAATATAAGAAGTGGAACAATTCCAATTATGCCACTCTAACTGAGTATTATATAGTAGATTCCTAGGATTATATGGGATTAAATGATCTCTCCTTATGAGATAGAACAATCTCGGCAGAAGCATACCAAACTTTACATAAAAAGAAAACAAATTGTGAAAATCATTTTAGGGTATATTTTTGAGGGCAGAATTCCTTCCAGCTATTCAGGATGCTATAGTCACCTTGTTCCAGAGGCACAGTAAGGAGAAAATTAGAGGGGTGGGCAGTGGTTTTCCAGTCAACATACATTCATTTCTTCGCTTTGAATCTGCAGCCAGTGGTCTGCAGTCTTCCTTCACAACACATGCATATTTCAACATGATAGAAGGTGTGCCTTTCTTCAACCAGGCTAAAGCAGAAATTAAATAATCTTCTTCTATGTAACCTATGTAAGATGCTGAATCAGATTACAAATAGTTTCCTTTTAATTCTGAGTGGTCTCTGATTATAGTTAGATTTCATTGGCCAGCATCCTGTGCTTGAAAGAGACATACTTTAAATTCTAATCATTTTAATTTATGTATAAAAAAAAGCAACATGATAATTCAATAGGACTTCGCCAACAGAGTGTTCCAGTGTTGGATGCTATAGCCTGGCAGGGTGAGAGAGAAGAAGGTTTAACATTTGTAGCTCTTCTCACCATTAATTCTTCCATTGCTTTCCACTCCTGGTTTGTTGGTTGGATCAAAGGTGGATGACATAAAAAAAATTGAGGAAAGATCTAGATATCTTGCATCACAAATTTTGTTTGCTCTATCAAATACAATTCCCCTACAGTTTTTCCCCCTTCCCTTGTCTCATCTCTTTTTGAAGATCAGATCTCTGACATAGCAAAAGCAATAATACTTAGACTTATATACCCCTTTACAGTGCTTTACAGCCCTCTCTAAGCAGTTTACAGAGTCAGTATATTGCCCCCAATAATTTGGGTCCTCATTTTAACCAATTCAGAAGGACAGAAGGCTGAGTCAACCTTGTGCCTAGTGAGATTTGAACTGCCAAATTACAGGCAGCTGGCAGTCAGCAGAAGTAGTCTGCAATACTGCGCTCTAACCACTGTGCCACTGTGGCTCATGACACCTGTAGATATTTCCAAGACTACTGTGATATTGTCCAGAAAAGTTAATCTTATAAATTTGTGCTCATGGAATTTGTGAGCACATTGAAGTTGGATTTATTGTATATCTTCCACAAAATTATTTGTGAATAGGCTCTAATGGCTGGGGTCATAGAGCATGCAAAACTAGATGCTTCAATCAATCATTACATGAGAGAAGGCCATTCCAAAAATCAATGCAAACACATAAGAAACAAGAGCACAATCTGAGCCCCACAGAGAATATTCTGGTAGTGGAAACCTCATAATGTCTTTGAAGAGTATGTGAACTAAATCGCTAATACTTTTTTTTTAATGAGATAACATGTTTGTGAATGAAAAGTAGGGTATTATATCAATTTCCCTGTTCTGTATAGATGTAGACCAGTGTAAGTTACTTGAAACAACTAAACATATATCGGGCTGTAAAATGTATTTAATCTTCAGATAATGTGACCTGATTTTGGCTGAATTCACACATTACACTAAACTATATTGTAATATGTTTGGTTTGGCCTTAGTTGGTTGTCTGAACCCCAGTCAAAGAGATTCTTCTGTGGAAACATATTATGGTAGGTTTGCTGTAACTTAAGTCTAAAGTTTCCTTACTGCTTTATTCTTCAAGCATATGTTGAATGGAGGCTTTTGTTTATGAATTCTGGTCTCTTATTGCTTTTCCTTATATCATGTTGACTTGTTTTTCATAGTTACCTCTGCAATTTTGTGGTGTATCTAATTTTCTTTCTATTCTGAGTAGTTGTTCTTCAATTTTCTGCAGGCTGACTTTTCTCTTCTCATCAAATTGTTGTTCTAAGCTTTTGAGTTTGGTTATAACACTGGTCTCTAGTTCTGTGAAATTGAATGGTGCTGCGGAAGCATCACAGACTTCTTTTGTGGAGCTCAAATTTAGAGACCTGAGTTCTAGAAATATTGAAGTACCTGGAAGGAAAAGAAAGAAATGTAACTTCATGAACCATACTGTATTCTTACATGCAGCTGGAGGATAGTTCTGTGTCTGTAGGAGCCAGAGCAAGAGCCTAGTGATTGAGAGTAATCTGGGTCCTTTTGCATGATGGCTTTTCCCCCCAACTCATGTCTCAGCACTCGGATTGCACGGGGTTAACTAAGACTGTGCTGATGGAATTGGTTATGAAATATTTCCCATTTAGTTTTGAAAGGCAGGAATTATGGTGGAAATGGGCTGTAGATCAAAACCAGTGGGCAAAAGAGCAATCTGATAAAGGCATCGGTAGGTACTGATTCCATACATTAATATTCACTCCTCCTCCCCAAATTGCTGATACCATCCTATATAGGTCTGCTGCTGTGGCCTAGAGGCGGAGCTCTTGCCTCCCAATCAGGAGGTTATGAATTCAATCCTAGGTAGAGGCAGCTTTGGGGATTTTAGCACAGGGTTTCGTTTAATTCTTTTTTAATATTGTATTGTCTGTGATTTTATATGCATTTTTAATTTCCCTGTGCCCCGCCTCGAGTCCCTTCGGGGAGAGAGAGCGGGCTATAAATTAAATTATTTATTTATTATTTATTTAGATGTAGGGTCTCCTGCTTGGGCAGGGGGTTGGACTAGATGACCTGCTTCACTGGCTGCCTGTGGCTTTCCGGGTGCGCTTCAAGGTGCTAGTAACCATCTTCAAAGTGCTCCATGGCACGGGTCCTGGTTATTTGCAAGACTGCCTCCTGCTACCAAATACCTCCCACCGACCAGTTCGCTCCCACAGACTAGGCCTCCTCAGGGTGCCGTCGGCCAAACAATGCCGCCTGACGACCCCCAGGGGGAGAGCCTTCTCTGTGGCAGCCCCTCGGAATGACCTACCCCCCGACCTACATACGACCACTGACCTGCGCCTCTTCCATCGGGCCTTGAAAACGCATTTATTCCGTGTGGCCGGCCTGGCGTAGTAGCTTTTAATTGGTTTAATTGGTTTTATTTAAGAGTTTTTATCTGGATTTTAGAACGGGCCCCAATTTAATATTATTTTAAAGTATTTTATGTATCGATGTCTTTTGTATGTTTTATTGATGCCAGTATACAAATTTAATAATAATAATAATAATAATAATAATAATAATAATAATAATAATAATAATAATAATAATAATAATAATGTCCCTTCCAACTCTATTAATCTGAAATCTTATATGTTTAAGCACAACCGATGTTTCTTTTCCAGTGAATGTCATTGCCCTCCCCCACTGCTTTCATCTAATGGAGCTAGGAGGTCGATGGGGGTTGCTTCACTAGTTTTTGGTAATCACTCACTTGAGAGAAGGAAGATGACACTAAGGAGGAGACAGATACCAGCGAGGATCAAGAGTACATCAACTCGGTTTCTTTTCCAGTACTTTTTCCATTGGGCTGGAGAAAAGATGGATAGACCTGTAGGGAAAGAGAACCTCAACTGATACAGCCTGGATTTAAACTCCAAAAACAAGTGAGAATTAAACCCAGACAAGGGATTGTGGAAACACCCTTTCATTCACAATTGTTTACAAGAATATACTTGCGTCTATTCAGGCATCATGTATGATCCAGAAAAGGAAGGTACAATAGCTTTGCCATGCCTTTTGATAGGAGAATACTTTCTCACAGGCTTTCCACACTAACATCCCAAATATTTCTGTCTTATGTTGATATCCTTAGCACTGTTACCCCAGCATATATGGATTTTTTAAAAACCTGAACCAAGTAGAGAACATCAGACAGTGTTCATGCTGCCTTGAAGGTAGTTAGCAGTTAAATATCCTTTGTTCTCATCCCACTGGTTCCATCCCCCACTTGGGTGTTTATGAATTAATTCTTCTCACCTTTCACAAAAGGAAAGGGCTTATTCTGTTCCTCCCATAATCCACATATCTGGCTGTGTGCATTATCTACCTTCATCCAGTATTTTGTCAAAAACAAAAATAAAATTCAACTTCTGAAAGATTGCTGTGTAGTAGGGTTGTGGGGGGAAAGAGGCTCAATTGCAAAAAACAAAAATAAAAGTAGCAATAGCACTTAGACTTTATATACCGCTTCGCAGTGCTTTACAGCCCTCTCTAAGCAGTTTACAGAGTCATTATATTCCCCCCAACAATCTGGGTTCTCATTTTACCGACTTCTGCAGGACGGAAGCCTGAGCCAATTTTTTTTAAAGAAATTTTTTTATTTTAGTCAAACACAAACACAAAAAAGGAATCCTCCTTCATTACATCTTGTAGAAAGCATGTCTAATGGTTACAGATACCTTTTGTGCATTCATACACAGTCGTTATTTATAGTTCATATTAAATTAAATATTTTAAATCAAGGATAAAGGAAGGCTGAGTCAATCTTGAGCCAGTCAGGATTGAACTCCTGACAGTGAATTAGCCTGCAATACTGCATTCCAACCACTGCGCGGCCAGGGCTAGTAAAAAGAAAGGCTCTCAATAGCTCCATGTTCTTGGTGATGTAGCAAGAAACCTGCAGATAGAAGGCCTTCTCCTGTAAACATTGCTATTATGATGACATGATGTCATAGACCTGATAACATGCTACATTTGCATTAGAGAATCCTTTGTGAGCAGTGAGATGGATGTGAAGGAAAATTAGGTTTGATGAAGCATAAGCATCAGAAAATTGAAACCTCCATGGACAAGATGAGTCCTAGAGCCTTGGTAAGACTTCAGTATAAATCAGATTGGCCTCATAGGCTGCAAAGCATGGCTGAAGTTTCCAATATTATAACAGTGTGAACAAGTTTACAGATTTTGAAAAGAAAAAAACAACAATCTTTCATTTGGTAATACGTCAGGCTAGATGTAGAATGAAACTTCTCCTGTGCAGACTGCCTGTTTTTAGAGCATTCTGTAGTGAATTGAAAAAGATTTGAACTGAAAATATTGAGCGAATTGAAAAAGGTTACTCCTACAAGAGGTTTAGAAAATCTCTTGTAGAAACATCCTTCTCTGCAAATACTGTTTTTCCTTCCATATGAATAGTTACCAGAGAGGGCAGCAAATCTCAAACAATAAAGTATTTCCTTTCCATTTTAGAGAAATGGAATATGACACTAAGCATTTTTCAAACACACTGCACACGTAAATTGAAAACTTGTATACCACAATTTACTTTTCCAAATGTTGAAGTGCAATTTGTAGTTCAAAACTGCACACAAAATGTGAACATTTAAAAGCAGTAAACAAAGCCTATGTTTTAAGGCAAGGGTCTGCAAAGTTGGCTCTTTTAAGACTGGTGGACTTCAACTCCCAGAATGCTGGCTGGGGAATTCTGGGAGTTGAAGTCCACCAGTCTTAAAAGAGCCAACTTTGCAGACCCCTGTTTTAAGGGAATGTACCAGGAGTGGGTTCTAGTTGGCATTATTGCTGGTTTGCTTGTGTGCATGCTTTGCGTGCGATGCATGCACAATTCATAGAAGTTGTTCTGCGCATGTGCAGAACTCCAAAACAAGATGGCGGTGGTGACTGCGGTGACCGGGGAACCTGTTCAGAAGCGTGGCCAGTCTGGATCGCTGTCGGTTTTGTGACCCAGGCCGGCAAATCACTACCGGTTCAGCTGAACCAGGCTGAACTGGTAGGAAGCCACCATTGGAACATATGCACAATATAATAGGAAGAAATTGCTTGAAATAGCAACTCTAGAAATTGTGCTTTACAAGGACATATGAGCATGGAAATAGATATATTTTCAGATTGACTTTCCCCCCTCTGAATTTGCAAGATGATAAGAAACTGAAAGGTAATGAATGGGGAAAACAACTGTGAACCTATCTTCATTAGATGTTTACAATGACACTGCAATGGCCTGGCAATTCCAATTTTACTCCCCCAGTTCATGATATTGGTATCCAAATTACAATGTAAGCATCCTTACTCTACTATTTCTGTTCTGCAAAATATGTGCCAACCTAAAACAAAACATCAAAGAGAGTGAAGACAGCTTTTTCTTCACAGTCACAAAGCTGTGGCTGGATTCTGTTGAAGATTCCTTGGAAGGAAAGGCTCTGAGTGAAATTGAAACAGATTTAGGAATGCAGATATCATACCGGTAACAGCCTTTATATCAGGATCCAATGGTTTAGCTGGTGTCTTCCTTTCACAAGGTAGCGAGATACTGTCATAGTTAGTTTCCACGCTGCAGTTATCATAATCTGTCCCAAAGTGAATGGAATAAGTTAACCTCGTGATTATGACACTTTTTGCACAAGGATTGTGCACAAGATGCACAACATTCTTTAGATGCATGCTACCCTTTAACTTCGTTGCTCAAGCAACATACTAAATTTCTGACTTAGTTTTTGCTCATCCTTACAATATACATTTGGCTTCCTCTAGAAACTGAGCATCTTCCTCTTTTTTTGGTGGTGATGGGTGAGTTTGATCAGACAAGAAAGATTAATGGCACTCTTTACCCTCTTCTCATTCCTAGAAATAGCCAAGTCAGCTTCTGCTTGACTATGTGAGGGTTTGTGTGATTGCATGTCTGATCTCATTCACTTCTCAGCACTTAGTCTATCAAGAGAAAAGGCACAGGAACTCAGATATGCTGAATTTGAATATTCCCAAATCACTGTCATGATAAACATTTTGCTGCCAACTGAGATGTTAGAAGGAAAGCCAATTCAAAGGAATCAATCATTTTAAGTAATGCCTCCTGTTTTATGCTATAGGTGCATAATGAGGAAAGCACTATTTGGCGCTGAATCAAAATAGATACAATACAGCCAGAATAAGGGCAGTGCATTTTTTTGTCAATATAGTTTTCCTGCCAATTCAAGGATGGGTGGGTAGACCACAACTCAGCACAGTGAATAGTCCTGTTATAAAACCATTAGTGAATCTTCAATGGAGATATTTGTAGAAAAGATACATTGGAGGTTAAAGCTCTACATCAGGGATGTCCAAACTTGGGAACTTTAAAAGTTGTGGACTTCAACTCCCAGAATTTCCCAGCCAGACATGGCAGCTGGGGAATTCTGGGAGTTGAAGTCCACAAGTCTTAAAGTTCCCAAGTTTGGACATCCCTGCTCTACATTCTTAACAGCAACAAATATGAAGAAACTTCAATAAGAATAGCTTGTGGTTCTAGAGCAATTTTTTCTTCTACATAACTATTGCAAGTACAGGAATCTTCTCCTTTTCTCTGTCTGACCATTCCAAGTAGCTTGGGGTCTCATCCCAGATTTCCATTCAGCCTTTCATTTCCCTCCTGGAACTGACGATCAAATCAGATCCCATGTTCGTATGTTTTAATCCTGCTTTAGATACATTTTCCATATAGATGGCAGTCTACAAGCCAACATTACAGTCAGTGAAACCCATTATTGTACATTATGAAGTGTGCCATATCACATCCCTGCCAGGGGTGGGTTCCAGCAGCTGTTACTGCTGGTTTGCCACGCATGTTTGATGTGTGGCGTGTGCACATGCACAGTACTATAAAACTGCTTCTGTGCATGTGCAGAATCCAAAAACAAGATGGCGCCACCATGAGAACCGGTTTGAGGATGTGGCAGGCTTGGGTCGCTACCAGCTCCAGCGACCCAGGTCGCCAAACCACTATCAGTTCAGCTGAACTGGCCTGAATCAGTAGGAACCCACCACTGATCCCTGCCCCCTCTACAGCCAGGTTTTCATTCAATTACCTTCAGTGCTGAGCCCACTCTGCTCTGCAGGCTCAGGTGGAAGAGAACGCCAAACCTTGCATGGAAGATCTGCTTCCTTGCTTATTGTGTTGCCATACATGGCTTCTGGTTATAGGCTTGAGAAGGAGAGAGATTCTGAATAGATTATAATAGAGCTCTCAAGTTCTTAACATGGTCTCTAGATTTCATTTCTCCAGGAAGTCATCGCCTTTTCTTTTGCTTCCTTTTTGTGGTAATACTGGGACAACAGCTGTTGTTGAGGCTAAAATCAGTTGTGGTTGCAGCTCTTTCAGAAGGCTATCCTCAGAGGTGGAAAAAGAGTCCACAGGACCCCGGTAACCACTTATCTCACACAAGTGGCCCAATAAACCAAGACTGCTGCTTCAAATCCCAGCCACTTTCTTTTAGCTTATGGGGAGTGACTGCTAGTGATGTATAATTGAAAGTGCTGGAAGACCCAGAAAAGGCAGATTTTGCAGGCTAGAGATTCATGCTAATAATTGATCTCATAATTTGGTGATGCTATCCTCTTACAGTAAGTACTCCTGAATTCTAAATAAAACAAATATGCATGGGCTAGGCTGAGTTAGAAACATAAACGCTCTTTAAAAAAAAACATCTCCATTTGAAGCTTCCAATCCATTAGTGGAAAGCTTCCAATCCATTGCGTTGAACCAGTCAACACCTGATAAAGAGTAAATAGTGCAGTTCTGGGTGGAGCTATGGGACAGCCCAAATAAATTCAATAAGAAGAACAGAGCCTGGCTAAAGGATGTAGGTAAGAACAAACCAGAAGCTGAAATGGTAGAGAAAAAGACAAGGAAGATCAAGAATCGGTCAACACCAGATGAAGATGCACTTCTCAATTTTTAGTTGAAACATCTGACTGGCCTATGCCAATTTGTTGCCAAGCAGATTAACAAGCAGATTAACAACTGCCAAGCAGTGTAGATGGAAGATGTGAAATTGAAGATTGGTTAAAATCTGGCAAAACATACCTGATAATGAAAGATCCAACAAAAGAGGAAGCACTAGGCAATTACAAACCAATTACAACTTTCAAACTTATAACTGGTGCAGTAGCTGATGCAACCCAACAGCATCTCGTTAAAAACAAGCTGCTTCCACCTGAGTAGAAAGAAAACTGCTCAAACAACAAAAGAACAAAACATCAGCTCCTAACTGGCAAGTTGATAGTAAAAAACTGGAAAGCAGGTTCAACTTGAAGATAACTTGCTTTCATTACAAGAAAGGATTCAAGTCCTTGCCACATGATTGGATAATCAAGTGCCCAGAAATACCCATTGTTGTGAGCAACAAATAATATACCATCACTAACATGTTGACAGTTTTGCAACTAGGCACTTTCCTCAATAGCTCTAAGAATGGTTGTTTGTTGCTGTGTGGAGGTAGGAGTGGAATAAATGAAGTCAGATTAGTTTGTAAGAGTGAGGGTGAATTGCCAATATCAATGTTATTTTAAGCAAGACTAGAAAAAAAACAGGCTTAATAGTTAATGTGGGCTTTAACAAAAGTGTTATATGTAATGCCCACAATTTCCTATATGACATTCCTAGATAAAAATCCACTTCTGCCTATCTTGTTAAGAGTACTTTCTGAGATTACTGACAGGATTGAGGCTTTTTCCTCAGATGCATATATTTATGTTCAGATGAGAAGGATCTCCAAAAAATAAGGGCATTAGAATGAGGAAAAGAAAAGGAAAAGATGCTACTACCATGGTTCCCTGAAAATAAGACCTCCTCTGATAATAAGCCCAATTAGGCTTTTGAACACATGCGCTAAAATAAGCCCTCCCCAAAAATATCGCAACACAGCAGCAGCCATGAAGTGACCATGCTCGCCGTCTCCTGCACCTCAAACATAATAAGACCTCCCCAAAAATAAGGCCAAGCACTTATTTCAGGGGTCAAAAGAAAATAAGACCCTGTCTTATTTTTTAGAGAAACACAGTATACGATGTTTCAGCTCCCTAGCTTATCTCTTCCATTCAGCTCATTTCTCCTTGCAAAGTGTATGTACTGCAGACATCAGGAAAGTTCTAGGACAAAAAAGTGTTGGAAAGAAGGTTAATTTATGATAGATATCAAGAAGATGGAAAAGAGTTAAGCACCACCTTTTAATAGAAAAAATATGTCAGAGCTGTATGAAATTTATCAAACCATTATCATGACTCATGCAGTCCAGTCAAGAAATAGAAAGCAAAGAGGGAGAAGTATTCCATTAGTAGTTACATAATTATAAGGAATGCTGTTTCTCGAGAAATGACAGAGGGCTGAATTCAACCAAAAATGGTCTTATTAGTTTCACGACCTCTTTCTTCTGAAATTCTCCCCAACAGCCATGACTCACATGTTGGAAGATCTTGATGGCATGGGAGGAAGGGCACTTTCTGTTGCTGATGAATTTTTAATCTCTTTTGCCTTTGACTTTAAACCTATGAAAGAAATAGATTGGTCTATCTGTCTATCCATCTGCTCCTCCAGCCTGCAGTGCAACATGGCTTTCTCCAACTATTCTCCAGCTTATTTCTCTGGTGAAAGCAAAAAAAGGACAAAGAACTACAGTACTTCCACAGAATTATCTACTTTGACAGGTTATCCTCTTGCATTCAAAGCACATATTGGGTAAGCCTTGGGAAGAGGCTTTCCCACTGCTTTTCTCCACATACATGAAAAGTTGAATTATGCCCTGTAAGCATAAAATATAATATGTGCATAGACAGCAAATGCATGCTTATTTGGGTCTCTGCTGTTTGTTTACTGAATAAATCTTTCATATTCAACAAACAGTAAGTCATGTGTAGCCAAATCACTCCAGGAGACAGGTATGATTCTGCTTCTCTGCAATATGATTTCTGAACCTCTTTCAGGGACTGTGTGTGTCAGAGCTCTTCTGCACTGCTTGCTAACTATTGAATGGAGACGTTCCAAATATCATATGTAGAGGATGTAAAAGGACAACACTGCTTTAAACTTATCCATGCCAGTGCAGAGACAACTTCTATTTGTCTGCTCTACTTCTCATATTTGGTCTGTTATTTTCTTTGGGTGCAAGCAAGAGGAGCAGGGACTGAGAGGGAGAATTGGGGAAGTGGCTTACAGTCCTCTTAGCACCAAGAAGATTCACTTCCTTCTATGCTTTACTATATAGGAATGGCAGGAATTGAGTGTTCCCCCACCATTTCTTTTTAGTAAAGAATGGTTGGAGATTTATTATTCTTGGTGCCAGGAGAAGTATCACTGAAGGAGCTGTTCTTCTCTACAGGTTGTCCTTGCTTACTGTTTTGTTCAGCAACTGTTTGAAGTTACAACAGTGCTATCCTTCAGTCATATGATCACTGTCAGTACATGGTGTCCTGTTCGTGACTATTGCTTTTCTGCGTCGACCTCCCCAGAGCAGAGATATTGGAGGGGAAAGGGTTACAAGAGAGCAAGCAGGCACACAATGGGGTACACACTATTGAAAGCAACGTGCTGGCACTGCCAACCACTAGAGCACTCCACAACATTCCCCAGTGTGTGCCTCCTTACTCTCTTGCAATCCCTTCCTCTCCAATGGATTTAGATATATAAACATTAAATCTCTTCTGGCTAATTATCCCAGCATCATTGCAGTGAGCATTCCAAAGGGCAGGGGAGTGGGGAGAAGAAAAGCACAATCGTGGTCATGTGCTTTCCCTCTTAGTGAATGCTTCACTTAGTGACAGAGTTGCCAGCCTCAATTGTGGTCACTAAACAAGGACTACCTGTACTTCTCTGCCCCAAAAAGCACGTGGAGATGAAGCAGGGAAGGACAACTCCTTTGGTATCAGTCTCCTAATTCCACAGAATGGAAACTCCACTCCATGTAGAGTGGAGAACAAAAGAAGTTCTACAGACCTTCTGCTACTGGTGCCTATCACTAAAAGAGACTTTTCCTGCTCCTCATGTCTCCTGTGAACAGAACCCATATTCTTCTTCATCGCCAAGGCAGAAATCCAGGTATATTTTTATGTTCGTATATTTTATGTCTGGCTCCTGTACAGCAGAAAAGCATTTTAATGCTGCCATGTGGAAGAGTCCATGATTCCCAGAAAAGTTCTGATACTGCATGGCAGTGGGTTTTTCAATCAACATTGGCAGTTGGTTTGAAAGGTGCCCAGATCTAGAAACCCATTCTCACATGCACAAAGCTGACACTTTAGTACTTTAGTACTAAAGTAGTACTAGAAATCATATTCATATCCACCGGATGGATTACACCCCAGGGTTCTGAAGGAACTGGCAGACGAGATCTCAGAGCCACTGAGCTATATCTTTCAGAGATCCTGGAGCACCGGAAAACTGCCAGAAGACTGGAAAAGAGCTGATGTGGTTCCTATCTTCAAAAAAGGGGGGAAAAATAGATCCAGGAAACTATAGACCCATCAGCCTGACCTCAATACCAGGAAAGATTCTGGAAAAGATAATTAAGCAACAAATAGAAGCAAACAAAATAATAGCCAAAAGCCAACATGGGTTTGTCAAAAACAGATCATGCCAGACTAATCTAATTGCATTCTTTGACAAAGTGACAAAATTAGTGGACCAGAGGAATGCTGTCGATATAATTTACTTGGACTTCAGTAAGGCATTTGATAAAGTAGACTATAACCTACTATTAGATAAAGTAGAAAAATGTGGGTTAGACAGCATCACCACCAAATGAATTCGCAACTGGCTGACCAACCGCACTCAATGTGTAGTCCTCAATGGAACTGCATCTATATGGAAGGAAGTATGCAGTGGAGTACCCCAAGGCTCTGTTTTAGGCCCAGTACTCTTCAACATCTTCATCAATGATTTGGATGAGGGGATAAAGGGGGAACTCATCAAATTTGCAGACGACACCAAACTGGCAGGAATAGCCAACACTCCAGAAGATAGGCTTAAGATACAGAAGGATCTTGACAAACTTGAACATTGGGCACTATCTAATAAAATGAAATTCAATTGTGAAAAAAGTATGGTTCTACATTTAGGCAAGAAAAACCAAATGCACAAGTACAGTATAGGTGGTACCTTGCTCAATAGTAGCAACTGTGAGAGGGATCTTGGAATCCTAGTGGACAACCATTTAAATATGAGCCAGCAGTGTGCAGCAGCTGCCAAAAAGCCAACACAGTTCTAGGCTGCATAAACAGAGGGATAGAATCTAGATCACGTGAAGTGTTCATGCCACTGTATAGTGCCTTGGTAAGGCCACACTTGGAATACTGCATTCAGTTTTGGTCGCCACGATGTAGAAAAGACGTGGAGACTCTGGAAAGAGTGCAGAGAAGAGCAACCGAGATGATTAGGAGACTGGAGACTAAAACATATGAAGAACGGTTGCAGGAGCTGGGTATGTCTAGTTTGATGAAGAGAAGGACCAGGGGAGACATGATAGCAGTGTTCCAATATCTCAGAGGGTGCCACAAAGAAGAGGGAGTCATTCTCCAAGGCACCTGGGGGCAGGACAAGAAGCAATGGGTGGAAACTAATCAAGGAGAGAAACAACTTAGAACTAAGGAGAAATTTCCTGACAGTTAGAACAATTAACCTCTGGAACAGCTTGTCCAACCCCCTGCCCACGCAGGGGGTTGGACTAGAAGACCTACAAGGTCCCTTCCAACTCTGCTATTGTATTGTATTGTATTGTAAATATCCCAACGTCACTCTTAGGAGGCCAGGCTTTAGGATGATGATAAATGGATTTTCAGAGGAAGGTTTTAAGAGCTTCGTGGAAGTTGTGAGCTGAAAAGAGGAAGAGGGACTGCTCATGCTCATTTCCTTTCCTCAGAAAAAGTTTGGGAGAACTTTAGACTATAATAAATAGCTGAAAGTCCGACAGCTTCCAAAGACTGAGAAAAATGGCATCACCACAGGGTATCTATTCGAGATGCGAGGAACCCGAGGAACAGGGGAAGAAGCCAAACAAGTTATTTGAAACAGCAGGTAATTGCCAGCTCTGTTTGGATTCAGAAATTTTGACTTGTGCCCCTGGGGGGAGGGTTTCCAGAAAAACAGCTGTTTTTAGAGCCAAGTGGAGAGGAGTTTAGAACGGCAGCACAAACACCTGCCAGCTGTTTAAGAATTTATTCATGAAAATGATTGCCAGTTTGATAGAAGACCGCAACTTCTTCAATAATATGAATTCTTATACTTATGGTGTCTGACAATAAATCTCACTCACCAAGATGGGACTTACTAATGGTTGGATTTGTGCAAAATTAGACTATAAACTGGAAAAAAAAACTGCAAAGGTACATTCTATGGGAAATGAATGGGTATCTGAGAAGAACAAGAATACTCTTTCCATTTTCACTTATTTCAAAGACATTTAAATATTCTATCCACCTAGCAAATTAAAGGGATGAGGGAAGAATTCTAGCTGCTTGAAGTACATGCTTACTGAGAGTAACTGTTCTTTGCTGATATGGAGGGATAGTTCATCATATGAACTGCTGTAACTCAGTGGAAGATCACAAGGTTTTGCATACCAGAAAAATCGGATTTAAGGTCTTCTAAGGCAGTAGCCCCCAATCTTTTGGGTATCAGGGACCAGTTCCATGGAGAGAGGTTTATCCACGGACCAGAAAGGGCATAGTTTTCATTGTTGCCTGAATCCTTGTTTGCGCGACCCAGTTTCTGGCACGCTGTGGCCCAGTGCTGGTCCATGGACCAGGGGTTGGGGACCCCTGTTCTAAGATATGTGGGGAGGATCCTGTGTCTTGAGCCCTGAGAGAATCGACAGTCAGTCAACTCTATCTAACACTGAGGTAGCTGAGTCAATGATCTGACCTGATGAAAGGCCTATAGTCCTAACCTGAACCTGAAGACAAAGCCCAATTTTTGATCTGCATTTTTAACAGCAAGGCGATAGCAACCAAACTTTCTTAAACATTGTCTGAAATGTCCCTTTTGTTAGATGCTGCTAAGCATAAGTTAGGCAACCATTTCTTTGTGACTTAATTTATATTCTTGTACTGAGAAGAGGGATTTTGACCCCAATTGACTCTTCTAGTTCAATTATTCTATGAAACAAGGTTTCTATGTTTAACTTCATAAAGTAGGCATAAATAATGTGAACCTCATCACATGCAAAACCCACATGGTTGCAGTTCCTTCAATTAGCTATGTAAACAGTCATAGTTTGTTTACTAACTAGGTCAGTATTCTGTAGGAAACATATACCTGAGTTTCCCTTAGAGAATATCAATGATCACACCTGCAGAAGTTAACTGAGCAAAGAATGGGCCTTTTTCCTTTTGAATGTGCTGCTTCTGAAACTGAACTCTGTGCTAGTAAGGTGGATCAAAGTAATCTCAGTTCAAATAGTCTGGCCCCACCATAAGGCAGCTTTCTATGCACTTCTGTTCCACAACAGAAAGCATCTTGAGCCTGAAACCGTATGATCTTTGTTGTGCAATGTTTGAGAGGACAATCAGTTTGTTCCCTTTCTCTGGGCCATATCAAAGACAGCTGCTTCCTGCATTCATCAGTCTCTGATCAATTGGTCATAACCTCTTTTGCTGGATCAGCAAGATTCATAAGAACACAAGGCATTCACATGTGTTCTGGAACTAAGATGATTGGATCTAATTCATGTACTTTAAGATTCTTATCAGGTTTAAAGCAGTTTAGTTATAACAGGTTTTCCCCAAGGCATTCCAGGAATTGATGAAGTAAAAAAATGGCACCCTAGCTATTATTTTATTGCTTTCTTGTTGAGAAGCAGTTCAGAAATCCTCGTTGTCATACTCAGCTGGAAGTACATATCATTACCCTCTAAAGTTACATAGATCAGATGAAGAAAAGAGCCTAATGTGATGATACTTGAGAGATCAAAGAATTAATCTTTCCCTTGCTTATTTTACCTTACAGATAAAATGGTTTGGGACATAGGCTGATTTTTTTAAAAATACTTCAGGCATTTCTAACAGCTGTAGCTAAAAATATATATTCAAAACTTAACACCATAGGTATGCAATACAAATGATGTTGCTTTTTAAAAGATCTCTCTCTCTCTCTCTCTCTCTCTCTCTCTCTCTCTCTCTCTCTCTCTCCCCCCCCCCAGACAGTCCATTGTTCATATTTTCAAATAGAATAATTTATTCTATCAATAACTGCTATGGAAAATAATATTGATGAGACTATGACTGTTGATAGGAGGGATGGCAGCCCTTTCGTTGTTATAATATAAATATTCCTAGCCTGCTCATCCCCACATTTTATTTCCCAGGCTTCTGTGCAGAAAGAGAGATTTTCTTATAGTGCAATTGTTTAAGAACATTTACTCTGATGTATTGTGTTTCATTTCAAAGGCAGTTTTTCCCTGTGCACATTCTCATCTCTGTCATAGCCCATTTCATATGTGATGAAGAAAGACCCTAATGATTATAAAAGTTTATACAATATAGGAAACCAGTTGTATAAAAGCATGCTTTGCTGCTATGTAGAAAAGCTAATAGAAATATTATTCTAGCATGAATGGGATCTTAGCTAGTGTGTGTGAAACTTTGTGGAATTTTTCTTTTATAGCAGGGGTGTCAAACTCACGGCCCACGGGCCAGATACATGGGTGGTCATGCCCACACCTGGTTTAGCGAGGGGGGAAGTCGTAATACATCACGCGATGATGCCGTAACGACGCGAGTTTGACACCCCTGTTCTATAGTATTAATAATTGGATTCTTATCCTAGTTTTATCACTGTAGGTTTCATAAAACATATGTTTTTTGTCCATAGGTAATTTCCTGCCACAACGCTGCCAAGGTGGTTCAGGAGTATCCCTGCTGATCTTTTCTCTTGTGACCGTTGCACTTTTTTTGCTGTGGATCATCATTGTTGCTGTAATGGCATCAAAATGTATGTCTTCTGAGTCAAAAGCTGGTTCATCTATCTCTATTCTAAAATAGCAGTTCTTGAATATGAAGAAAAAGATAGAGAATAGGACCGTAATGGTGAACCTATGGCAGTGATGGCAAACCTTTTTGGCTCGCGTACCAAAAGCAGGGGGAGCGCAGGGGGGTCGCGTACGGGCATGCCACACCCATAATCCTATGACCCCAGTGCACATGCATGCATGACTAGCGCACCCCCCGTTTTGGTGTGCTTTTTTCACCATTCCCAGGCTTTAGAGGCTTTCTAGGAGCCTGGGGAGGGCAAAAACAGCTCCCCGCATCCCCAGAGGCCCTCTAGGGACTTCAGGAGCTTCCCTGAATCTATCACTCAGATTCTCTTTTGCTTTTCACGCCTTCATCTTTACCTCTTGTTCCTCCTAATCAGTGGGGGGTTGCTCCCGGTTTGGCCAAACTAGTAGTGGTAATCTGGCCTGGGTCGTAGGACCAGCTGCTTCCCAGGCTTGCCACGCCCCTGAACCAGTTCCCCAGTCTCCATTGCCATCTTTTTTATTAGCTTTTAATGGTCTTCGTGTTTGCGCAGAACCATTTACAGTGAACTGTGTATGTATGAGTAATGTGTGGCTGGCGTGCGAGCGAAGCAAACCGGTAGTGCTTTGCGTAGGAACCCACCCCTGCTCCTAATTGTAGAAGGAATAACACCTCCATGATAGCAAAAGACAATGAAAATCTGAAATACAGACTAAATACCAGTGCTTGAACTGGAGAAATTTGGTCAATATTTGTACCTTTTTATTATAACAATCTTTATATAAGAAAGTGGACTGATAATGTGCAGTACAGATTTATCCCTTAAGAAGACAACCATTTGAAACATGTCAGAAACTTATTATTTTCTGTTATAGGCTTGAGATCATTCCTCTTTAACTTTCATAGGAAGCCACAATCTACTGCTGCCCATGCTAATGAGGCTGTCTATCCCTCAAAGTGAAAATCAAACTAATTCATTTCAAATTGGCTATTCTTGGCCAGGTTAAACATTTCACATAAATTGCAATGTAATTGGTTTGGCTCACTGAGGAGTGCATATCCAGCTTCTGTAAATTATAAAGGATGATTTGTATCTTAGCGTATAATTGTTGTTCTAATCTGGACAATTATGGTTCATCCAGGAAAACATAGTTTGATGCAATGTCTGAATTCAGTCTCCCTATTCCTTCAGATTCTACGATTTTCAAGGAACTAGAAGACCTGCGTATGAATCAAACTTTGCTGACAAAAAATGGTAATAATTCCATATTGTGTTTATATATATATGTGTGTGTGTGTGTTAGATTTTTTAAGGGCTGAAAATAAAGAGACCAGGATGGATCCATTTCAGGCTTATTAGCCTTCTTCAGCTGGCCATACTCCTTCTACTGGGATTTGAACCAGGGCTTTCCAGCATTTGAGGCAAGCTCTCTATGCCTTGAGCTATCTGGTATCCCTGATATATCAGCCAATTTACAGGACTCTTAAATGAAGACTAATTATCACAGCTCCTGTGAAGAGGTCCCTTTAAGGGGAGGAGACTCAACATCATCCCTCTCTGCCCTTTGACTCAACCCAGAGTCATCCAGACAGAGAACCAAATTAGATTACTGCTGTGTGACATTTTTTAGATGTGTGTTAGATTTTTTAAGGGCTGAAAATAAAGAGACCAGGATGGATCCATTTCAGGCTTATTAGCCTTCTTCAGCTGGCCATACTCCTTCTACTGGGATTTGAAGATAGCTCAAGGCATAGAGAGCTTGCCTCAAATGCTGGAAAGCCCTGGTTCAAATCCCAGTAGAAGGAGTATGACCAGCTGAAGAAGGCTAATAAGCCTGAAATGGATCCATCCTGGTCTCTTTATTTTCAGCCCTTAAAAAATCTAACACACATCTAAAAAATGTCACACAGCAGTAATCTAATTTGGTTCTCTGTCTGGATGACTCTGGGTTGAGTCAAAGGGCAGAGAGGGATGACGTTGAGTCTCCTCCCCTTAAAGGGACCTCTTCACAGGAGCTGTGATAATTAGTCTTCATATATATATATATATATATATACGGGAAAAGATGGGAAAAGACCCGAATAAACCAAAATCTACATACCTATACCCGTGAAAATCTACGAAAACAAATATATATATATATATATATATATATATATATATATATATATATATATATATATATATATATATATATATAGTAATTTCTATCTCAATTACAAAAAATCATTTTTAAAAGAACAATAATTGAAATAGCTAACCAGTCATACATGTGCAGAAATGTTTTGTAAATAACTGCAAAAATAGACTTACATAAAAGGGGAAAGATGCAAATAAACAGTCTTTTGGGAAAATATCTTTCCTATATTTCATCACTGAGTTCCAGAAAAACAATGCAAAAATATAATACAACCTGTTTTGCTGTAGGCAATGTAGTTTTCTATGGTCTTCAAGATGTATGGATTTCAGCTATCAGAAAGTATTCTAGCCTGTATTCTAGAAATTGATTCTACAGATCTGGATGGTATTCGCCTTACCAAAGGCTATCTTAAGGTAGCCAACACAGTTTCATAGTGATAATAGTAACTAGAATACAACTGAAATGCAGCATTTCACAAAGCAATCATGTATTTTCCTATTTCTTGGCAAGATCTATTGATCAGAGATTAATACTCATCATTTTGATGGGTCTTGAAAGTGAACATTTCCAATTTTGAAGTCATTGAGGTGTGTACACATACTGCTTATACAGCTAACAGTAAATTTATGTTGAGATTTCTGGAATAGGCTAACTTTTCTGTGTATCCATCCTATTCTACTATCATAAGCTTATTAGGCCTGAACCAGGACCTCCCCAGATACGATTGCCTTTACTGAGAAAAATAATACCTCCCACAAGATTTCAGTTTCTTGTTTTGATAACTCATTACTACCCTTATTACAAAGGACTTAATATCTTTAGAGAAAAAGGTCTGGGTCTTTTGGGAAAATTTTCCAGTGGGGCTGAGTCTATAAATTCCTGAAGCTGCTGAAGCTAAACCTGATGATGTAGGGGTTTAAAGTGGGATAACTGTCTTATAATTTCCAGTCAACCCACATAGTATACATTATCTGGCTGGCAAAACATTAAACTTTGAACTAGGTCTCTCAGGCTAATATTCTGTCTTTCTAGATCTCAAAACAGAGAAGGAGTTACAGCAGGTCCGATCCAACCATGCTTCTCAGGGTATGCATTTGCTTCATCTTGTGTCTGATATCCCAACTGATGTTTCGCATTGCTTCTTTCCATCCTTGTGCCAAGCATCCTTGAGTTGTTTACTTTTGTTCTCTGACCTATCACAACATGTTTTTTTTGGCTGCTGGGCGACCATATTTTGTTCAGTGTCTGGGGGAGGGGGTAAATAATTCAAGATGATACTTTGGCCATACAATCAAAGACATATAACCGCTAACTTAACCTTTTTTTGATCTCCTTTATTCTATTGGAATGAGGGACGCGGTGGCTCGGTGACACTGAGCTTGTCAATCAGAATGGTCCTCAGTTTGGCGGTTCAAATCCCTCGTGCTGCATAATGGAGTGAGCTCCCATCCCAGATTCTGCCAATTTAGCAGTTCTAAAGCATGAAAAATGCAAGTAGAAAATAGGAACCACCTTTGGTGGGAAGGTAACAGTGGCCCGTGCACCTTTGGTGTTTAGTTATGCCAGCCACATGACCACAGAGACCTCTTTGGCCAGCGCTGGCTCTTCAGCTTTGGAACAGAGATGAGCACCGTCCCCCTAGAGTTGGGAACAACTAGCACACATGTGTGGGGGAACCTTTACCTTTATCCTATTGGATGCTATTAGGACGAAATGATTAATGGTCCAATTGAATGGATTAATAAAGCAATTTGTCAATGGAAGCTCCTGCCCATTTAGGATGGGGGGGGAGAAGGGTATTTCTTTTCTGTGAGAGTAGGAAATTGGCTTATTGGATAAGGTCTGAGACTAGTACTCATCAAGGATTGCTAGAAGGGAGAAGAAAACGCAATTCATAATTTTAAACTTGGGACACAGAGAAACATATACACTGTTGCTCTGGGGAATTTCAAGCAGAATTTACAATTGGGTTGCTTATTACAGGAGTGGGCTTCCACTGTGGGCTTGACATTTAATTTTAAATCAAACCACTATAACTTAATCCCATAGCACCTCCTATTTCTTCCTGTGCAGGGAAATACAGAGGTCTTAAACATGCCTTTTCTCCCAAAGTAGCAATTGCAATTTACTGTGTCCTTTCTTTTCAGAAACAGTACTAAATACCAACATTAAGAAGCTGGACGATGAGCTCAATGGCCTGAAAAAGAATGGTAAGTGTTCTTTATAGGCAGATATGGGCATGATTCTGGTAAGAAAGGAAGATTAGATGGATACGTGAGCTTGCTAATAGTGAATTTCATGAATAAGATTTACTTTGAATTGTTCCAGATTGAAAACTGAGTCATTCCTGGCAACATCAGTCTAAGTTCCTAGATCCTGTTCATTGTATCTCTGTTGTTTTTCTTTCTGAAGAACTCTTGACAACTTTCCCTCTCAAGGATGGTCCTACATTAAAATGAGAGATCTGCCTTGGGTGATTGATCGGGAAGTGGGGGCATCAGTATCAACAGTCCACCAAATCCTCTCCCTGCCCTCTTCTGTTAGAAAGCAGTTATGTGAATCTTTCATGTATTAAGACATGAATATTTCCCAGTGTTGATGAGAGGAAATGTATGGAAAGCAGTAAGATTACTCAGTAACTAAATCAGGAGTTCTCAGACTTTGTGGTACTATAATCTCCCAAAATAAGAAATAAACCTCTGGGACTTCCACTTAAAAAAAACTAACAAATTCATGGGCATGGTAAATTCATGGGTTGGGCAAAAATGATTTTAAAAATCATTTTTAATCTATGCATCAAATAAAACAAGAATACAATCTTACACGACTATAATTTTTTCACTGAAAATAAATAAAGCCAAAACTTTGTTTCATAGGAATGATAAGCTTATTTAGTTTTCCATTATTGCTAAAATTTATGGAGTGTAAGTTGAGACAATCACTCTAACTTTTCATTACACTTTTATTTTGGATTCATATAGTGTGATTTGAATTATGAGAGTGATTCAATTTTGAATGTGTGTGCTATTGGATTTCTGGTCCCAAAATGGTGCTGGGTCAGAAGTTACTCTGGATTTTGTTTTGAGAAGATGGTTTTGGCAAGATGATTTCCTGGCCAGAGTGAAAGCAAGTTCTGCCAGAAATCCATCTTTGCATTAATGGAAAGTTGGAAGATGGAAAATTCTTCTACCGGTACATTGCTTGTCATCAACATTTCACTGCCAGGAAAAATGGTTTCAGACTTAACTTTTCTTGCGTATGCCATATGAATGTGTGAATATAAGGAAAATATTATTTATTTAAACAGTACAGCCAAAAGATGAACAGAGGTAGATGCAACATTTCATATTGATTCATCAGTACCTACATTACAATAACACGATTAAAATCGGCCTCAAATGTAAGATCTAGCAAGAGCGTTAATTAAGCCTATATAACGTATACAGGAAAGCAACCAATGACCATGGGGGGTTGACATAAAGCCATTTCTGCACGCACAAGGGGAGCTTCAAAATGGCAACCACCTCAGCAAAACCCAGGAAACAAGAGTTCCTGTGGCACAGTACAACTTTAAATGCAGAGTTTTGGTCCACCTGGTGACCTGTAGTTAGTATCTCGCAATGGCCAAAGAAGGTATTTTATGGCCATGATTTCCTGATGTTGTTGGATTACTCAAGGCTGTTTGGACCCATTTCAGAAGATGCTCCTTGATTCAAACGCCTATTAGTTCTGCCGATGTAATAGTCTCTGCAATTGCAAACAAACTGGTAAACACAATGAGTTTTGGTGCTGATTGGTTGTGCTGATTGGGGTAGCGTTAGCCTCTGGGTTTGATTTAGAAATGTATTATTTATTTATTTGAATTCTCCTCTGCATCAATATATCAATGGCTAGCTTTCTCCAATGCCCTCCAGATGTCTTGGAACTGAAACTCTTCAATGATTCTGTCAATAGGTCATGATAGGTATAGGAGTTTCAACATATTGTGAAAGACACCGATTGGGAAAAGTTGTGTTCTATCAAGTTTATTTCCGTTTAATTGTTTTCCTGTAAATTTGCACTTTTAGTGAATGAAAAGCTAAACGCGATAGAGGCTGAAAGTGGCGGAAGTGCGAAGACGGTCATTGATTTAATCAATGCAGTCTATCAGATTAATGGTAAGATACAATTCCTCTGCCTGTCGATTCATAAGATGTTATTCCTTCAGAGTTAAGCATGCCATTTTGTTGTAATTGAGGCTGTATTGAAGAAAGCTTGTGTTTGATACTAGGCTGATGATGTTTGAATTAAACAATACAAGTACAAATGAAAGTTTGAATTAAACAATATAAATACAAATGAAAGTTCTCCTACAATTTTTGAACTGTAGCCCAATTTTACAGAATTATACACTATTATGAATCTTCTCTGGCGATTTAAACAGGATAGATACAAATAAATATATTTGGTTCCAGGTTCTGGTCAGGGCCTCAATCAAACGACCCACAGAACCTAAGGTGGGAGAAATAATCCACCTTGGAATCCCCAAGTCAAGTGTGGTGGACCAAACTGTAGTTTCCTCCTGGCCACATGGTGGCAGCAGCATTGATAAGATGAAAAAGATGCTAAGAGAATGCTCTGATTATGGTAAAAGACTAATGGTGATATCCTCCATTCCCAGATTGCGACTGCTCTGGGATACAAACCAGATGTCTAATGCCAAGTGCCGAGTGTATATGTTAGGCTCTTGGTGACTTAGGTCAGGCCAGTGGTGAAATTCAGATTTTTTTTACTACTAGTTCTGTGGCCGTGGCTTGGTGGGCATGGTAGGGGAAGGATACTGCAAAATCTCCATCCCCTCCCCACTCTGGGGCCAGCCAGAGGTGGTATTTGGCAGGTCTCCAAACTACTCAAAATTTCAGCTACCAGTTCTCCAGAACCTGTCAGAACCTGCTGAATTTCACCCCTGGATCAGGCCCATGATGGCCTTGGTGGTGAGGAACTCCTGGACTGACCCACACTTCATGCCATTTGGGGGCAGATAAAAGCCCCAAGAGCTATAAGCCATCTGGCTATCAAATCTAGCAGTTTGGGTAGGGATATTGTTGAGCAACAGGGAGGACAGTATGGCAACTACAATCTTAGAACCAATTTTAACCAGGAGGTTTCATATCCGATTATCTGCAGAGCAGAATATCTGAAAGCCATTACATTTTTTGTTTTTTTTAAGCTGCAAATACAGTATTTCAGTTTTTGCCAGTCAGGATTTATTTTCAAGACTGTTGAGATTTACAGGCAGGATCAAATTATCACAAGCATTGATAATATTGGTTTAATGGTTAAAAACAACTCTAGAATATGTGATTATCTGTCTTTAAACATCTACAACTGTTTTATAGCTTCAGGCTGCCAGGTATGCCCGAAAGGTTGGCTGTTCAACAGAGAAAAATGCTACTATTTCAAGATGGGGAATGAAGCCTGGTCTCAAGCCGAGAAGAGATGCGAGAATGATCAAAGCCAACTGGTTATCATTGAGGATTCGGCTGAGCAGGTAATAGGCTGATCCTGTTTAATAATCAAACATTTCCCACTTCTCAAACTTAAACCACGGACGTTGACTCGAAGAGCACGTTTGTGGGAAGGAAATGTCAGCTCTTGAGAATCAAACAGTGGTGCATATGTTGACTCTGATTATGAAGCTATTAGAGCAGGGGTAGGGAACTATGGCTCTCTTTTATGACTCATGGACTTCACTACCCAGAATTCCTGAGCCAGCATGGCTGGCTCAGGAATTCTGGGTATTGCAGTCCATGAGTCATAAAAGAGAGCCATAGTTCCCTACCCCTGTATTACAGGGAAGGAAGAAGGAGAAGGGGAAGGGAAAAACCTGCAGGGATGCCCTGCTTCAGTAGAGATCAAGGGTCAAAAGTTCCTTCACATCTGAAAAAATGGTGGAGAGGGATGGGCAGTTCAGGAACAGGACTCCATTTCTATATGCTATATTTGATCTGTTGTTGAAGGGAGCTAGTTTTAGTCAACCATGAGAGAGGCTATTGCGTGGAGGCCCATTGACCCTTTGCTTGGCTGTAAGCAAACTGTTTCTCTGGGCAAGGCACAAAATGCTCTCTTCCCATCTCTGCTCATAGTCAATATTAATATGCTGGTTTATGAAAGTGAATGATATGCAGCTCCCCTTTACAGCAGGGGTCTCCAACCTTTGCAACTTTAAGTCTGAAGGACTTCAGCTCCCAGAATTCTCCAGCCAGCTTTGCTGGGAGCTGAAGTCCTTCAGACTTAAAGTTGCAAAGGTTGGAGACCCCTGCTTTACAGGATACATTTTTGCAGTTCCGGGGAAAGGTAGTAACCCCATGCACAAATCAATCTGCATTTGCTGCATTTCCTGCATCAGATGAGGAGAGCACATCTTTCTCCATCTGTCCTGGCCACTTTTTACAGAAGCACAATTGAGAGTGTACTAATAAACTGCATCACTGTTTAGTGTGGTTAGGGTTAGGCTTCTGAAGAGAGAAAACTAGACAAATAGCATATTTATTGTTGCCATTATTACTACCTTGTTTCTTTATCCTGTGTTTAGGCTTGTGGTCAAATGATAGTACAGGTAATCCTTGACTTACAAGCATAACTGGGCCCAAAATTTCTATTGCTAGTCAAGATGGTGCTAAGTGAGTTTTGCTCCATTTTACAACCTTTCTTGCCACAGTTGTTAAGTGAATCACTCAATTGTTAAGTTAGTAACATGGTTATTAAATGAATCTGGCTTCCCCCATTGACTTTGCTTGTCAGAATGTCACAATAGGTGATCAGACACTGCAACCTTCATAAATATAGCATCTCAATTTCGATCACATGACCATGGGGATTCTGCAACAGTTGTAAGTGTGAAAAACGGTCATATGTTTTTTAATGATGTTGTAACATCAAATGTTCATGAAACAAATTGTTGTAAGTCAAGGACTACCATATGTATATCCTGATTTCAGGTGTACAGGGTATATTAAGCACAAATATTGGTTAACTTCTCCAGCTTCTCTGCTCTTCTTGTTTCTTGATGTCACCAAATGACAGGAAACACTGTTGTGATTGGTACGTGTTTTAGAGAACACTAAATCCATTCTTTTAAAACACACTCCCTTGATATGTGCCCAAACAAAAGAGGTGGACAGTTTTAAATGGTCAAATTTATACTCCTAGTTGCGTCCAGATGATCTGCAAGTTTGCACAGTTTTGGAAAACGATTGGACGGTTCATAAGACCGAAAAATTGGTCTATTTCATGTGGTATATTATAGCTGAATTATTTAAACTGCCTTATATTTCAGGAGTTCCTTCATTCACATATAAATGGCAAGACGCTCTGGATTGGTCTAAGTGATATTAACAATGAAAACAACTTTGTTTGGGTAGACAATAATTCCCCATCATTTACGTAAGTCTCTATTAAAAATTTCTCTCATTTTCTCATTTGTTTATAAATACTTGGGAATTTCTACACTAGACTTTCAAACTATGCAATCAGCCTACCTCTTTCAAACATATGTTTATCTGACTGCAGATAGTCCTCAACGTACAACCACAATTGAGCCCAACATTTATGTTGGTAAGGAGAAATTTGTTAAGTGAGTTTTGCCCCATTTTATGACTTTTCTGATTGTTTTTTCTTTTCTTGTTATGAGTAGACCTTCAGCACTTGGATTTTCAGTTTTCTTTTTTTCTTTTTTTCCCCAGCTTGTTTTTCTCAGGTGATTGTGATGGTGGCTATAAGTGGCTTTATGCAACCAGGGCCCCATTTTGTGCTGGTTTCATTAATTGATAATGTGCTGATATATAATGCGGTCTACTGAGTTAACCACTATCATCAGATGGGCCATTTTCTGGCTCTTTCTTCTGCTGTGTCCATCCTGCTGCAAATTTATCTTACACCAGTGATGGCTAACCTTTTTGTTGTCACATGCCGAAATGCAATGCGTGCATGGCGCACACATCCTACGTCCCCACCCCTACGCATGCACATATGACCCCCCCTGCTCCCTTCACTCTCTGTGCATGCATGTGTGACTCCCCACCCCCATTCATGTGCACGCATCTCCTGCATGCGCCCTGCCCCTGGGCTTGAGCGGCAGACACCTAAAAATCAGCTGTCTAGCGGGAAGCGTATGCACATACACGATGGAGCTGGGCTGGTGCAACGGCTCGCATGCTTGCAGAGAGGGCTCTCTGTGCCATCTGTGGCACGCATGCCATGGGTTCACCATCGCGGTCTTACATTGTTAGCTAAGACTTGCTGCATAGGCACACATACAGAAAAAAATTGCCATTGTTCCTTGTAGAACTGTGCATGTATATCTTTCCCACTTCTGTGCTTTCTGAAGCATTTTCTGCCCAGATTTTGTTGCAATTGTTAGGATAATTATCCTGATGTTGGGTTGACAATATATATAAGCCAGGATTCTTAAAAAGTGTATGTAACTTTAAGGATGATGTTGAATCTGATTGGCTGTGCTTTCTAGCTCAACCATAAAAGGTAGCTGAGAACACAGTTCGTTCCCTTTTTGCTTTCCTTTGCTTCCTGATTGCCACTGGAGAGGAGCTGAAGACTGAAGAAGTATCATTGTTTGTTTTGACTGTAAGATAACTGTGTTTTGGTGAAGGACTGTTTAATGTTAGAGGAGTTAGTATCACTGTTTGGAAGAAGTATTTTAATTACTACAAAAGTAAAGACTATTTATATTTTTTCCTACTATCAGTGTTTGATAGTTATTGTGTGCTAAAATCAACGTATCTCTTACTGTCCGGTATATTGCACTATTCCGCATTTATTTTCCAATGGGGGTGTTTTTACCCCTAACAGCAATAATGGAGAATATAGGTAGCTTAGGTTGAGATGTTGGATTCTTGATGCTCATTTATCAGTGCTGACTAATTAATTTTGTCATTTTTATAATCCCTTGAATTCTAACTGCAGGCGCTGGCGTGATGGAGAACCCAACAATGGTGGACATGGGCAAGATTGTGTAGTGATGAATTCTGAAGGCCGATGGGAAGATCGTCCATGTGGGAAAAGTGTGGATGGCTGGATTTGTGAGAAGCCCTGGAAGTGCTAAATTTATCCAATAAGAACAAGAGTCAACATTCAGCATCCCTAACACCTGTGTATTATTTTGACCTTTGTTATTTTTATGGTCCTTTATTAATTTGCTGTATTTTGCTTTACTGAGAACTGTCAATATATGGTGCAGCATAACTATTTTATTAAATCGTATAGTACATAATGTATTAGGGAAAAAAAATCCCCAATCTCTACTGGAGTTGGAAACCAGATTAGTGAAGAGATATGGCTGCTCTGGGAGGAGAGGGGGAGGCGGGGAGGGTTTGGCGTGGGTTACCTGGCTGAAGGGCCCTCAGGTAAGCTGGTATGGGGCAGGTGAGGCAACTCACACCCCCTGCATTGATTTGTCCTCCACCTTACACCCCACTGCCTCTCTAAGGTCTTGTTCATTATTCACCACTTGCTCGCCGCTGTAACAGATGTCACTCACTGCCCGCAACACTCAGTGCTCATCATCCTGCTTTGTTACGGCAGCGAGCAAGTATTTTTATTTATTTTTATTGGACTTCTATACCGCGCCACTCTCCCAAAAAGGGACTCGGGGCGGTGCACAGGAAACTAAAAACATGAATATAAACATATACCAAAAAGAATAAATACATCATAAATAATCGATAAAATCTTATTAAATTAAACTATACCCTGTGCTAAAAACAGTGTAAAAACCCATTTGTTAAAACTTAATTTAATTTAATTTAATTTAAAATCAGTCGGTAAAATAATCTCGGGGAATTAGAAGAAGTGATGAAGAATGAAGACAAATGAAGTGAGGGGTGGAGGATGAAGCAGTGCAGGCCACCATGGAGAGCATGGCTGGTGCCGCTGCCATGAGATGGGGACTTGGTACAGAATAATTCATGACACTGAAAATGCTTGAGGAATAGAAGGCATTAGCACTGCAGTTACGGATTCAAATTGGTGCAGAACATTTTTTTAAATCTATAATGTGCAAATCTACCCAATAATAAAATGTAAGAGAAATGAAACACTGATTTGGGCTGTATTTTTGCATTCCCTATATCTCAATTCACTGCAAATTCTTCTCCTTGACCAGATCCCTTTGGAGTATAGTGCATAATGTCCTAGAAACTCTCGTTTAAAAGATGAAATGTTTGCTGTCCTCTTTGCAAGCTCAGTGAAGGAGTTCCTTTGTTAAATAGAAAATTGTTCTTCACCAACCTCCTCCTTCCAACAAGCATTCAATGAAGTTGTGCTACTCCAGCCTCACAACCGGAAAAGCAGGCAGGGCCTGTCTCTCCTTTCATCCTTGCATATTTTGAAATCACTACTGACATTAAGAGTCATAACAGAGCATGAATGAAACAGGCTTTACTCAATAGCTATGATAACCCAAAAGAACATGGACAACCTTGCATGATGAAGACAGGCCTGGAACTCCATTGTCCATATGCCTCATGCAGTGGTGGGTTTCCAATTTTTTTACTACGTTTGCTTGTGCACTCTCGTGCGCGTGTGACACTTCTGCGCATGCACAGAAGTGTCCGGGTGGGTGGGTGGAGCCTGCTGCTGCCACTACTACCAGTTCACCCAATCCAGGATGAACCCGGAGCAACCCACCTCTGGCCTCATGAAAAATTATCATAGTGGTAAGTTTAAATGCTCATATAGTTTAGCTCCAAGAATCTCTTGCAGGAAGTGCATTTACGTTCTACTGAATAAACAAAAAGAGGTAATATGAATGGATACTAGTTGGCAACTAAGGTATCAATCAGAATGCAGTTTCTCCTGTTTCTGCAGTTGCAGGGGAGGCTGCGGGTGGTGGTGGTGGTTGCACAGTGAATGGCAAGGCCGGCGCAACTTCTGGCATTGCAGGCGGGGAGTTGGAGGGGTTGAACAGGCAGGTGAATGGAGGTTCCATGCGACTTAGGGGAGCCCCGCGATTGCCACTCCAGCCTGACACCTAACAGGCAGATCGACTGTGCAACACTCCTCCCCCCCCCCAGCCTCCCCTGCAATTGCAGAAGCAGCACTGGCCTTTGGCCATTTGCCTGCACAACCGCGTGCCCCCTCTTCCAGCCCCTCCACTCGCAACACCAGAACTTGAATGCAGCTGAGACTACCAGCTCCTGTATACCCTTTGCTCTTCTCCACTCCCACGGAATGAATTGTAAACCTCCAACCATAGTGGCAATGCTAAACTACAGCTTTTGTGGAATAACACATTAATTTTTAAGAAGTTCCAAGATTTAAAAAAATACCCTATCTATAAAGGACAACAAAAGGTCTGGATATTAAAACAGGATATGGTAACAGCAGACCATAATGGCATCCAGATAGTCCTGAAAGCTTTCAGTTTGCTCAGCTCGACTAGTGTTTCTCAAACTTGGCAACTTCCAGATCCGTAGACTTTAACTCCTGGAATTCTCCAGTCAGGAGAGAGCATAGTAATTGCTAATAATTCTGTGAATTCAAGTCCACATTCAGTTTCAACCCATTAGTACCAGTTGATCCAGATCAGAACAATCTTCATAGAAGAACTGAGATTTCTTGGCTAGAATTCCCTTTGTTCTCACACCCTGAAGACAGTGCAGTTACAGACCAAGGCTGCTCCATGTATTGATTCAGAATTTGAAATTTCCATGGGGTAGAAATCTTATAGTAATTCATGGGAGGTACAAGGTGTTATATGTGCTAACGAGGAGTGAAGCCTGGAACGTAGGCTTCATTCAGGTCCACTTTCCAAGTGGGAAGCGGCAAGGTTTACTCATTGGCTGACACTAGCGGTGGGAAAATAGAGCAACCTGAGTAGTTGGGCTGCCGAACAGCTCCCGTTAAGAGAGGGAGCTAAGTGACAGCCAGCAAGCAGAATGTACCAAGCCTGCAATAAAGAGCTGTAGTCACTATGCTGAGTCCTTCCTCTTCATTCGACTCCCACATCTAACACAAAGTATAGACTTTTAAAAATAGCCCTTGCTGCTGTGAAAGCTATTAAAATTTCTGGGATTAAATGGCCTATTTAATTTAAGGGAGGGAGAGAAGAGGAGGAGTCTCCTTTAAAGCTGAGTTACAGATTCCATCTCTGCATTTTGCCCTCCAGAGCTGCTGCATCTGCGGTTCCTTTCTTTTCAAAATTTCTGCAGGAGATGCAGATTGCTCAGTGCTTCGCAAAGGAACAGCAAAACCTGACAAAAGCAGAATACATGCAATCTGCAGATATGTGCAGACAAGAAAATGTCAAAATTGACATTCAGTTTTGGCTGCTACGATATAGAAAACATGTGGAGACTCTAGAAAAAATGCAGAGAAGAGCAACAAAGGTGATTAGGGGACTGGGGGCTAAAACATTTAAAGAACGGTTGAAGGAACTGGGTAGGTCTAGTTTAATGAAATGAAGGACATGGGGAGATATGATAGCAGTGTTCCAATATCTCAGGGGTTTCCACAAAGAAGCAGGAGTCAAACTATTTTCCAAGGCATCTGAGGGCAGAACAAGAAGCAATGGGTAGAAACTAATCAAGGAGAGAAGCAACTTAGAACTGAGGAGAAATTTCCTGACAGTTAGAACAATTAATCAGTGGAACAGCTTGCCTGCAGAAGTTGTGAATGCCCCAACACTGGAAGTCTTTAAGAAGATGTTGGATAGCCATTTGTCTGAAATGGTATAGGGCTTCCTTCCTAGGCAGGGGGTTGGACTAGAAGACTTCCAAAGCCCCTTCCAACTCTGGTATTGTATTGTATTGCATTGCATTGCATTGCATTGCATTGCATTGCATTGCATTGCATTGCATTGCATTGCATTGCATTGCATTGCATTGCATTGTAAAATTGCAGAAGAGGATTTGGTGTGCCTTTCAATGGAATTCTTTTCCCTTCCCCTTCCCCCTCCAAAAAACTGGATTCCATTGCCCATCCCCACCCAATAATTCAGCAAGTTAACCTGGAGGTCTTTTGTCTGCAATTACCTGCATCAGTGAACATTTGTTCTGCATTGACTGCTATTTGTGCTGGAGCCCCTCTGCCTTCCCCCATGAGCATGTTATACTCTAAGGCAGCTTCACCTCTGCCTGTAATGGTGGATAGGGAAGAAGCACCAAAGCTATTTCAGAGTCTAGGTATAAGGGGAAATATTTGTAATATCTGATTAATTAAAAAGGCTGCAAAGAATCAAAAAACTTTGAAAACTCAGGTCCTCATCACTTTCCAAAGTCTCTCTTATTTCTTCTTTAATCCTTGAAAGTGAAGCTGGATAGGGATATGATGGGATTGAGAGTTTGTAACATACTTTTAGGTATAGTTGGAAATTTTGATAGATCTTGGAGGAAGGGTTGAAAAAGAAACACATTTTGGAAGAATTTCTCTCCAGATAACCCTGTTAGAATCTAATTTAAATAAATTACTAATATATTTCTATGCCAAAGCTTAGAAATATAGATCATTTCACTTCTGTCACACGTAAATAGCTTATAAATAATTAGTTGAAAACTTCTGCTTTTCCCCTTCTGTAACTTCTCTCTTCACAATTCAGTACAGAAATAGATCACTTATTGTTTGAGGAACAAAGCCATAGAGATTCAGCATATGACAAGTTTCAAAGGAGCAGATATATATTTTAAATACTTGCTGTATCCAACACTAAAATCTTCTCAGATTAAATTGTCAAACTCAGACCAGGAGACGTTCATGTAACTGATATATTTTTAATGCAAACATAAGTAAATGCAACTTCAAAAAGATCCTGTGATATGTACGCTTCTGGTCATTTGTTTCAGCTAGATCTCTCTCTCTCCTTCATTGAATGTACATTGGACTGTCAGGGAAGAAAGCGAAGGATCTGAGGGCCTGGGATCTTCTCATAACCATCCCTATTGCCCACTTTCTTCTCACTCTTTGTTGTCAGTGAAACATTGTCCCTGTTGCTTTTTGTCAGGAGGCCTGTGTGAAAATGCCAAACACTTAACGTCTGGGATAGCATTCTGACCATTGTACTGCACTGCTTTGATTCGCCAAGGTAAATGCATCTGGACTTTTCACATACTAAAGCAGATTTTGTGTGAGAAGCTTTTTATAAGTGGAACAATTAATCTAAGTAACTATCCATTAAAAAAAGTTCCTGAATGTTATATTGTGAAGAGAATATTTCAAAATGAAAACTATCTGGGGATAGTTTTGGAGGGTCTATTCATAGCATTATCCGAAGTGATTTAAAATGACCCTAATCCTAACCTTTCTGACGAGTCTACCAGAAAGTTTTTCCACCATAAATGAGGTTTACAACACTTAAAGATGTTCTTACTTTTCTTTGTCCTTTCTGCTTCAATGGACTTTCTCTCCAACTATCCTGACAGAGCTAAAATAGTCCCCCCCCCCCCCAACTCCTTAACTGAATGGGTGCTGTGATAGCACAAATATTCAGTACTACTGAAAGGCAACCAAGTAATATAAAATGCCACTTCTTGCTGCCATCGTGTGGTCAATGGGTGAAACAATTACAGTAATAATCTATATATTATATTGTATATAAAATTAGTCAGGTCAAGGTGGCAAGTATACGTAATACTCTTATCCCTTATTTTACCCACAACAACAACCCTGTGAGGTGGATTGGACTGAGAGAGAGAGAGAGAGAGAGAGAGAGACAGTGACTGACCCAAAGTCACCCAGGCGATTTTCGTATTTAAGGGAGGACCACATATCACAGCCTTTTGATTTCTAGGCCAACATCTTCACTACTACACCAAATTGGTTCTGTTTCAGATGACTGAAATAAAAGCCTCCCAAATAATCACCCAGTAGTATGGAGGGAAAGGAATAAAAACAGCAGCATGTAAAGTAACTCAAACATTGAGAATGCCAACATGAAGCAGATTTTCACTTTATGGGGGTTGGTGGGCTACTATGGTACAGGTTAAAGTTGTATGGATAGTAATGCAGTGCTGGCCTGTTTGGGGAACACACTGTGAGAATGACAGTAAGATTTAGGACATCATGAAAGTAGAGTATAACAAAGGAGCCACGAGAATATGGATTATAATTCCACCCATTATTCACAGAGTTACTTTTCTGGCAGTGACAAAGACTGCATCAATAAACAGTTGATTCTCATTATTGATGGTAGCTATGTTCCATAAAGCTGCCAGGAACACTGAATTAACTAATACTGAACCATTGTTTTTAGAAGAAATACAAAACACTTGTTTACAGTCCAAAAGCTGAAGACAGTGTGTTGCCTCAGTCAACCTTAATTGGGAATGTGCACCTCAAGTGCCTCAATTTTTTCATTGCACTGCATATGTCTGTGAAAGAGTTGTGAGCATTGATCAGGGGTTACAAATTTAGTGAGTAGGTGAATTGGCAGAGAGAGAAAATATGATCATTATATCTGAAGACAACAAGAAAATAGGTTGAGTGGGTTCCAAAAACTTTAGGGGTCAGTAGTCAGATTTAGGAGGAACTTGATGTAATCTGCAGTTGTTTATTAGTGTAATATTTGGCTTTGTAAAATGTAAAGTTCATTATGCTTACCAACATCGACATTTCAAATAATAGTTAGCACTGACATAGACCTCTTTTTTTAACGATATTTTTGGTTTAAGTTGCTTAACATTATTAGACTGTTAAAAATTTCTAGTTAGTACTATATAAATACTGTGTTTATTGAACGTATAACTATTATGACAATTTTCTAAAAAGAAAACATTCTAATAATAAGAGTTCCTTGTTTAGCAAAATGCCAACTTCCTTAGGAAATTAACTTCTCTTTTTTTGCCATAATGAAACACTGAATCCCTCTGTTGGGGATAATCTTGTAGGTTCCTGCACTGGGCAGAGGGGTGGACAGGAATACCACAAAGGGTTACTTTCAACACCATCATGTTATGATTTTGTGATTCCTTCTCTTAATTTAAACAAATGTGAACCTTTTGAAGCAGAATTACAGAAAAAAAGCTCCTATAATTGAATTTGGGGATAAAGCATTATCTGAAAGTGAAGTAAATTATACTGTTTCTCATTCGTACACAGTACTATTTGTTATTTACATTTAATTCTCTCTTCCTCTTCCTCTCCCCCTCCTTTCCCCCACTCCCATGTAAATTATATATCCTAATCATATAGAGCTCTATCCACTGCTTCAAAATGGCCCAAGCAGCCTGGTCAAAGGAAATTAAGACTAGCCTTGATTGATTATAAACCTCAGTGCTTTCTAACTGCACTTATAGTTGAAAAACTATCATCAGAAGGTAACTGGAATAATTTAAAATCATTTGGATGAGGCTAATTTAAGGTGAAAATGAATACCGAATCACACTCCAAAACTATCCCCAGAAATTTCTTATTTTAAAATAGTCTCTTCAAAGAACATAAAATCAGCTTTTTAAAATGGATAGTTGCAAAGATTAATTGTGCTATGTTCCAGTTTTAGAAAGGTCCTCACACAAAATCTGCTTTAGTACGTGAAATGATCAGATGAATTTTATATTGGTGAATCAAGGCAGAACAACCAACTGTTCAGAATATAACCCCACGCTATAAGCATTTGGCATTTTCACAGACTTCTGGGCAAAAGGCAACAGGGAAAATGTTTTACTGACATTTTCTTTAGTGAAAAGAAAATGGGTAATTAAGAATGGAGAGAAGATCCAAAGGACCTTAGAGGCTTTGCAGGTGTAGAGTTTCAGTGATTCCAAGATTTCTAATAAATTTGTACAGCGCTGTATTTCTGCTGCTGCCTTAAGCCAAGTCCTCCATTTGTAGAAGACAGAAAGGTTTGGCTCTTACATGTCCCAGGATCCCCACCTATTCCCGTCAATTCAATATACATTCATTGAACTTCCTTAACCAGTATTCACAATAGAAGATGTCAACCACCTCTTCATCATAGATTCATCTTTCTAACTTTTGAAAGAATATTTTTCTCAAATAAAGGAGGAAAAGGAATTTAAAAAGCAAACAGCAGTCCAGAACAAGTTATATGTCACTGGGTTTTCCACCCCCTAGATGCATTTACATTATGTTTGCATTAAAAATATATAAAATCCAGATAAGCTACATTTGAGAGTTTAATATCAGAAAACATCTGATGAAGAGCAGAATGGGGGCAATGCAACCATCCTCTCATCAGCCTTCAACACCAACAACCATGGTGTCCTTTTGACCTGACTAGGGGACCTGGGGCTGGACCAGTCTTGTGCTGGTTTGACTCTTTTCTTCAAGGTTGGTCTCAATTGGTATTGATAAGAGTTCCAACCCACAGCTGCTCTTCCTTGGCATGCCACTGGGCATGGCACTGTCTTTACTCCTTTTTAATACCTACATGAAGCCTCTGAGTAAGATCATCCCTCACCATGGGTTTAGGTATCAATATGCGGATGATACTCAACTTTGGGGTAATCGAATTGTTTTACTAGGGACTTTTGGGGTCCAGTTTTAGTCAGTTGGGATTTTAGCGCAGGGTCTAGTTTAATTTATTTTAATTGTATTTATGCTTGTTGGTTTTATGTATGTATTTTTAAATTCCCTGTGCACCGCCTTGAGTCCCTTCGGGGAGAGAGAGCGGTTTTATAAATAATAATAATAATAATAATAATAATAATAATAATAATAATAATAATAATAATAATTATTATTAGGGTGAAGGATGGCTTCCGAATGTATCACTACCAGGCTAGGTAACATCTCCACTGAAGATGTTACCTAGCCTGGTAACAAAATGTTCGGAAACCAACCCAGAAGCTCGAAGAAGGAAACTTCACCCACATCCTATACCTGAGTTACAGATATTCGCCACTATTGCAACTCAACTTTATATCTCCATCTCCAAGTGATGCTGTTGTTGCCTTCTCACAGTGTTTGGAAGCTGGTGGGGGTTTGGATGGGGAACAAGAAGGTTTAGCTCAACTTTAGCAAAACGGAATGGCTTTGGATACAGAGAGCTTCTGACACTCTGTTATCTTTAGCTCTGGATAGAGCAAGACAGACAGACCCAGTCCACAATTTGGGGATTCTCTTGGACCCACAATTACTACGTGAAGAACAGGTAGCAGTTGTGGCTAGGAAAGCCTTTGCACAACTTCGTGTTATATGCAGGCCTTTCTTGGATCAGGAGCCCCTGTGGTCAGTCATCCAAGTCCTCGTACTTGGACTACTACAATGCACTCTACATGGGGCATCCCTGAAGAGCATTCAAAAGTACTGGTGTAGAATGGGCTCCAGGCAGAAAGAGAGACTACAAAGTAATTAAAGGGCCAATTCGCAAGTTTATTTTTTCAGTAAACAAATTATCCCAAATATCTAGTGCATTAAACAATAAGAACAGATTGATGTTAGATGTATTAAATGACAAATCAGTCTTGCACGTTTCATCCTCTCCTTCAAGATGTTTTTGCATTCAGTTCCCAACATTTTTGACAAATAAATTGTCATATTGTCTAGGAATTTGATTTAAGGTTTCAGCCTAAAATATTGACAGGTCTTTGGTTGGGTAAATCTGGTCAAAACTACATATATAAATAAAGTTTAAGCCAAGATTTGAAAACACAATGATCTATTCCACTTTGCAGCTGGAAGAAGAAATAAATCAGGACTAATTTTAATTTTGTCCCCAAAACAGGATTGAAGAAACTCTGGTTTATTATTAAGCATTAACTGTAAAACCTTGGATTGTTTAGCTGAAGTCTGACACTTGTCAGGACTTCTATCCACAGACATACACAAGCTATTGCTTATTGTTCTGTATGAAGTCTATACGCATGGTCTTCTCATTTACTTTTTCTAAAAAGAGAGATAACCATGTACATCAGTTATAATTAACCCCCTCCCTTTCAAAATATAGCAGGAAAGAGCTGTATGAAGGGATGATAAAGTTGACAGGAAATGCATGTGGCTCTTGGCCCAACTTTCCAAAGAGCTTTACTTAATAATCTATCCCAGTTTCTGCAGGTAGGTAGTCAATCAGATTTATCTCCTAATGCTCAGAGCAGAAACAACATCGTCAGTAAAAAGTACATATCACAGAGATAGGCATTGCATTATACTATCTCTAAAAATCACATTTTAGATGAAATATCAACATAGGTCCAACTTCTTATTTCAGGTACACATAGGAAATTGGCTGTAATTGTCATGAATAATGGAAAGAACTAAGTGAAAATGACAACAGCATGAGCAAATAACTTGATGGTAGAGCATACATTTTTCATTAATATCATCAAACTTCAACAGGACATGCAATATACTCCTTTCCCAGACTGGTATCCTTCAGGTATTTGGGATTACAACTCTTCTCAAAATGCCTAGAAGTCAAGGATGAAGTATACTGCAGATTATCTGACAAGAGCTTGGTTAAGAAAGGCATTATGGAACACAATAACCTTTTTCCGGTGCTTTCTTGCTTCCCCTCACCAAATACAATTTGCATATAGACAAAATTTCAAAGTACATATGAATAAATTACTTTATCATAGAACGTGTGCATCTTTATGTACATACTCTCTATATACATATACACACAAGGACAATTCAAATTTATTTATACAAAATAGGGTCAACGACCATCCAACGCTTTGTCACGTGCTATAACTGACTCATCAAATTTAATCATGAGCGTGGTCCCTTTGTGCCAATGGGCTGTGACTTTAGCAGGGAAGCCACTGCAAGTGAGCATGGCCTCCACGATACCAGCAGTGAAGGAAGCACAGTTGAGGGTGCTGTTCTCCTTGGGAACTGAAATATAAGTATTGATAAGAGGCTCTTTCTCAATGATGTAGTAAGTCTTGTCATCATCATTGGCTTGCTCAAGCTTGTCAGCCTCCTTCCCAAAGAGAGCCTTCCAAACGGTCACCTTGATGAAGAGCAGAATATTGATGACCTTGGTTTCACGTTTGCCATTTTTCTCTCGCATCACCAGCACATCCAGGATACGAGCTCCCACCTGCTGGCCTAGCTCAGAAAGTTTGTTCTGAAGCTCAGAAACAGAATAGACCCTGTTCTGGCAGTACTGTACAATCTCGGAAAACAGCAGGGAAAAGGCACTGAGGCTTACATCTGTCTTGGGTCGGGTGAGAGAACGTTCAAGGATAGCCGATTTCCCACGGGTAAAACGTGCATCCATAGTGCTACTGAGAAAAAAGTTATTGAGGCAATAAGCACATGGCTACAATATATGGTGCTGTTTAATTTAGAAACAGAGAAACATGTGGGTGGCGGAGAGAAAAAGTAACAATCTTTTCAGCGATTCAACAATATCCATGGAAATATTTTTCTATATCTTTGATACCAGAGATCACCATAGAAATCAATTAAACTTGATGATTGGGAGATTCAGACTAGAAAGCTAACATTATATATCTGCATTATGTAATATTTACAGATATATAACAGTAATTCGTATGTTTGTTTTTTATTCTATATAAATATATGTGCAAGTGTGTGTATCTATATATGTTTAGCTATGTGTATAAAATTTAATTTAAATGATGTGATTGCATTTATATTATATATATAGGTAGTCCTCCACTTACATTCATTTTGTGACTGTTTGAAATTTCAATGGCAATGAAAAAAGTGTCATGATGGTTTTTCACACAACCATTGCAGAATTCTCCAGTCACATGATCAAAATTTGGGTTCTCAGAATCACCATGTGTAACATTCCCAGGCAGCTTCCAACAAGAAAAGTCAATGGGGGAAGCAACAACTGCAGGATTCAATTAAGAACTAGTGATTCACTTAACAACTGTGGCAAAAAAGGTTGTAAAATGGAGCAAAATTCACTAAAAGCAAAACTAACAACTGTTTAGCTTAGCCACAGAAATTTGGGCTCAACTGTGATGATAGGTTGAGAACTATTTTATTGTATATCCATATCTGTACTAGATATGTATATGCATATGTATATATAAAAATAACCACATCATTTAAATTAAATGATAGAGATAGATAAATAGATAGATAGATAAAAACTAATCTATGAATGACTGTTACTTATGATTAACATACAACATTCTGATTCAGATGAAACTGAAAACAGCAACAGAACATTATAAATGTCATTACATTATGTTGACTTTTCTGAATCTTCTAATTGGCCAAAGTGAAACTATTCTGGGTGACAGTACGATTTTAGATGCTTTTGCTGTTAACCACATAATTATAAATCAGAAACACGGGCTTACACAACTACCCCATTTCAGGGAGAGTTTCCTTTAAGCTACACGGGTGAAAATGTTCCCAAATTGTTTTGCTTTCTATGATGGCCTTAAGGGTCACTAACGTCCACACACACACACCCCTTATATCGCACAAGATTTCTAAGGGAGAAGCCCCGTCAGCCATATCCAATGTTCAAACTTACTTAATGCACAAAAGCCAAGCAGTACCTTACTCGTGCCAGACACCAGCTGCCCCTAGAGTGAGACCTCCCTCCAAATTAGAGAACGGGGGACAAAACGACCGTGACAGGAAGTGGTGGGCAGGGGCCACATAGTTTCTCTTGCAAACCAACACCAACACCCCCCCCCCTAATCGTCCACCCCCCACATCCCTCCCACACCCCTCTCCATCTCTCACCCGAAGAGCGAGATCAACCCTCAACTGTGGCTCCTTTCCTCTTCCGGCAGCGCGACTCCTTTCCGGCCACTGGCAGAAGGACCGGAAAGAACAAGCGCACAGCGGAAGCGCCAGGAACCCGAAGGCGTCGCTATGGCAACCGGGTCCGCGGCCCAGCTCATTTCCCGTAGCGCTCCCCGAACTAACTTGCAAAAACAATGGGCGGGCACTAGATGGCAGTAAAAAGACACGGGGCTGTCTCGAACAGGGAGATCACAAACTCAAAGCAACAGGAGGGCAACGGGAGGATTGATCGGTATCATTACACTAAACGAATATAAACTATTTTATTTCATACAAACAGCCGAATGCTTCAAAATGATATGCTCAGCACTTTACAATTTGTCATAATTGAAATGGCTGCTGAGAAAATACTGGTGAGTTATAGCAATAGCACTGAGACTTATATACCGCTTCAAAACTCTCTCTAAGTGGTTTGCAGAGTCAGCCTATTGTCCCCAACAATCTGGGTCCTCATTTTACCCACCTCGGAAGGATGGAAGGCTGAGTCAACCTTAAGCCTGGTGAGATTTGATCTGTCAAACTGCTGGCAGCTGGCAAGCAGCAGAAGTAGCTTGCAGTACTGCACTCTAACCACCATGCCACAGCAGCTCCGTTCAAAAGAGAGGTTTACATGCTTAATTTAGGAGATAATTCCTGACTTAAACTGTGTAGTAAAATTTCACAATTAGTTTTGCTTTACCTGTGGGCAATATTAACTGAATATAACTGAACCAAGGCAGAATATAATTACATTGCTAAGCATCTTTTATACTACTACTACTACTACTACTACTACTACTACTACTACTACTACTACTACTAATAATAATAATAATAATAATAATAATAATAATAATAATCTTTATTGTCATTGTAATAAAATAAAAAATTGCTCTCCTTTTTAGCTGTTCATCATATTTTTAATCTTCTCCAGGGAATTATGAGAGCACATGACACATTTTAGAATGAGGACTTTGAAAGAATACACACAACACCTGCAGTTCACCAGTAGTTAGTCCAGTCAAGTCAAGTCAAGTAGGTTTTATTGTCATTTCAACAATATGCAGTACAGTACATAGTGGAACGAAACAACATTTCCCGAGGACCAAGGTATTACATCAGACAACATAGATAAAAAGAAAAAGAGAAGGACACAGAACTACATACAGCTCTAAATCTAAGAACTTAGAGAGTGTTGAGGAGTCTGATGGCTTGTGGAAAGAAACTGTTACACAGTCTGTTTGTGAGGACCCAAATGCTTCTGTAACTTTTTCTAGATGGCAGGAGAGTAAAAAGCATGTATGGGGTGTGTGGGTGTGTGTCAGTCACAATGTTTCTGGATTTACGAATGCTGCATGTAGTGTATATGTCCATGACAGAGGGAAATTCAAAACACCTCAGCAGTCACTCTCCCAACAGAAAACCATTTTTTGGGAGTATTTTTGACAGTGTCAGGTTCAGATGTGTTTAAACGTGTTTATTGTTCCCAAATATTTTGAAATCTTTTTTCATGTTTCCTAGTTCTGTGGTTTTCTACTTTTTCCTTTCCCTTAATGTCCTGCCTTCCTTTGAAACAGATCTACTTTGTCTGGATTTATCAGAGCATTTCCCCACATTTTACCCCATAAAGCTGCCATTTCCTTCCATGCTAGCTCTCACTCAATGAAGGTTTGAGTGAACAGCTAAAAAAGTCCCAGTATGTAAGTGTTTGTGTTTGTTTGTATGGTATCTAAACTACAGAAAGAACTTCTTGGAGTTTTGCAACACTTAGAAGCATTGTCATCCTCTTCAAAAACACTGATTGTCCTTGGGGAAGTAGCTGGATCTCATTTTAGAAGAAATTTCTGGAGCCCTATCATACCAGAGGAATAGAACAAATGGAAGACCAGATGAAAGGTAGGAACAAGATTACTACTGATGAGATGAGATGGGATAGATAAGATAACTTTTATTGTTCCTTTATTCTGTGAATACAATGGCACACATTAAAAATGAAATTCCAATGCCCGCTTTCAAAATAAAAAATATATACACATACAGATACATGCACATACATACATACATGCTATAAATACACACACACACATTGCAGACCCTTTAGAATACATAATAATTATGAAAGCTATCTTTTTCTATGGCAACTTGATCCTGTTTGTGGCATTGTATTAAACTCTTCAATCAGAGCAGCAGCTTTTAAATATGAGACAGATCTCAAAGAACATAAAGATTATGAGAATCTCTGGACAACCAGGCTGCCTCAAAAGGCCAACACACATGGAATTAAGATGCTTTAGTAACGTCTCCTTTTGCTTTGTTTTTCATGAAATTCCTATGTATCATCCCCAATTCAAACCTGAGGCAGTTCAAAATCATCTTTAACTTTTTCAGTTTTGAAAAGAGTGTCTTTTTGCATGCTGTAACTGTGCCATATGTATGATCTGGCACAGGTTACTGACCACATTTGTTTTTGTGGTCAAGGTTAAGGAACTGCTTATCTACCACTAGCCACTTCAGGCTACTCTGACATTCTAGAATACTTTTCAGACCTGATGTGGTTTCCTACAAACACACACAGATTGACACAAACCTGGACAGAGCAGTGGTTTTCTCCTTCTGTCACCAATAACTGCATTACAAGTTTTCTCTTCTACTCAAATCAGCCAGATGTCCAAACTGGATTTGGCATTTTTATCCACCTATCGAGTCCTTCCCAAGGACCTGGGGTAGGCAGATGTGGATGTTTGATAATGTTAGAGAAATTGTCTAAACTAGGTAACATTATCAGTGCTACCGGCACCCATAGTGTCTGTGTTTCCCATAGCTGTTTTACAGCACAACAGAGTTACTTATAGTCTAGACTGGATGGGAAGCTACAGGTGCCACCCCACACCATTCTGGCTGTGGTAGCACTATGGGCCAAGGTGACAATTGTGAATCTGAAACTCTTCACTAGCACGGAATTGGATTTCTTGAACTTGTAGCACTAGTCAGGAGCAGAACTAACTTATGATCATTTGCAGCACTTATGCAGTCATGAGGGCTTAAAAAAAAGAGAGCAGTAATTAACAATGTTTCTTTCTCTAGTCTTTGGAAGCAACCTTGACGATTCTGAAAGAAATTACCAGAATGTTGTTCCTCCAAACAGAACAATAGCAATGAAAGCAAAGCCAGGTATGAAATTCTTAAAAACACAACAGCATCTAGGGATTGAAATTTAAAATCATTGGGGATTTTTCTAATTTTGGAAAGATTAAAAAGTCTCTATGGGCAGAGGGGGAAATATTTATGATTTCAATTATCCCCACACATGCCCCATTTATGCCTGTTGCTATGATATTAATAGTGCTATCAGAAGAATGAGATGATGATCCTAGGAATATTTGATTGTGAAATTATTGGTAGTCTTCTAGATTTTTAAACAAATTATCCTGAAGCATTTTGGTGTCTAGATGGCTCTGTTGAATTGTATAGTATCTTCAATAAATTATAAACTTCTGGTTATCTTTTTAAACCTTTCAGTCCTGTCAGAAGAACAGGTTTCAAAAGAATAAAAGTTGATGACATGTGGTCAAGATAAAACTATTTTGACCCATTTCACCCCATCTTTCCCTTAATACCCCATGATGTTCTCTTCTCGGGGGTGGGGAGATATTTTACTTAGGCATATAGGCTCTTTTGAATATTCTCACTTTTGTACACATGCCTCCTTCTGCTTATATACATTTGCTCTGCTTTCAACTACCAACTATATCACAATATACTAATCATTGACTTCCGTTGGTTGTTTACAGGGGTGCTTTCACGGATTGCCAGTCATAGGGCTTGCATCTCTTCAAGAACATCTAAGATCGTTCTTTACATCTTGGTGTGTGTATCCCTGTTGATGGCATCAGCTGCTCTTCTGCTGGCTTTTTTGAAATGTAGGTTCAACATTTCAGTTACTTCCTCATCTGATGTGCTTATTCATGTTAGTTGTCATTGTCAACCTATGCTACGAGAGAACTCACTTCTGGGCAATGAAAATACATTGAAAAAATACAGCTATAATGAAACCGTTTCCCACAAAACAAGATGTTCACTATGCTACTTTAATTTCCTTCTAATCAGCCAACTTTGCAGGTGACTCATGCTATTACATTTCCCTTGTATGGTTGATGATTGGTTCATTCAGTCACCCAGATGCAGAGATAGAGGAGAATTATGTGCTCTCAGCAATCCCAGTATGATTCCTACAGAAAGCAGAAAGTGGGGATCTCCTGGTGAGAAAAGTTCTCAGTGTTACTCTGAAAAGTAGTAAAGTAGTTTTTGCTCCTGTAGAAATGGAGAATGTCTTCAGACATATACATGCCTCAGCTATCCAGAGATTGGACAAATTATACTTACTGGTTTACCATGTCAAAGCTGTAATAAGTGGAAGGGGTTGGAGGAAAGTCATAGAAACAGAAAATTAATGGCAGAAAAAGACCCAATGCTCCACTGACTCTGCCCTTTTCTTTTGTTGTTGTTGTTATTTTCTTTTTAATTTATTTATTTTAGTTGTTACTATTTTTATAAGTCCCAGGAAAGATGATAGTAGATGTTTTGTATTTGTACTATATTGCTATGGTTCAGTGTTTCTCAACCTTGGCAACTTGAAGATGTCCGGACTTCAACTCCCAGAATTCCCCAGCCAGCAAATGCTGGCTGGGGAATTCTGGGAGTTGAAGTCTGGACATCTTCAAGTTGCCAAGGTTGAGAAACGCTGGTATAGTTGGTATAGCAGTATGGAAGTATAGAATCCTTGCAATACCCTTTTACTTACCATATTGCATGACTCTCTGTGCCTTGCAGTTATCCCTCTGTGTCCAGAAGGCTGGCTGAAGTTCCAGGCAAATTGCTATTACTTCTCTGCTGATAAACAACCTTGGGAGAAGGCAATGAGGAACTGCCAAATCCTCAACGCTCACCTGGTAGTGATTGATGATAAAAATGACACAGATAAACAGGTGAGTCATTCCTTATGAGACAGGTGGTCTTTAGGGGTGGGTTGCTGCCGATTTTACTACTGGTTCGCAACCCGCACACAATGGGCCCATGCGTGCGTGCACTGTTCAATGTAAATTGTTCTTCGCGCATGCGCACGTGCAGTCACTAAAACACAAAATGGCGGGCAGCCCAGCAGCAGCAAGGGAACCGGTTCGGGGGCGTGGCACGCCTGGGTCATTCCACTAGTGGAATTCCACTACCGGTTTGGCTGAACTGGACCGAACCAGGAGCAACCCACCTCTGGTGGACTTGTATTCTAAAGGTTTTTTTCTTGCAACTATTCCTCACTCAACCTTACTCTTACAAGAGGAAAGGCACAATACGGTACAAACATTTGCAATTGTGTGCAGTTCAAATTTGAATTGGCATAACAATTACCTACCTGATTTTTATTCCAAATTTATCCTCTGAACCTTATGTTCTACCTTGCTGCTAAATGGTGGTATCCTGATTTATATTGTGAGAGGGACAAGAGTTAGTGCAGAGTTCCCTCCCTCTTCTTTGCACTAACACTCCCCCCACCTCCCCCAATCACTACTCTTCAGATGCTATTCCAGATGGTCTAAATTACTAAGCTGAGTAGTGTCTTGGAGATCTAGTGGGTACAAAGGAGAATCCACTGTGAAAGAAAACAGACTCCCCACCGCCTCAAGTAGAATGCCCCTTGCATCTGCCCACACTGTCACAAAATGGCCAATAGATGCCAAACCGATTGCATCCCTAGAGGTTTCTTGACTGTGGCATTGAACTGAATGTGAGATAGCTGATTGTAAAACTCCCAAGCCTATTGCCAATTTAAGGCGGGAAGAGTTGCTTTAACATCAAAACAGATAAGGACAATTTTAAAGCACCTCAGATATGAGTTCAGCAGGAAAAAGAATTTTGCCACAGCATGTTCAAATTATACTTAAGTGCAACTGGAAAAAGATATGAAGATAATTGACCCCACTGTTAATCCCAATCTGTCCTCTGAGTTATCTGTTGAAGTCTACTGCTGGATTGTGTTCTGGAAATCTTTGAATTTTCCTTTCAGTATAAATAATCAAGATTCATTCATTCACATCTCAGTGTTTGTATTTTTTTTAAAAAGAATTTTCTGGTGCAGCTTTTATTAATACCTTGGATTGTTTTGAGAGCAGTGAAATTCAATAAACTTAAATCTGCTGCAATCCTAGTTTGGGTGAATGCCGCCAGTCCCTTAATCCTGATTCAGTGAATTGGGTCTCAGTCATTCAGTAGCTCTCGATATTAATATAATCCTGTTTTGCTTTAATTTCCCCCCAGGAATTTCTGGACCATCTAAATTCTAGCTATTGGATTGGCCTCCGAAGGTATCCTAAAGACAAGTGGGTGTGGATAAATGGCAAACCCTTTTCAGAGAAGTAAGTAAAAGTTACTGATGATGGCTCTTTCTCTGATTGCTCACTTCATGGTAAGTCTTTTAGGAGAGAAAAGGAAAGAAGGAACCTCTAGGAAAGCAGCCACAGATGAATGGCATTGAAATAGATTTTTCAAAACATTTAAAGATGTTTTCTGATTATCATGACACCTTTAAATCATGAGGATGCAGTAAAGTTTAAAACCTCTTATTTACAAAGACAAACTCTTTCTTGCCACATTCATTTAATCTGCTCAAAAGAAAGGAGACTGCTTCATGGAGAGCTGGCCATGGAGGAGTCTATTGTAGGGTGCAGTTCAAGGTTTCCCTCTTCTTCCATTATGGAAAATCTGGATAGGAGAGGAAAAATCATAGCTGTGAGCAACACTGAAGAGGAAATGGTGGCATCTCTGCCGTAAAAGTCAAGATTACACTCCTAACTAGAGATACCCCCCAGAAAAGATAACAACCATATTTACCTAACCATTGGGTAACATTCTTAATGGAAGAATACCCTAATTTGTCTAAGGTGAGAACTCGCCTATTGGTAGGTTCACTGACACATAGAGCTGGGTATGGAAAGGAGGATGGGCAGCCTGGCTTTCTATTCATAGCTGCCTTTGCAGGTTGAGTGGTGGGGTATACTGGGCAGAAGATGCAAGGTGGGGGGAATTGGCAAACAGCCAGATAGATACTACAGTTGGGACAGATCTTTGTAGAAAGATCAAACACTTTTTTCCATTTTATTCCAAATCTCAGATATTATTTTGTAACTGCCTTCAAACACGCATAGTTAACCTGTCCACAGTGGATTGCAAAGTTCTGTTGGAGTTTTCACAATTGCTATCGCTAGAAAAAAAAATGCTTGTTGGATTGTGGCTTTGTCATATTTTTCCATTTATATGATAGCCATATAAATCCACTGAATAAATACATATAGTTTGGTTCCTCTCAAAAACTTTACTTAATTCTTCTTCCTGTCTGGAGAGATTGGTGAGGGAGGAAAATGAATGAAATAAAAAAACAAATGAAGCCATTGTATACACTGATAAATTGCAGAGACTAAATAGTGATATTTAAGTATCGTAAAAACTATCACTTTAATTTTGGTTCCAATAGATTGTAAGAAAAAGCTATATCCAAGCAGTGCTAAACAACCTTAGGTAGAAAGTCATTCTGAATTTATTTATTCTTAACTGACACTAGGAAAGAACTTCCTTTTCTAATAATTAATGCTTTTCATTCTATCTTAACAGGACTCAATCTGTTGAAAATAATGAAAAAGAAAATTGTATGTATAATTTCTGGAAAGATTCTAAAAGTAGGAAAAAGATAATTGCTTGTACAGAATATTTTCCTTATATCTGTGAAAAAGAACAAATGTAAAATATGCAATTTTATAAAGTTTACATTTTCTTCTTTGAAAAATCATGTACTTCATTGTTTGATGGATTTTATATAATTTCTTTTGGAGTTACAATTTTTCAAATTCTGCAAATAATCAGAGTAAGACATTCTAATTGGAGATGCTGCCACCTAACAAACACAATTTGCCTTTTCTTGGTTTTTTTTTTTTTTTTACTGTATTGAAACAAGACAAGGGTAAAAAAGACGATAAAGTGGGAAGCATATTTTAAAAATGTTTAAGGAGAGTTGTCATTTTAAACAAGAAGAAACATCCCTATTCAATCATTCTAACTTGAAAAACAATTGCATAGATAAAGTTAATATGTGACTTAAAATGTTAATGTAGCTAACAAGAAGTTTTAAATAAAACTATCTGTAACTCTAGAAGTTTTCAAGGTTTTTTTGTTCTCTATATAATTTTTAAGCAACTGGTTAATGACCATAATAAAGTTATTTTGTTTTGAAATTTTTCATCGAATAACTTGCTTTTCTCAAAGTTATCTGCACATTTATGAATAGATGTAATAGCTTGACACTTGCTTGAAACATCACAGTTGTGGCAGATTTTGTAGACCAAACAACTATGCATAGTGTTCTTGTATGCAAAAAATTGGGAACATATCCTAAAATGGGAGAGATCATTTGTTCTGGCAGAAATATTCGTTGCCTTGATAGTATTCCTGATGGCATGCTATTGTAATTGCTTTACGGTTGTTCAGTTCAAAACATTGTTCCAATAATATTTTGCCAAAGTGGGTTGAAGATAACATAACAGCATGGTAAATGTACAGGATTTTTAGTCCATGCTCATGAGAAAGAATTCTTACAAATACTTAATCATAAGAACAAAATAGACTCATGTGAATTTATACTTGAAATTTCATTCTCATACCTATAGTCCTATAACAAACTGATAATAATAAAGAAATGCAAGGAATTGCTAGGAATTGAGAAATAGAAGCTACTACATTTGAAAGTCATATTTCTAGCTCTTGAATTTGTCACCAGTGGAAGTAATCTTTTGGAAGATGAAAGTTACTCTACATTAGCCCTAGAGTACTATATCTATTGTTCCCCACAATACTTTCAGTCTGTCTGCCTTGAGCTGCACCAGACGTGGGTTCCTACTAGTTCGGCCTAGTAGGTAGTAACTCGGCCTGCCACACCCCCGGATTAGCTCTATTGGCGGCGCCATAGGTGCCACTGTCTTGTTTTTTGCTTCTGCTCATGCGCAGAAGCATTTTTTACTACTGTGCATGCCAAAGATAGAACTCACCCCTGATCTGCACCAATTTTATAAACACACAATCTTGTTAGATCTAGTATTCTTAGGTCAATCTACAATATGGAATCAATAAGTCAGCAACAGAAGTTGCTTACTTGCTCAAGCACTGCTAGAACAGCATAACAATATAAAATGTGTATCATGCAATAGGAAAATGGATTTCAATTGAATGCTAGGGGGAAAAAATCAATCTAGACTCCAACAGTCTCCCAATTCTAGGAAAAGACCCCCCAGTGGCTTCATGTAAACATTGAAAAATGGTGGCAGAGACCTGAGTGCTGTGATTTATAATAAAGACACAGCCACAGGTCAATCTTTCTTTCTTCACAATTCTCAGCTACAACTGCCCAAAGAGCAGAACCACTGAATGTGGTAATTCCTGAAGGGGGGCGGTGGGGAAAGGATGGTTTGGGACATTTCGGTCTTATCTCTAAAGTAAAACATCAGTCCATCTTTTAAGTATTCTGTGAGAAAAAGGGCAAAATAACTCACGAACATCCTTTTCATATGCTTACTAATAAATGAGGGTTGGAATCTCTTCATCTTCAATTTCTAAGTTTCTGTAAATTAACCCCTTTTTTCTTGGTATTACATTTGATTAATGAGATTTTGGTGAATGCTGCTTCCTTGGCCATGTAGGGCTTGTAGGGCTTGATACAATGTGAACCAGTACCTCCAAACCTCACAGATGATTCAGGAGATGCTATGGGGGCTAAAACTACCAGCGCGAGCATATTCTTATCCAGGTCATGACAAAAGTCAGGAGAAAAGGGAGTATTAAGATATATTCTCTGCCTTGAGTTACTTATTTAATAAAGAAAGGATTTAAAACAATTAATAAAACTCTGCATAACAATTGGAAAAACAAAAAACAAATGAAAGAAAAAATCCAATTCCACACTCTCAGTTAATTATTTGGAGTCAAAAGCTCAGTAAAATAAACAGGTCACCGTGTTTAAAATATCAACAAAATGGGAACTGCAGATAGACTCATTATCTATCCTCTTGCAATGCAATGTCTTTAATATAAATGTTATTCTAAATTGACAAGAGTTATATTGCCACTGCATTTTTGTGCCAGCTGCAGTTTCTGGGTTATCTTCTCGTACAGCCTCACATAAAATAAATTGTAGTAGACCACTAGAACATTTTGCTCTATCACAATGTTGAAAATTCAGGATGCTTCACATGCAGAGTTCCAAAGACCAGGCTCATCTGGCTTGAGACACTCTAGTGGGGACTTCCACAAGGGGTTCAACAGTACCAAAATGGCAGGCATGACCAGGTGACCAAAACCCACCCTTTTTTCATCTGCCTGCATTTCATGTGACCTATTAAAAAGTGTGGATCTTCAGTAATTTCAGTTGTGCCAGCCATTTGATGTCCTTGACCCCTCCCTGTGAATGCCCCTGTTTTCCAGATGTTTTGGATTAAATCTTACTATCACCAAGCATGGCCAAATCCTCCATATGCTGAGGTTCTACTGGGTTAGAAAAGGCTGATGCCTCCCTTATTTTATTCTTATTTTTAAAAGCAGATGCATGCAAAACAAACCAACTTCCTGATTTAGATTTTTTGGAACTTCAACTCACAAATTTCCCCAGTATAATGACTAAAGATTATACTTTTTAAGCATTCAAGAGATTGAAATTCCTTCCATCACACCTGGTGGACACTAAATATCTAGAACATGATTAAATAGTAGACGTCAGCTGGGAAGGTTACAAACGGCGATCACATGACTCCAGGACAGTGAAACTATCATAAATACATGCCAGTGGCCAAACTGGCATGTAAATTTTGATCACATGATCATGGGAATGTTGCAATAGGCGTAAGTGTGAAAACCACTCATAAGTCACTTTTTTCAGTGCTGTTGTAACTTTGGTCACTGAACAAATGGTTGTAAGTTGAAACTACCTGTAAAGTAGCAGTTGTTTATTTCTTCTGTGCTTATAATCAAGAGCAGAATAAAATAAAAATTGGAACAATAATGCACCTATCATAATACTAAAATATAAGATTCAGCTAAAAGGTCTATAACTTGTAATAATAATAATAATAATAATAATAAATTCTACGTATTTAAAAATTACATAAGAATGCAATTATATAGGTATAGACGCACAGATAAAATGCATTTCCAGCCCTTTTAGTAACCCTAAGTATAAATTAAGTCTTTTTTGTTGTTGTTCTGGCTCTAGCTGCGTTCAACCCATGTTCTCTGTTTTTTTAAATTATCTCTAAAGGGCATGAGAATCATAAGAGAGGGTTTCAGAAACACATACTGTTTTTCAGTTAGCTGAAAATTAAAAGAGAAATGGAGGGGAAATGGAGAAGGAGAGAGAGAGAATTAAGAACAGTGAAATAACACAAGCAAATAGCAAAACAACAAGGTGGAAAGAGCTCTGGAAAGGAATTTCAGCTTGCAAAGCAGATTGGAAGGAATACTGGGTACACTAATAATCAGAAGACACTGAAATAAAATTGTCTCACTGTTCAACTGGAAAGAAAAACATGAATGGAAAATACTGAAAAGGGGTAAAATTGTTCGATTCTGGCATTAATTCAGTCTTAATCTCAGTGCTAGGATTCAAATTGTTTTACTATCAGTTCTGTGGGTGTGGTATGGCTTGGTGGGTGTGACAGGGGATGGATACTGCAAAATCCCCATTTCTTCCCCCCTCCTGGGGGAAGGATACTGTAAAATTCCCATTTCCTCCCCACCCTACTAACCTGCTTTCCAGATCTGTTCTTCAGTGCAAGGGAACAGAAGACAACCCAGCTGATCAGCTGGGATGCCGATTAGCTGGGACTCGGGAGGCAGCAAATAGATGGGGGCGGAGCCAGCCAGAGGTGATATTTGCTGGTTCTCTGAATTACTCAAAATTTCCGCTACTGGTTTGCCAAAACCAGTCAGAACTGACTGAATACCACCTCTGCTTTCTGCACTGTAGAAAGTTACTGATTCCAACATTGTGGGTTTTAAAAAAAAAAAATGATGCATGAAAAATGGAGGTACAAAAAACACTTCAAATAATATCTGATTTAAATTAAATATATTGTAACTTATAAAAGTATGTCCAGCTAACCAGGAGTTATGTATGATCTATGGGAAAATATGTAAGTATTGAAAATTCTGGTGATCATTTTAGTTTTCTGCAATCCTTTTGAGGAAGTGGCACCAATGTTGATGCCAGAAGTGCAGCCTAGGCACAGCAACAGATTTCTGTTCAAAAGTTCAACCAGGACTCAGGAGCTAGCAGCTGAGAAATTAAGGACAAAGCTCAGACTTGGTGAGTTGCTTTCATTGTAGATAAAAGAAGATTGGCTGGTGCAGGATCTACAGCAAATCTTTTTCCTATTCTTATATGGTAAAGGACAAGGCAAAGTGGCTCAGTGGCTTAAAAGATGCCAGAGAAGGTCTATACTCTGGTGGTTTGAGCCCGACCATAGCGGGGCAGGGCGAGTTCCCATTACATGCCTTGTCTCCTGCAAACCTAGCAGTTTGAAAGCTTGTAATTGGAAGTAGACAAATAGGTACCACTTCAGTGGAAAGTAACAACATTCCCTGTTTCATCGTCATGCTGTGGCATGATGTCATGCTGACCACATGACCTGCTTGCCTTCCATTTTTCAACCTTTGAATTTGGAGTCTCTGCCCCATGTTTTGAAAGCAGTCCTGTGTGATTTCAGTTCCTTTCCTTTTGCTCTTGGCAGCTGAAAATGTTCCTTGGTGGCCAAAGGTTTCTTGTAAAAATGTGATTTTTTATTTTGATTATAGGAACTGCCTCAAAAAAGGATATGCCAATGAAGAGAATGGTTCAAATTCTGGTCAGACTGTAAAAATGAGAAGTATTAGCTTGTACGATGATGGGTTGGATATAGATGACAAAGAAAGACTTAGAAAGTGAAAGCTTGTTTGATGTTGAAATCTCAGGTAGAACAAAATTAGGAATACATGTACAATAACAGTGGAAAAGCTCAGAAAACACTCTATACTCTTTTGATAATAAAGAACTCCCAAGAATTCCAAGGAAAGAATTTTTAACAGTTAAGCTGGATCCATCTAGATTCCTTTCGTAGTATTGTATCATTGGTGCGGTTTATAAATTGAATAAATAAATAAATAAAATAAATTGCCTAAAGTCCTACACAGGCAGATCAATAAATGTTCTCTCTCATATTTACTGCTATAGTTATGAAGATATTGGAGAAGTGCTTGAACCTGATGGGTGAGCAGAACAGGACCTTCAATCAGCAAATCACAATCAAAAGTTTGTAAAAATCACTGACTATATGATTTATAAACCTTTGAAAAACGGAAGATTCAAACAGGCCAATTCGAATGGCAAATGTAAACTTCTCATAACAGGAATCAAAAGGAGTAAAATATCCATCTTTCATGAAACTCAAATTATAAACTGTCTGAAAGTTTAGACATAGTCCCTTTTGAGTTAAGACTTCATTCCAGTCCAAAACCCCAGTTTATAACTTAAAGCTAGGACATCCTGCTCTGAGTAATTAATCAGGGGTGTGGGCCTCAAAATTTTTAGCAAGGGGTTCTCTGCCCAGTTGGTGAGCAGGCATGGCCATGGTGGACATGGCCTGCACCATAGCGGTTGGGGGGGGGGAGTTTTTGCCCTTCCCAGGCTCTGGAGGCTCTCTGGAGGCCAGAAATACACCCGTTTCCTAACTTCCAGTAGGCCCGTTTTCTGCCATCCCCGAGTCTCCGTCCATGCCCTCCACTTACCTGCATCCAAAATGGGCCGCTTGGGGACTCCTGGGATGGAAGGGGTTGGGTGGGCAGAGTGGAGACAGCCAGGAGTGGGATTTGGGGGTTCTCTGAACTGCACACAATCATAGCTAGAGGTTCTCCCGAACCCCTGCGAACACCCATCAGCCCATCCCTGATATAGAGGCAACATATTTTGTAATTGGTGATTACTTTATTTATAGAACTTCTAAGTTACTCTTCAAAAATCTCATAAAACTGGCAGTTGCCTAGGTCCAGGTGGTTCTGCAAAAGGAGGATGGGCTCTTGTTCCCTCCCTTCCCATTGCTAGGGATAAAGCTTGTTTCTAAAATGCTTTTGGCTGATGGCAGATTAATTAACACAGGCACGTTCTGTGAACTTTTATTAATCAATAACTTGTACATGCATAGACGTATTGAACAGAAAGCATTCAAAGTAATCAAGTGGGGGGAAATGAAACCATTGAAATAAGTGGTCAAAGCTCATTGGTAAGTAAGCAAACAAACAAGAGAAAAGGGAAGTTAGAGCCAAGGGGAGACTGCTGAATATTGCAACTCAATACAGGTCAGTGGGTCAATACATTCTTCTCAAGATTGGCCAATGAGAAATTCCTTTGGTACTACAGGGCTGTATAAATTACACTGACCAAGAAAGGTAGCAGGTTTGATCATATTTGTCAGGCAGAAAGAGAAGAGTTCAGGTGAGAAGGTTTCAGATATTCAGAAGGTGAGCTGATTCCTACGTTTTTGCATGAACAAGAGCTCTTGCTGTGAAATATTGGAATTCTTAGGCTGTTAGTGTACTGTATATTGTACTCCTGGTGTACTGCAGTTGCTTAACTTTGTTAGGGGGTTGCTAATCTGTTCTCTGGCTGTTTCAAAGAAAAGATGACTCTTCAGGCTAATTGAAATGAGTGGACATTGCTGTGGATTCACTGTGAGTTATGAACCCCTGAATTGCTGGTGGTACTCTTACATGATTCAGAAATGATTTGGAAGAAGTGGTCCAAAACAGCAAATAAAGGAAAAGGACAGGAACTGAAATAAATCAAAGAGAAAGGGGGGGAGGGAGGGATGAATCATGTGATGATGGGGATGAGATGGGTCACTCAAATCATGGAAATGCAGGACATCTTCTACCAGTTAACATTCCAACTTCCAACTCCACTGCACTTCCCAGTTTGCTTTCAGCAGTGTTGCTCATGCTACTGAAGCTTGGTGTCCAACTAAATGCTATTTGCCATGGCCCACTACCTCAACTCATTCTCTCCATTGAGATATTTTCCACTTGGTTTTCATCTCTATGCATACATTTATGCCCTCAGTTCTCTCAGTCAGGCCAACCTTGGCAACTTGAAGTCTTGTGGACTTCAACTCCCATAATTCCTTGCTAGCCATGCTGGTTGGGAATTCTGGGAGTTTTAAGTCCACAAGTCTTCAAGTTGTCAAGTTGGGAAACCCCTGTCCTAATAATTGGAATATTTCAGTGGTTTCAGAAATGCCAATTGGATTGCGGCACTGACAAAATGATCATTTTTGAAATAATGAGGTGAAAACATGAGGTTTCTTCCTGTAGGAAAGCATATTCATGATAAGTTTCAGTACAGTAATGGTCAATTTTGCTTTTCAGTTTCACTTGGTTTCCTGTCCTAGTTTTCTGGTCAGCTGAAGTGATAGGCCGTATTCTTGGTCTTTGTCCTCTGTTGGTTGCCTTAGAAACTGTAGAATCTAGCAGTCATATTGGCTAATAGCAACTCATGTCCTGCTATTGATAGAATGATAGAGGTGGGCAATTTAATGAAAGGTGAACTACTGTGAAATCAGTATTGCCATTTCAGGGCTCATTAGGTGGAAAGAGGAAAGGCTTCAGCAGTAGGTCTCCACTTCATAGCAAGGCTCATGTTAAATGTATTGAAACTGGGGGGGAAATATCGATTTAAAGTATATTTAAGTATATTTGTTGGGTTTTGCCCTCTTGCATTTATAATAGCTCCACATATTAGTGTTCCTGAACAATTATTCCATGTGGTTATAGAAGATACTGAATGAAAGAAAGGCGTGATTTCTTCAAACAACCACGTAGCCAATATGGCCTAGTAATAAAGCATGCATCTCTCAGCTTAACCTACTTCATAGAGCTGTGGTAAGAATTGCATAGTAAACCAGCAAAGAGTCGGTAATCCTCAGAGCTAAAATATGTGAATTATTCTCTTTTTTACTTTTTAAAAATTACCTATTTATACAATACAATACAATAGCAGAGTTGGAAGGGACCTTGGAGGTCTTCTAGTCCAACCCCCTGCCTAGGCAGGAGCCCTATCCCATTTCAGACAAATGGCTATCCAACATCTTCTTAAAGACTTGCAGTGTTGGGGCATTGACTACTTCTGGAGGCAAGCTGTTCCACTGATTAATTGTTCTGTCAGGAAATTTCTCCTCAGTTCTAAGTTGCTTCTCTCCTTGATTAGTTTCCACCCATTGCTTCTTGTTCTGCCTTCAGTTTATTTAGCCAAGGTTTAGTGGGTTGGAGAAGACTTTTTCCTATTTTCATCTTTGACTTTGGGGGAGTAAGGCAAATTTGCAGGTAGAAAATCTTCAATTTCTTTCCCCCTTGTTCTGTGGTTTGTTTTGTATGCCCTTTTCTGAATATCCACAAATCTTTTTTTTTTTAATCATGCATCCCTGAAGAAACAATTATGTAGGTAGAATAATGGCACCGTAGGAGTATAATCCTGAGAGATGGGCTGACCTGTCCATAAAGATATATGCTCTGTGTTTTTTCCGGTCAGTTATCAAGCCAATACAGACACTTTTTAATTTTCTTCTTCTATTCTTCCTCTAACAGAGAATTTATGGTGCACTTTACTGATAGTGTACATTTAATGAGCTTCAGTGTTCCTGAATAAGGCAGCAAGATTGCTGATTATTATTATAAGAAGGAATATTTTTGTGTCACATTGGTATGTACAAAACATTACTGAAACTCTAGAGATTTCTTTCAAAGAGCCGTCTACTATCCCTTTTGTGATCTTACCTTTATAAAAACAGTGCCCATAAATATTAATGTTGCATGTTTCTTCAGGGCCAGGGTAGACAGATCTGCCTGATAAATGTTACATTAAAAAAAACCCTTGCCACTACCTAAAATAATAAGCAACATTAATTCATATATGTTATGACAGCTGTAAGCAATCACACAGCAAAAGACATATATATGTTGTTGAAAGGTCCAGGTGAATCTATCATAAAGGCTACATCCAGGGGTAGGCTTCAAAAATGTCAGCAACGGGTTCTCTGCCCGGTTGCTAGGTGGGCTTGGCCATGGTGGGTGTGGCCTACTCGGCTCCCTACATCATGGGAAAGGGGAGTATTTGCCTTCTCCAGGCTCTGGAGGCCTTCCTGGAGCCTCTAGGAGGGTGAAAACTGCCTCCCCCGGGCTCTGGAAGCCCTCCAGAAACCAGAAACAAGCCCATTTTCCGGTCTTCCAGAACTTCCAAAAGGCCTGTTTCCCCCCCTCCCTGAGCCTCTGCACGGACCCCGCACTTACCTCGCATCCAAAATGGGCCATGGGCCTGGGAGGGGTGGGACAAGGTGGGAAGGACAGGGTGGGGTGGGTGGGGCCAGCCAGAGGTTCTCCAGACCAGCCATAACGTTAGCTATGGGTACTTCTTTGTGTATTACCATGCTGACAAGAATGAGGGGCTACCTGAAGTCCTTTCTTATCATGGGCAACCATCTTGGAAATAAATCTCAGTGAATAAGACAGGGAAGGATAGAATTCTGATTATTCTGGGGAGTTTTTTTTTAAAAAAAAAATCTACTTTCACTGTTCAAGCCATTCCCATCAAATTGAAATGTTTGTATTTTATAAAGAAAGGGAATCTGAGACAATTGAATGTTAATGGATGAATATATCTAAGCTTTAAGAAAGGTTCAACCATCATTCGCGTAAACATGAATTCTCAAACAATAAATATAAAAAGTGGGGAGGCGAGACAAAAATAAAAATAAACTGCGAGTTACCAGATGGTTGAAAAGCATAGTTTCCCTAGCAAAGGGTGACTGTTGACATCAGAAAATATGAGTCATGGGGAAACAAGTGGAAAGGAGAAATGATTACATTGTGGATTGATGCATGTGGGGAAAGTCAGAAATTATTTAACCTTCTGTTCCACACAACAATTACTGTTGTCAAGGAACTTATTCAAGTCATATGTTCCAGTAGTCTGTGTGAGTGTACACTGTGCAAAATTGTCCCTGCTCACCAGTGGTAGGTTCCTGATTCCATTCCAACCAGTATGGTTGGAACGGCCCTGGCATCATCCACATGCACGTGCACAATGCGTGTGCACATGCGCGTGATGCGTGCATGCATCCTACCTGTCAGCAAGGCTTCTGCAAGCCTCCGCGATGCTCCAACTGCTCAGCAGAGCATTGCACAGGCGCTGTACATACCATGCGTGTGCGTCACCCGCGGAAGCCTTAAAAGACAGGTAAGGAGCTCGGGCAGGCGGGTGGGCCCTCCGGAGCACCGTACCAGAACGGTATCCGGCACTCCGGCCTGGCTCCGGTACATCCGTACCGGGACGTACTGCCTGCAACCCACCACTGCTGCTCACTGCCAGAATCATTTGGAAGATCTGCCTGGCTTAATGCAGTCACTACTAATTACTGTATTCTCATCTGGAGACTTTGTGAACCAGACCAAGGTCTCTATTAAAAGTAAGAGAAGAAAGGAGATGGAAAAAACCTAAGACAGTGTGCAGTCTGGAAAGAACACCTCTTGCATTCAGTAATAGATCCCAGGAGAGCTGGATTCCATTCAATTCTCAACTGCCAGCGACTTAGATGCACCTGGAGAACTCTCTCTTGGTCCACACCTGTCTTCTTGTTCTGTGGTTGGGATGTTTGAAGAAGATGGGTATGTCCTGGAACTTGTCATCTGGTCAGAGTAGTAAATGTCTTGGGATAATCTATCAAGGTTCTTCCTTATAAGTAAGCCTCATGTGTGCACATGCACAAACTCCCACGGTTGGAGCACTATAAAGAAAGTGACTTCCCTGTTTTTTAAACACAGGCCTAACACAGTTTTAGAGAGAGAAAACCCATGTCTGCAAGGTGGCCATATAACAAATATTTCAGGCAATATCAGTGAGGTCTTCTGTGGGCAAATACTTCTGTGGTGGCAGCCAATTGTATGTTTGCTCTTACAACCCAAGAACCAGTCCCGTCGGTGTTCCAGACTGAGATAAGATGGGGAAGCTTGGAGTTTTGTCTACTTAGGGAACCTAGTCAAATGTTAGCATGTTGGTTGAATCAGGCCATCATCTTTGCATATCAGATAGTTTGTTTTGGCTGCTTGGCTTAGTGCCGTGATGGCGAACCTATGTCACGCGTGTCACAGGTGGCACACAGAGCCATTTGTCAGGGTACACGAGGTGTTGTCCTGTGAGCTGTCCAGTGCGCATGACTTTGGCCTTCTTTTGAGGCCATTTTTCGTTCTCCAGAGGCTTCAGGAGCTTCCTTGAAGCCTCTGGAGCGCGATAAACCAGCCCTGTGAGCAAACTGGAAGTCCGTTCCTGAACTTATAAAACCTCTGGAGCCTGAGGAGGGCAAAAAAAGCATGCTAAAAATGAGGAGAGCGCTGGTCGTGCGTGCATGTGTGCTGGGGTTGTGCACATAGCATTATGGGTGTGGCACACCCACCCATGACCACCTTGCACTCCCCCCACTTTTGGCACGTAAGCCAAAAAAGGTTCGCCATCACTGGCTTAGTGGTTAAAAATAGAAAATAATAACATTATGGCACTAATAGATATTAAATATTAACACTGTGTGGGTTGGTTAAACAGGGATGCATCTTAACTGCCATTGGATCAAGGATGCATCTTTTGAATGATCTTAACCTGCTGTTTTATTATCATTTTAACCTGCTATTTTTTTTAAATAAAACAAACCTTTGAATCTCAATAAGCCTCAGGAGAAAAAAAATCTGTTTCCAAAATTTTATTTTTACATTTCATAGCCAGAGACCGGATAAATCCAAGCTGTATAGGACCAGTATTCTAAAGATGACCATGAACACAAAACAGCAAGCTAGCTTCTGCCAGCATTGAAACCTAATACAGCAGTGATTCCTGAAGCCTTTTAAATTGAAATTCACAATGAGTAATACGGAATCCCTAAATTTTTATCATTATGGAATTGACTTCGCCTAGAATGCAGAAAATTCTGCTTTGTGTAGGTGGTACGGAGGAAATTACCTTTCATATATGGCTGACACAGTAACCTTCTTACTTTTAACATGTCAGTTGGAATATCCTTTCTCTGGAAGGAAGCCAGCCAAGTTCTCCTCCCAACAGAAGCTAGGTCTCTTCCGTTACAAATTTCATCTCTGCGTTATGGGAGCCTGAATGCATGCCATTGTCCCGTATACGCTGGCGGAAGAGGAAGGGGAACGCCTTCTTGAAGGATTTGCGGAAACTGTCTCCCATGAAAGCATAAACAATAGGGTTGAGGGAAGAGTTAGCATATGACATGCAATTCGCCCACGTCTTAATCTTATAGGTTTCATAGTTCGCCTGGAAATGGAGATAGAAGCCCTGAAAAAGCAGGTAGAACTGGATAGGGCCCCAGCAAATGGCAAAAAGAAGTACAATCACTACCACCATCTTGGAAATCTTAGCTCGCATGACAGCTGAGCGCTCAGAGAGATGTTGTACTTGCTGGAAATGAACAGAAAACACACATGAGCAGTGTTTATGGAGAGCCTGCCAGTTGAGCAGGCAGGCTAATTGCCTAGTTTCACAGGAGAAAAAAAAAAAGATATACTTGTTTCAGATTCAGGAGGAAGACAATTGCAATTTTAGACAGTTGTACAAATACATAATATAAAATATCCCAATTTTTTAGAATATGTATCTTTGGAGAGGTATTTTCCAACGAAAGGTAAAATGATGGAATCTCCATGAAATGCAAGCGACTCAACAGGCCTTTCAGAGCTATTTTGATTCTCTGTACATGTTGGATGCTCTGCACTCAGCCCAGATTTCTGGCAATTTACCAAGTTTTAGGAAGTGGCTTGCCAGTACCTTCTTGCTAGTGCTGATCTAGATCCACCCACCTGGATTTTGCGATTCTAGAGCAGGACTAGGATTCATGGTCTCCTGTTTATAATCCAGCACTTTTAATCAGTACACCAATCTGGCTATCATTTGTGGGTGGGAGGAGGTATTATTTGCCTATCCTTACATTGACAGCCCATCTCCTTATCATTTTGTGTTCACCTTTTCTTCCATTTTCCCATTCATTCCATTTTTTTCTTCCAGAATTTTCCCATAATAATAATATAATAATAATAATAATATATTTATTTTATATACCGCGTCCTCTCCCCAAGGGGACTCGGAGCGGTGCACAGGGAAAACAAACACATAAAATATATACATGAATAAATACAATACCTAAAAATAGATTAAACCAATCGTCCCTGCACTAAAATCCCCATTAAAACTAATCGTTCCCTAAAATAAGTGTAGAGACCTTTGGGGAGGGGAGATCAACTGAATAAAATTTAATTTAACTTAACTTAATTTAAACTATTTTTTTTAAATTCATGGGTAAAAATGATTGGGAATGAAACAAACTAAGCATACCTTAATTTTTTGTGCTCCATAACGGATAGAGAATTTGAAAATTCAGAACACATAGAATTCAATCTCTTGGTAAAAGACATTATATAAACAGTTGAAGAAGACAAAATGTGAATTGAGGTACCCAAATATTGTATGCCAAGTCCAAAAAACCGTATACATTTTCAGATAACATTTCAGCAGGTATTTTAAATTGATGATGAAATGAAATAAGAAAAAAATTATTTATCAAATATCTATCCTGCCCATCATACTTGCATGACTCTGGGAATTTACAAACAAAAGAGTAAAATCATATAAAAGCCATAGTTAAAAACATAATTAAAAACCATATTAAAACATATTTTAAAACAACAACACCTGCAGAGTTAAAAGGCAGAGAGAGCACCTTCAACCCACCAACCACCCCGAGGGTTGCATGACACTCTTAGATCCCCTGGCCATTTCATAGAGCCAGGTTTTAATGTTCTTCTAGAAGGCCAGGAGAATGTGGACCAGCCATTGGGGCAAGCTGTTCCATAGGGTGGGGAAACGCTCTTCCTAGACCACACTAGTCAAAGTTCTTTAACCAGTGGAATTATATTTGATTACATATTATTTTATTCTTAATTAAAATTAATATATTTATTATTATAAATGAAGGCATGATTTATTACGCATTTATGAGTCACAACAAACCTGCTTATAATTCCTCAGACTCCTAGTTGACCTTAAGATTAATTATGTGCAAAGTAGCTTAATTAGCAAAATATGTTGCATGAGTGAAGAAAATGATTTCAATTCTCTCCAAAACTTAGTTCGCATATTGGCAACGGCATGAAATGTATTCTGGTGACACAAAACAAGAGAACAGGTTTTCAACTTTTCTCTCTGATTTTTTTTCTTTTTAACATTTGTTTAAATTACCTGAACTGGGACTTTGTTTATGCACATACAGGAGACTGCATGAGCTATAAAAAAAGAAATCTAACAACCAAAGTACGATTTCTTTCTACTATCTTACCTGGTAATCATGGTCTACTGGTTCAACCGCAGGACGTCCAATGCGCTTGAGCATGACGGTGTAGCAGAAGCAAATAGTGAGAAGTGGCAATAGATAAACACCCAGGAAAGTGTAGAGGATAAAGCTGCGCTCCTGGCTCTTGCTTGTGAAAGCTTCAATACAGTAGGTACGTAGACCGTACCAGTAGCCATTTTCAGTACGATGATAAATAGCCATGGGCAAGGAGAGAATGAAGGAACCTGGAGATCATAGAGACAGAACTCACAATCCTTGCATGAGAACTCTAAATCCTTGGATTTAGAAAACAAACTCTACAGAGACTTGTGAAAAACTAGAATAATGATCCTATCTCTTGGAAAGGGCAATAGTGGATGGGATGGATGGATGCATGGATGCTTAGATATGTGGGTGAGTATGGTTGCTGATTTACTAATAGAGATAAAAACTAGTCTTTGCAGTTTTCTTGGCAAGAATTAAAAAAAATAGTTTGTCATTGGATTCTTCCTAGGGTTCAGAGAAAGTGACTGGCTGGAGATCACCCTGCTGGTTAAGTAGGCCTAGAACTCATAGTTGCCTGATTCCTAGCTTGGTGCCTTAACAACTACACAGCACTGGCTCTTATATAATATATAATAGAGGTAAGGGAGAATATTTTTGAAAATGGTGTTCAAAGCATTTACAAACCTAGCCCAGAGACCAAAGGATGAAAAGAGAGAAAACTGAAATATGACCATGTTTTTTTTTTTTAAATTTGAATTTCTAAACCGCACCTCTCTCCGCATGGGGACTCAGGGCGGTACACAGGGAATTAAAACAACAATATAAAACATACAATAAGAAAAACTACAAAATTACATACTAAAAATCTAATTTAATTAAATACCCTGCGCTAAAATATCCTAAAATCAATTAACCCATTAAAATTCTAATTAAAAATTTTAAAACTCAGTCTACTAGTGGCGAAACGGGTGGGGGCTAGGCCAGGCTGGCTAATTGAAAGAGGTGAGTCTTTAGATGTTTGCAGAAGGAGCGAAGGTCCGTGATGGTCCTGAGTTCAGGGGGTAGGTCATTCCAGAGGGCTGGGCCCGCCACAGAGAAGGCCCTTCCCCTAGAAGTCGCCAGCCGGCATTGTTCAAAAATCCATCAAATGTTTAGCTTTGCCATGACAGTCAGCCACTTGAAGTTTAAACAACTTAAAGATAATGGTTATCAAATATTATTTTAAGTTTACACATAGTACTATTAGTTAAAGTAATATTTATTAAATTATTTTCAGATAGTAAAAGTTTGGGGATTGATTAAAAAAAATCCTGAAACTTCATGAAGGGGTTGATGAACTGAAAGGCTTGGAGACTGCTGATTTGCAGGAAATTAGGTGGATAGGTCAGGGAAAGGTAAATCTTAGATTCTGATGTTGATGATTTATTAAACTTATATGTGATCCGACTTGCAATGAGACTGGAAGATTAGTGGTTTGAACTGAAATAATGGCTTCAAAAGTTGGGATATTTTAGTCATCTTGATTTTTATTCATGCTGCTTATTTTATATACATATATATATATTTCAAAGTAATACTAACACTTTTTACATTTCCTTTTCTCCTAACCTCACTTCTGAACTAAATAAGCAACTCTAGAGATTATCAGGCTAGTCCCAAGAAGGAAAGTCTGGATATGTCAGATATGGGTTTGATCTCCTTTCCACCTCAAGCTACATAGCTATGCCAAGCTATACCTCTTTTTCCAGAGGTATAAGTGCTCATAGATTTTGCAGACCCCTCACTTACCAATCCAAATAGCAAAGCTGATGGACATGGCTACCTGGGGGGTTCGATAACGCAATGACTGCAGTGGGTACAGTGTAGCATAGCAGCGGTCCACACTCATAGCCATCAGAGTAATGCAGGTGGCCTGGACAGTCACCTGGTGAGAAGACAAATCATGTAGTGAAGACACTGAAATCTAAATTCACCCTTCAGCTGCTTGTGTATCTCCTTTCCCTCTTTAAAGTGAGAACAGCACTTTTTGCATTCAGCGTGAATAGTTGATAGTCCCTGCAGATCTATAATAGCTTAGGAAAGGGTGTTGGGAAAATGCAAACAGCCTGTGGGTTGCCCGTCCTAGCATAAACCTATGTCCTTGGCACTTCATATCATCAATTGTACATGTTTGGATTAAAATAAAATTATAGGTACAGGAGATAATAACATTACAATGTAGATAATTCAAGCTCACCTGCTGTAAATAGTTGACAAATTTGCACATAAAGTCGCCAAACACCCAGCTGGGCAAGGGATAGAGAGTGGCAGTAAAGGGAACGCAGCACACTAAGAATATGATGTCAGTGGTAGCCAAATTTGCTGTGAAAGACACAAAGTTGAGATCAGCTTTGGCATAAGATTAGCTGAGACAAGTAATGTCGGCCACCTTCCCTGATTCAAGTCTTAAAGTTCTGTCTTACACAAAGGATTCTTGTTTGTTTGGGACTCAAAGAGACAAAAGTGCTTTAAAGATCACATGATTCCATATGTCCCTCCTCCTGACTTCTATCGCTGTTGTTTCATGTTGTCCCCTGGATTTAGAAAAATGGCACTTCAGTCCACATTTTGAAGTCACCAGTGCCTTAGTATTCCGGAAGAAAGGAACATCTCATTAAAGTATTCTTGTTGAATATCCGACCTAGAAAGTTTGCTTTTAACATTTATTTATCTTTGTCTATTTCTTGCATTTTATTTTCATCTCCTTATCAACACATGCCTAAGGTAGTTTAAAGTCATTTTAGAAGTTCTGGGGTTAAGATAGTTGCTTTTTCCCTTTAAGCACATAGCAAGTCATAGCAGTTTTTCCTCTGAGTGAGACATGGTGTGCTTCCCCAACTACCAGTATTTGGTTGATGGTATGATCCAGGGGACACCAAGTGGATAGGATCAGCATTGCATCTCTAGACTACCAGTTGATATGGGAAATATAATTCCATCAGCTCCAGTCAAATGATATAGACCTTCAGGGCCATTCAGCTTTGAGCAATGAGAAAGTTCAAATCTTTCTCATTCAAACCCCCATTTGGATCAGCTTGAGTAGTCATTGCCCAAGGGATTGGAAGGAGAAAGGGAATAGAAAGAGTGATCTTTTTCTGCTGCTTCATGGCATATGTCTCCTTATCCAGTCATCTGATTAACAGATTAACAGAGTTGGAAGGGACCTTGCAGGTCATCTAGTCCAACCCCCTGCCCAAGCAGGAGACCCTACATCCGCCTCTACCTAGGATTGAACTCACAACCTCCTGATTGGGAGGCGAGAGCTCCACCTCTAGGCCACAGCAGCTTTAGCTTTGTGCTTTCTGGATGCTTTGGAGAATGGCTTACCTACTCTGAGAGGATGGGAGGAGGAGAAGAGGGAAACGGCTCTTGACCTGCCAAATCACTTATCTCACAAATCTGATCTCTGGGGATGGAGATCTAGTGGGTTAAGAATCAGATCCCACCTCCCCCTGCCACCTGATCTCCAAACTGGGACATATGGCAGGAGAAGAATGGCAATCAGCTCTTTGACTTTCTCTTGCCATTTCTTCTCGTCCTACAATTGGCTGCCACAGCTCCAATTGTAAAATCAGGAGCTCACCTGATTCCCAGATTCAGCCCTCAACCCAGAATGACTGGTCTCATTTCCCACTGGTTGAAATATTTATTCAGAGTAGAAGAAGCAAAATTGGGGTGATTCAGTCAATCCTGTTCCTTTTCACGGTAAATAAGGCAGAAACACTTAGCAGCTTCCAAGAGTGGGCCACAATAGGGCAGCAAAATTTGTAATTTGTAATTATTTTACCCACTGAAGGACTAAGAGATTATACTTTAAGTGAGCTGTGGATTAGGAACCCAAAATACTGTCCGGCGGTATTGCACTACCAATGCCTACAAGTGTCATCGTATTTAATGCAATGCCACACATAGGTTAGAAGAACAGAGAATATTTGATGAAAATCAACTGGATGTCCTAATTTTAGAGAATGATTACATAAAAGGGGCAAATTATATGTACCAAGGTTCTAATAGGGATGGAAAGTGGACTGAGATTAACTCTGAAAGAGGAAGCATACAGATTTTGTCTATTGTTTTAATGCATTTAAAATTTTAGCACAGGGATATTAATTTAATTTGGTTTTATATTTTGTATATTGTTGTTTATATATGTTTTTTAAAATTGCCTGTGCACCGCCCCAGTCCCTTTTGGGAAAGGGTGCGGTATATAAATCAAATAAACTATAAACTATAACTATCTAGACCAGTGGTTCTCAACCTGTGGGTCACGACCCGAATGACCCTTTCACAGGGGTCACCTAAGACCATCGGAAAACACATATTTTCAATGGTCTTAGGAACTGAGACACCAATTTTATGGTTGGGGGTCACCACAACATAAGGAACTGTATTAAAGGGTTGCAGCATTAAGAAGGTTGAGAACCACTGATTTAGACTAAGTGTGCATACCTTTTTCATAATGTGAAATTATTTACACAGAATGGCATGCATAATAATGCCAGATCAACTACTAGGGCTATGATACAGACTATCTATCACCTCTTCTAATGCATATGGTTGCCCAGCTGAAAGCTGGGAGTTGTAGCACAAGTTTCCCAATATCTTATGAATTAGGTGTGTCATATGAAAATGTGCCAGAGCTTAGGAACAATAATTTTTTTAACCCAGCATCTGAACATATTGTAAATAGCTTTGGAATGGCCATCATCTTAATATAGTCAGAATAGAGAATAACAGTTGGACAGGAACTTGGAGGTCTTCTAGTCCAGCCTCCTGCTCAAGCCATTCTGGACAAATGGCTGTGCAATCTTTTCTTAAAAGCCTCCAGTGTTGTAGCAACCACATCTTGAAAACACTTGAAAAATGCATTGAGGAATATACTGGTTTAAAGATTGGTATCTTTCTCCTATATAGTAACAGCAACCAGGATGACCATTGCACAATATTGGAAAGACAATAACCTACCGCCAGAGCAGCTAATCATAGCAAAAAAAATTAATTGCGCAGAATCTGATAAACTAACATATATTCTAAAAGATAGACAAGATTCGACCTTCTTCAAAAGTTGAAATAGATGGTATTCATGGTATAGTAGGAGACTAATGGATACCAAGGGAACTACTAAGGAATAAACAAGACAAGATCATAGTAAATTTGAGACAAAAATTCCTGTATAGCTATAAGCTATAACTGATAAAGTAGACTGGGATGAACTTAATTTTCAATTTAGGATACTAGACATTTCCCTGGTATGTTTATGTATGTTTTTTCCCAGCTACCCTTACCCTATTTTTGTTGAGTGTGCGGTTTTGTATTGTAAATATTAATAAAGATTCAATTAAAAAAAAGGAATATACTGGTTTACATTAATTTCTGATTGGTAAATCTACCAACCTGTCTACCTACCTATCTATTTATCTAATATTCTTTTAAAGTTATAACATGCTGTGGATTTTTACCTGGCAATTGCTCGGGAACATAAAGAACAACATATCAGTGTAATCTGGGAATGCAGTTTTTATTTTTTTTAAATAAGGTATTTTAACCATTTTTCTGTGAAATCATTAAATGTAATCAAAGCTAATATTTAAATACACTCTATTTACAACTCGGAGCAAGTGACAAGCAATATAACTCCTGTTTCCAATATTTCACACCAATTTAATGCATTAGGAATGTCAACTTCACTGTGCACAGTTGATTGTAATGTTACAAGCAACTGGTGCTATCAGTGGGAATTTGTATGGTCTTAAACGTTCGTTGGGTGAAATAGTCTTGATGGAAGTTGCCTGGACAGTGAGAACCTAGGTCTAAAACCCTACCAGGTTCTACGGTTCTAGATCCCAGCTAAGGCAGAACATCCAACAGAAGTGTTACCAGAATCTTTTTCGCCCCTCATTTGACAGTATACCGAAGAAAGTATGTTAGCTGACCCTGCCCGCCTTGCAACCAGCTGGGCTCCATGTAAGCTCTGCTACAGCTGAGTGGGGATACGGGACTCACTCACCAATGTAGAAGTTTGTGGCTGTGCGCATCTGGCGATGCTTGCTGATGACATAGACGACCAGGCCGTTCCCCACCAGACCCAGCAACATGATGAGGGCGTAAAAGAGCGGCACCAGCCAAGCATCGGTCAGAAAGGGGGGCGAGGTCTCCTCTCCGCTGTGGTTAAAGAGCCAGAACTGCGTCCCGAGCTGGAAGGCACCTGCTGCTTTCTTAGGCTTGGTGCTGATGGGGTCACTCTCCGGGGCTACGGTGGGCTCGTCCATCCAGCTGCCCCAGGAGGCCTCGGAAGGCAGGGGCTCCGCAGCCATACGGAGGGGCAGCAGAGGGCTCGCTCCACACTGGAGAAGCGACGTGCGGCTGCGAGAGCCTCAGTTTCAGCAACGGCTCTGAAATCGGAGCAGGACCGGCTAGGAGGGGGTCTCAATCTCTTCTTAGCGGAAGAGGTGCGCGAGGCGTCTATTAGTCCCGCCGCAAAGGCAGCCGGCTGCCCAAAGTAGAGGCGGGAAGCCTGGCCTCCCCTTACAATAGTTCAGGACCCCGGTCAGCAAAAGCTGCTTTCCCCGCTTGCTTCTGGCGCCTCCCTGCTCGCTACTGCAGCCGCCGCCGCCGCAATCGCCAGAGTTAGCCTTGCAGGCGCAATGAGCGGAGAAGCGCATCTTCCAGGACCGCGGGCGCTCTCCACGCCGAGCCTGCTGGAAGCCGCGGGACTCTTGGCATAGTCCGCCCAAGCGCAGCATCCCGGACTTTTTCTAAGAGGCTCCCACGGCTGAACTTAAGGAAGAGAGGCGCCGAGAGCGGCTTTGATTGGTTCCCGAGGTCGCTGCCGCAAGCGGCCGACAGCTGGAAGAGGTTCCTCGCTGAAGATCGTCTGCCTGGCTCGACGGAAAGAAGAGTTAGCAGGAGAAACAACCTTGAACAGATTAACAGATTTCCAAATTTAATTTATATCATGTATAAATTGTTAATTAATTTATTGTTTATTGCTTATTGCTTACTGGATTATTTTTAACTTTTGTACTATGTGTTTCTTATGTTGTACGTACGCCACTCGACATATAAATCCAATCCAAATCCAAGAGTTGGAAGGGACCTTGCAGGTCATCTAGCCCAACCCCCTGCCCAAGCAGAAGATCCTACATGTACCTCTACCTAAGATCGAACTCACAACCTCCTGCTTGTGAGGCAAGAGCTCTACCTCTAGGCCACAGCAGCTTCAACCTGCCCCTCTCCAAGTTTCCCCAGGTTTGGGGGGTTCCTGGCCTGGAGTTCTTAGAGGAGAATGGGAGGACCTAAAGGTTGGGAGTGACTTGCCTCAGTGGGCAGGGGTCCCACTTACTTGGGTGAGTGAGGCCGCTCAAACTCTTATAACTCCCCCGTGTCATTTGCCACTGAGCAGGTTTGCTGTGGCGCCTGGGAACTATAATTCAAGAAACATTTGAAGGCCTGCAGGTGGTCAAGACCAGGGGTCACTAACCTTTCCAACCTCAGGGACCACTAAATTCATAATTTTAAATCCCGTGAACCACTAATATGATTTTTTAAAAAAATAAAAGATAAATAGTATTTAGTGCAATATAAAAATGCAAATACATTTTCTGTGAACCACCAAAATTTCCTCACGGACCACCTATGATCCAGGGACTACTAGTTGGTGATCTTTGGTCCAGTTGATGTGGTGGACATCTATCCCCCTTCCATTCCTTTGCACCAGGAAGTAACAACCAAGTAGGCCTGACTGTAGCTAAAGAACTGGTAGTTGTGATTTCACATTGCTGTGTATATAGTAATAATATGGCTATCAAATATCTGTCAGGCTACCCCACTTTTTTTACATGAATGATCTGAAGTTGTACAGAAAAACACCAACTGAAATAGCATCACTGCTCAACACTGCCCAGATATACAGCCAAGATACTAGCATAGAGTTTGGACAAATGTACCACCCTTGCCATCTACAGGGGAAAAATAATGAACATTGATGATATCAAGATGTTCTATGGAAATAATATTGTGAGTCTGGATCAAGAAGATCGTTACAAGTGTCTGAGCATCAAGCATGTTAAAGTCAAGAAGAAAACTAAAAGTGAATATATCATGAAAGTGAAGAAGTACTTAAAATCCAGACCCAGGAATACTGTTAACATCTGGAGGAGGAAATACCGTTAACATCTGGACAATTCCAGTCATTAGATGGAATAGTCAACTGGAGTCAAATAGAAATAAAGGCCCTGGACAAGAAGATCAGAAAAATAATGACAATGAATCAAGCCCAACAAAGCAATGTTGACAGCTTTACTAGAGACAGTTTGGCCTAGTGGTTAAGGCACCAGGTTAGAAACCAGGAGACTATGAGTTCTAGGCCAGTCTTTGCATGAAAGCTGCCTGGGTGACCATACATCAGGCTTGGGCAACAAGAGTGTCAGTCAATTTCTGTCTCCGCCAATGGATCAACACTTGGTTGATTTGCAAAAAGACAGACTCTGCATTTCTGGTACTAGGAAGAAAAGTGTGAAATATATTATAAACAAAACAACAAATCAACAACATTTTATTGCACTGCATTGTTGTGGGTACAACATGTACTTTGTAAGCAAAAAGAATCAGGTTCATTCCTTTCATCTGAAACAGAAGGCACAAAGCAAATGGTGTTTTAAAAGCTGTTTTTTTTTTAAAGTACTTAACAGGTTTATAGAAAGAAATATAAAAATACTATCTATCTAAGAAAATTTTATGAAAAACTACAAAAAAATCAACTATTCAACAAAAACAAAACAAACTGATGGATATATATATCTTCCATATATTGGGGTATGTGTGTGTGTGTGTGTGTATGTGTATGAAACTGCTGCCAATATAGGGCGATGCAGAAAACGTAACGGCTGAGAGATAATACCTGTGTTTCTTCTTCTTCTGTGTATGTGGGTCACAGTTATATTTTCCCAATCATCCTGTGAATAATTATGTCTTTCTTGCAATGGTGGGATAGCCTAGGTAAAATAGCTTCTTGGTATATTATTTTTGGATCATCTAGTACAGGGGTAGTCAACCTTTTTATACTTACCGCCCACTTTTGTATCTCTGTTAGTAGTAAAATTTTCGAACCTCCCACCGGTTCCACAGTAATGGTGATTTATAAAGTAGGGAAGTCAATTACATTTAAAAAAGGAAAGTGCTTCAGTATCGGACAAAACCCCCACCGCCCACCATGAAAGCTGGAACGCCCACTAGTGGGCGGTAGGGATCAGGTTGACTACCACTGATCTAGTGAAACTGAATGATGGAAACTTCAGGACATACTAAAGAAGTTATTTCTTCAAGGACTCTATTGTGGAAATTGCCATCAGAAGATGTAGCTAGGGCTATCAACACCAGCATTCATGGGGAGGGACTGCCAATACAGAAAAGATGGCACTTGCAACAATACAATCTACACTCTGCACTTTTTGCACATGTGTCAATAATGGCATTTATGTACAAGAGATCAGAAATTGAATTCCCAACCCTCCAATTTCACTACTGTTTCTTTTTTCACCTTTACTGCTTCTGCAGGAAAAATGGAGAGACCATGGGGCAAATTTACCTTGATGCTATTTTCAGGCTGACACCATTTCACTTTTGCACAGATCACCTCTGATATCTATTGTCTTCTTCTCTTCTTTATTTTGTTTTTAGAGCCATTATGAGGAAATAGCTTTTCCCCAAATACCATAGAAGCGGATTAGATCCTTTTACAAATAAAGAATGTCTGGGTTTACACGTCACACGTAAGACTTTTATTGAATTAATCCATGTTCTACATGTGTATATAATATTGAACCATAACCAAACCACCCTAAAACACAGCAGAAATTAAGATTGATATCAACCAAGCTTAGTTTATTACATGAATTACCTATTTGACTAATCACTGTCCCGTTAAAGGACTGTGATTGAAATGCAGCGAATGAATTTATGCCAGAACCAGTGTCGTTCTTTATCCTTCTTAAACCATCTTCATTACCTGAGGGAAATGTCCTCCACGCTCATTGTCTTGCCTTTAACATTCCACATTTTTAATCATTTATGCCTTATCCTCTCTGGAGGGTTCAAAATATGCGCCTTTTGTAGCTTATTTCTAAGCCTCAGCTCTTAGGTTCTTTGCCTGAACAATGAAAGAGTATTATTCTTTTTCCTGCATCTCCACTTTGATGAATTTGTAACCACCGTATAATCCCCTCACAGAAAGAACCCTTCGTCTACCATTTCTGCAGGGTATGGAGAGGCTGGCCCTCCTGATCTGAAAAGGCTCAAGTGTTTCTTTGCCTTTCCTCACAAGACAGCGTTTGAAGAGCATCTAGTGCTCTATCTCCTTTGTAGCCTGGTAAATATAATTCCGGTCTTCCTTTGCAAATAGGCGCGCGCAACCTCTCCACCCTGAAGATCTGTCTGAAAGAACTGTTCACCAGGTGACACTTGCTGGCATAAGGACTTCCATCCGCAGGGATATATCTCAGTGGAGAGACGCACAGTGAGAAAAAGCCATCCCGAATAATGAGTGATAAGGATGACTCAAAGGGCTCTTTGTGTATTGAATGGGAAGGGGTGGAAAGGAACAAAACAGATGGGAGGAGGAAGGATATTGTATTCTCTTTTTACTTTCTTCTTGCCTCCCATGTTTATAATGGGGGCTCTTTCCTTTCCCCCTTCCCGCTTAATATAGCACTAGGCAGCATCTAAATAAGAATCAAACAGGAGTGTGATTAATGTTACTTTTGCTGGCCAGAACCACAGAAAAACGTCTGCCTGTCAAGTCTGTACATTGTTAAAGAGTCCAAGGATGATACTTGCTTGGGTTTAAAGAACTTGTTTCTTTTATTTCATCCTTCAAAAACCTGGAATGGCATACCTGCTCCATCCTTTCTTGTCCTCCAAAAAATTCATTGTTTGCATCTCTTAGGAGACTCTTATGTGTGTGGTGTAGATGCACTCATATATTTGCTAAAAATATTAAGGGTTTTTCTTCACTGTTGGTCTGATTTCATGTTTTTGTGGCTGAGTTTTTCTAAATCTTTGCCAAAGACCCTGATGATCAAATAGTTATCTGTGCAATACTCCCATTGCTACTTGTTATATCCAGCCATGCAGTAATGTGGAACTTCCCCATGGATTGAAATGCTATAAATAGGAGCTCAGTGATACAACTGTTGAGACTTTTTTCAGTGTTCTTGCCTGCAGGACATTGATTTGAGTCCTGGCAAAGAGAATCTACAACGCCTAGCATCTACAGTACATTTAGACAAGGCGTGTTACAACTTTTACTGAACAAATTTTCTGGGTATTGAATCATAAATCAACTAACCGATTAGTTTCATTACATACACGCACACGCACACGCACACACACACACACACACACACACAATTTAATTCTTTGTGCAAATGCAGCAACTAAGTTTTGAGAGAGACAGATTGGTATAGTACTATAGTGGCTAAGGCATCAGGCTGGAAATTAATTCTAATTCCACCCTAGGCACAAAACCAGCTGGCTGTCCTTGGACCAGACACTTTCTCTCAGTCCTAGGAGGGAGGCAATGACAAAGAGTTTTGAAAAATCTTGCTCAGAAAATTGTAGGGACTTCCCCAGGCAGTTGCCAGGAGTCAAAAAGCTGGCATAAAGGTGTGTGTGTGTGTGTGTGTGTAAGCCAGCTTAAAGGTGCATATGTGTATATACATGCATGTATGTGCGTGTGTGCACGCACACACACACAAAGTCTTGACCTTGTTCTTGTCTGAACCCAGACAGTAAGATAATGTACCAATAGAGGAGAGTAAAATAAAGACCATCCAAGTCTTTACTAAATTAGTGTTGCTACTTATTGAAGGTAGGAAGCCTAAAATGATTGATTGACAAGATTAACATCTGGGCTTGACTGACAGCTGGGCTTATTTATCTTGGGGTAAAGGTAAGAAAGGGGGAAGTGTGATAAAGGAATATACAATCAAAACATTAAAATATTCTTGTCTCCCCTGCTTGCAGTATAACTATCTAAAACAAAATGCAAAAAGACTCACAAGGAATGAAGGGCTCTGATTCTTTATGCAATGCATACATTTACTGGCATCGAATATGATTTTAGCATTGATCCGTACAAATCCATAGGAACTGAGCTTATCAGTGATTTCTAGTCTTGATGACTGTTGATTTCCTCAGGAATCCCATGGCTTGCAGGCCAATTGCTGGCATGCAGAAATGGAGGAGCGTTATTTCATTGTGACTTTTCCCAATGCCTTAGTTTGTCATGGTAGGACACCCAATGCTAGGTTAGATTGGCAATTGGCCTGATCCTGCACGGCTCTTCTTTCAGGGGATTCTTTCAGCTGGTTCCCTTTTTGGAATATTATTCATCTGAATGCTTCCTTAAATGTGGTATCCAGAACTTCACACAAGTGCTCTGACCATCTGACTAGCAGAACAAAGAAAAACTATTACTTCCCATGAATCAGAAATTATATTTTATCTTGGTGGCAGTGACTCTAACTTTTAACCATGGCACAAGAAGCAGCACTTGTAAATTTGGAACAAAGGATGGCTTCTCTTGAAACCTCTATGCTAACTTTGATATCAGAAATAAAGGCCCAGAGGGCTGAAAATATTATCTTCAAGAAGGAGTTGTTGGATACAAGAAGACAAGTGCTGGATAACACACAGAAGAATAAAGAACTGGAAGGGGGGTTGGAGGGGGCCAAGGGGGAAATTAAACATGTTACTAATGAGGTTGTGGAAATAAATGGGCAGGTGTCTAGGATGGATATGGAAAGAATGACATACTTTTTGAGATTTCAAAATGTTTCTGAGGAATCTGGTGAATGCCTCCCTGATCTTATGAGCACAATTTTAGCAGACTATTTACAAAAACCTAAGGATGAGATCAGGGGGGACATTGACCTAGCCTACAGAATTAACTCAGCATATGCCAGGATAAATGAAGTGCCTAGAGAGATACATGTGAAATTTGTTAGAAGGTCAACCAGAGAGGAAATCCTGAAAGCGCAGAGAGAGAAACCTTTAACTTATCAACGAGAAACGGTCACTATCTTGAAGCAGATCCCTAGAAAAATTAGAGATTTAAGAAGGAAATTTTCCTTCTTGTCTAAAACCTTGTTTGATCACGGGATTTGGTTCAAGTGGATGACGCCTGAAGGGATGCTGGTGTTCTGGGAAGGAGGAAGAGTGAGGATTACAACACTTGCTGAGGCGGAAGCCTTTTTTAAAAAACACTCCTCTGTCCTGGGGGAAGATCCAGGGGGGACGGAGGGGGCCACGGCCCCGCCCACGGGGGGCCAGGGAGGAGAGAAAGAAGATACAATAGCCAAAAGACTTAGATCAAAAAAATAACTTTGCCTTGATTTTTCTTGAACAATTTTGCATAATATTTCTATCTGGACTTTTTGTAAATGTCTGACAGCATGGAACGGAGAATTTAGGCAAATATACTTGCTTTCATCTTGTAGTGGTATGGAAAATGCTTTCTATGATAACTTTTTTATTGTGTATTTTGAGGTCTCGGAAGGTCCGACGACTCTAACGTGAATGCTCTCAAAATTTCTTTGTAACCATTACCCTATCCTGTTAAAAAATGTAAAACCAATAAAACTTTTTCAATTAAAAATAAAAAAAAAAGAAATTATATTTTATGGTCTTTCTGAAACCATATCACAGACTCGTATTCAGTTCTTTGATCAGTCACCATTTAAGATCTCTTTTATATGCATTGTATTATTACCCAGCCAGATATCCTCTGTTTATTCATGTGCATTTGATTTGTTTTTTCCCTAAGTGAAGAACTTAGCATTTGTTTCTGTTTAAATTACTTGTCATTCACTGCCTGCTTCTGACATCAGAATCAGTTTTAATTTTGCATCTGTCTCTAATGTGGTAGTTATACCATCCAATTCTGTATCATCTGTAATTTGGACAATCTTTTCCTGCTATATGACAATATGTAATTAAATTGTGTTTACTGCTTTCTCAGACTTAATATTCAAATAATAATAATTGACGCAGGGAAGGGAATTGATCTGGAACATGATAAATCCTGTGGGGGAGATAATAACTTGGAAATAGCTTTTGTCTAAAAAGGAAAGACTCTCCATCTCTTCCAAAAAATGTAGTTAATTAGGATGGATGACCTCCAGTGTAGATTTAAATCTTGACTGACAACCTTCCTTCCTTCCTTCCTTCCTTCCTTCCTTCCTTCCTTCCTTCCTTCCTTCCTTCCTTCCTTCCTTCCCCTCTACTGTTTACATTGCGCTATGTACCACAGAAATACTTGACTTATATCATATGTTAATTTATTTGAAATTCAGAGAGAATGAAAACTCATAAGAAAATCAGAAGACATAAATAACTTCTCAAAGAAGAACATTTTCATGGTTCTTCCAGGAAAAAAATGTTCTTCTAAATGTAATTCTAGCTGTAAAAAAGAAGGTGGCCTTGATTCCCTCAGTAAATCTCACAAATACTGTAGGATCTCTTTCAGCTGCTGTGTAATTTATTTTAGCAAAAGAAGGGTGCCCTGAAGATAAGTGACTCTATGCCCTTTATAACAAAGGGCAGGCCTATATTTCATAACTCTATCCTTTGAATTTATTTAATTTATTTATTCATTTGCTTGGTTTTGCTCTTAAAGTTGCAAACAATTATGGTGATTTTTTTATCCTTAACAAAGCTCTTTTAGATTTGTTCCTTTTTCAGGTTTCTCCTATGGTTCCCCCGTCCCCCCCAATATTATCACTTTTCAAGGCAATTTCACTCTTTTCTGGGACAGTCAGTAAGAAAAATAGCCCCCTCTAATTGTGAATCTCGTACAGTTTTCATTTATAAGATTAGGAAACAGCTTCCAAGCACACAAGCAATTTAACACAAGTATAATAACAAAATTACTTACATACAGTATATATTACTTGAGTAAAGAAGAGGCGACAAAGATCCTTTTCTCCTAACAGTCCTTGGCCTGGCTGGGGTGCCACCCTCTGTGGCTTCCTAGAGAACAGTAGAGGGGCATCTTGGCAGCCGCAAGTGCTGCTCGTGCAGGAGAGGTGTCACGTGGGAGCATCTAGACGCTCCCAGAATCCCCCGCGCGGCCGCATTCTGAACCAACTGGAGCTTCCGGGTGCACCTCAAGGGAAGCCCCATGTAGAGAGCATTGCAGTACAGTGATCCCTCGTTTTTCGCGGCTTCATGTTTCGCGGCTTCAGTGCTTCGCAGGTTTTTCAAAAATACAGAATAGAGAGGCTTCCGGTTCCGGCTCCTGCGGCGACGGGCGAGCCTAGCGCTCGCTCGCCGCTTTGTTTCTTCTTCTGCCCCCCAACGGGGGCGAGACTCCTCTTTTTTGAGGGTCTCCCGTAGGGCCGGCTCGTCGGGGGGCGCGCCCCCCACGGCGGTGGAGGAAGCGGCTCCCGGCGCGGCTCAGGTGAGGGAGGACATGCTAGCGGGGGGTTCTCCCTTCGCCTAAGGAAGACGGCGCCATTTACAGCAATGAGGAGGGCTGATCGTCTCAGTCGGAAGGGCTCCCGAGGCTTCAGCTGCGAGGAGAGAGTGAGTTTCTAAAAAAACTTTTTTTACCTTGCTGCCAGCCAGGCTGAACGGACTGGGAGGGGGGTGTTTATTTTTTAAAAAAACCCCCCTCGGATTTAAGCGGCGCGTTAAAATGGCTTCTCTGCAAAGAGAAAGCGGAAAACTTTCACTCCGGACGGTTTCTAACAAAGGAAAGTGGATTGTGACTTTTTGCAACATTGTTTCTGGGTCTGGCTGAGCTTAAAAAAATTCTTATTTTGCTACTCTCTCCCTCTGGCTGAGATGAGCGGTGGAAGTGGATTCCTTTTGTCCCTGCCTGACTATTTCAACTAAGGAAAATTTCCAGCGTCTCTTTGAAAGCAGGACTCTCTCTGGATTTTTTTAAAAAAAATTTCTTTTGATGGATTTGTGACTTCTTCTCTGGAATACCTTCGCTATTACTATTTGGGAAATTGTGTCTCTTTTGGTTTCTGAATTGTTTGCAACTTCACAGCCCTGAACTGAACTGAGCTCCTGGTTTGCCCCACCAGCCCCACCCGGAAAACGCCATCTTGGTGGCAGTGACTCTAACTTTTAACCATGGCACAAGAAGCATCACTTGTAAATTTGGAACAAAGGATGGCTTCTCTTGAAACTTCTATACTAACTTTGATATCAGAAATAAAGGCCCAGAGGGCTGAAAATATTATTTTCAAGAAGGAGCTGTTGGATACAAGAAGACAAGTGCTGGATAACACACAGAAGAATAAAGAACTGGAAGGGGGGTTGGAGGGGGCCAAGGGGGAAATTAAAAATGTTACCAAGGAGGTTGTGGAAATAAATGGGCATGTGTCTAGGATGGATATGGAAAGAATGACATACTTTTTGAGATTTCAAAATGTTTCTGAGGAATCTGGTGAATACCTCCCTGATCTTATGAGCATAATTTTAGCAGACTATTTACAAAAACCTAAGGATGAGATCAGGGGGGACATTGACCTAGCCTACAGAATTAACTCAGCATATGCCAGGATAAATGAAGTGCCTAGAGAGATACATGTGAAATTTGTTAGAAGGTCAACCAGAGAGGAAGTCCTGAAAGCGCAGAGAGAGAAACCCTTAACTTATCAACGAGAGACGGTCACTATCTTGAAGCAGATCCCTAGAAAAATTAGAGATGCAAGAAGGAATTTTTCCTTCTTGTCTAAAACCTTGTTTGATCACGGGATTTGGTTCAAGTGGATGACCCCTGAAGGGATGCTGGTGTTCTGGGAAGGAGGAAGAGTGAGGATTAAAACAGTTGCTGAGGCGGAAGCCTTTCCTAAAAAACATTCCTCTGCCCTGGGGGAAGATCCAGGGGGGACGGAGGGGGCCACGGCCCCGCCCGAGGGGGGCCAGGGAGGAGAGAAAGAAGACACAATAGCCAAAAGACTTAGATCAAAAAAATAACTTTGCCTTGATTTTTCTTGAACAATTTTGCATAATATTTCTATCCGGACTTTTTGTAAATGTCTGACAGCATGGAAGGGAGAATTTAGGTAAATGTACTTGCTTTCAACTTGTAGTGGTATGGAAAATGTTTTCTATGTTAACTTTTTTAATGTGTAATTTGAGGTCTTGGAAGGTCCGACGACTCCGACGTGAATGCTCTCAAAATTTCTTTGTAACCATTACCCTATCCTGTTAAAAAATGTAAAACCAATAAAACTTTTTCAATATAAAAAAAAAAATACAGAATAGAAAAAAAATGCATCGGTAGGAGGCAAGCGCCTCCTAGTGCTTGCTTTAAATGATGCCCACCAACTCAAGTTTCCGGTGCGAATCCTACTTCGCGGTTTTTCAGTTTTCGCGGAAGGTTCCGGTCCCCATTAACCGCGAAAAACGAGGGATCACTGTAGTCCAGACAGGAGATGGATAGTGGGTGGGGGGTGGAGTTTCACTAGGGAGGAAGTTGCCCAGTGGATCATCCGACAAGAATGAGGTCATCCAACCTCTTCTTAAAAACTTATAGTATTGGAGCATTCACAACTTCTGGAGGCAAGTTGTTCTACTGATTAATTGTTCTAACTGTCAGGAAATTTGAGGGGCTCCTACAAAAATGAGGGGGTGTCAATCTATTTTCCAAAGTACCAAAAGGCATGACAAGAAACAATGGATGGAAGCTAAGACTAAGAAGAAATTTCCTAAGGGTGAGACAAATCAAACAATGAAATAGCTTGCCTTCAGAAGTTGGGGGTGCTCCATCACACACAATCAACACAGTTACAAGATAATTTGAAATCTTTACAATCTAATACTGCAAGCTAACTTCTAAATGCTGAAAATGCAGGATCAAAGTACATAAACATAGAAACAGCATTGCAACCCTATTCCAAATTAATAAAATCAATTTTGCTAATTAGAATGTGTATTTAAAAAGACATAAGAACTCTGACAAGAAACTCCTGCTCTGTATTAACATTTTAAAAACTCATTCCCTGGCCTAATCCTGTCAATTTTCTATTGTTTATTCAATACTGTGCTGGCTGCATTCCTGTGGTTTTGTTATCACAACTGTTAAATGGTTCTTGGCTGTCTACCCAGAGCTATTAACTGAAGGGAGAGAGAAGGGGGAAAAACCTCTCTTTCACTAAGCCAGGATTCCCCAACCTTTGCAACTTTAAATCTGAAGGACTTCAGCTCCCAGACCTCTCCAGCCAGCAAAGCTGGCTGGAGAATTCTGGGAGCTGAAGTCCTTCAGACTTAAAGTTGCAAAGGTTGGGGAACCCTGCACTAAGCCTGAGTTTTAAAAGGCCTATAATTTTTCTGCTGAGGAAATGGCTCTTTTTCTTTTCCCTTCCTTTGGTTAATTACAAACGAGCAGGAAAGTTTGAGGTGTGTGAGCTACTGGAATCATTAGACAGGCAGCTTTGACTATTCAGCCAGTTCACAGAACTCCACAAAGAGTTAACAAACGGTTCTCCTGAACCAGTGCGAACCGGCTGAATCCCACCACTATCAGGTTCCCCAAAACTGCATGTCCCAATAATTGGATTCATACAATTGATTAAGCCAAAAACAAATGAAGCCATCATGATGGAAGGCAGCAGTCTCAAATTTTACAGTATTGCGACTTCTGAAAATAATACATGAATATATCCTCCCATCCTCTTCCAATAAACCAGTTGGTTTCATTGCATTTAGAGTTGAGCAAGAAATAAATAGTGTTTAACCACTTACACGGAATAATATAATGTTCAGCGCAAATCACAGGGATGCTCCAGCTTTGCAGTACTACATTCACCTGCTAAAGTTAGCCAAGTGGGGAGCAAAGCAAAGATACATCTTCTGTGCATGTTTAAGATGGAGGCAGCAGACCTGGAGACGCTGTAGGAGCCGGGGGCTTTTTTCAGCCATAGGGGGGCTGCTTGGCCAAATTGTCAATCTCCCTGGCCTCTTGCAGGTTTGGCCCTCAGCACTAACGAGGGCCCACTTTGATGATGGGTTGATTAACCACGAGAGGTTGTCAAAGCGGAAGTTAAGGGGATTTTTAAACTAGGTTTTTAATTCAGGTTTTAAGGGACTCCAGGGAGGGTGGGGGGGTCAAACTAAGATTAGGGTGGTGGGCGAGGGGGGAAAACCCACCAGGGATTATTTCCAGGCCGGCAGGCGGTCCTGATGGGGAGGGCGTAGGACCTAGAAAAGGGGGGGAGGAATAAGGGTCAATTTAACAAAGGGCTATTCCATCAGGACAATATGTGGGAGCTGCAGGTATGGCGGGAGCCGAGGGCCATATCTTATAAGGGGAGGGCGTACCCGCTGTCTACGAGCGGTGGCGCGCTCCGGTCCTCATGGCTCCTCTTGCGATCCAGGGGGGTTCAGAATCTCAGGGCCTGGGTCTCTGGCTGATGTGTAACACCAGGTTCATGGTAAATAAAGCCCCCCTCATTTACGATCTGGTTAAGGAGGGGGGGGGTGGACCTGGCGGGGGTCACTGAGATCTGGTTGGGCCAAGAGGAGGGGGACCCCCTCGTTGAAATGTGCCCACCAGGCTACGTGCATTTCACCAGCCACGAGCCCAGGGTTGGGGTGGGGTGGTGGTGGTTATTATATGGGAGTCTGGATCCAAGGGAGACCACTGTGCCACAGACATACAGCTGTGAGTCTCTATGTGTGAAGTGGGGTCATGGGAGTCAGATGGGCTTGCTCATTGTGTACCTGGCTCCCCGCTACGTATCAGCAGCCCTACCCGAGCTTCCCAATGTGATAGCCGAGATGGTGGTTGTTACCCCCAGGCTGTTAGTCATGGGGGACTTCAACCTGCCGTCAATAGGTGAGGCATCTGAGATGGCTCGGGAGTTCATGGCCTCCATGACGGCCATGGACCTGACCCAGCTAGTTCATGACCCCACCCACACTGGGGGACACACGCTGGACTTAGTTTTTGTCTCCGGCCAGTGGTTGAGTGATCTTGGTTTAGGGGAAATAGCCATTGAACCCCTGTCATGGTCAGATCACGCTCTCCTTTGGCTGGACTTTCCAACCGCTGCACCCCACCGCAGGGAGGCAGAACAGGAATTGGTGAAATGGTTCCACCCCAGGCGCCTGATGGACCCTGAGAGGTTCCAGATGGAGCTTGGGCCAATGCCTGAGACCCTGACCCGCGACTCGACTGAGGATCTAGTGGCCGCTTGGAATAATGCGGCCACGGGGGCCCTGGACCAGGTTGTGCCCCTGCGGCCTCTCACCCGGCGCTGAACCACCCTGGCTCCCTGGTTCTCTGAGGAGCTGAGGGTGATGAAGCATCGGAAGAGATGCCTAGAGAGCAGTTGGAGGGCCACCCGTTCCAAATCCAACCGGACACTGGTAAGGTCGCATTAGAGGACCTACCTAGTGGCGATAAAAGCGGCGAAATGTAATTATTTCTCCGCTCTTATCGCGTCTGCAGATAACCACCCTGCTGCCCTGTTTAGGGTGACCCATTCCCTTCTTCATCAGAGGGCACGGGATGCCCCCTTGCAGGGTCATGCAGAGGAGTTTGGGTGTTATCTGCATGATAAAATCGATCAGATCCGTGACGAGTTGGCCTCTGACTGGACTAGTTCAGATGGGCTGACGGTGGCAGGTCCTGAGTCTGTCATCTGGGAAGAGTTCGATCCTGTGATTCCTGAGGACATGGACAGGTTGCTGGGGCAGCTGAACGCCACCACATGTTTACTGGACCCGTGTCCCTCCTGGCTAGTACTGGCCTCCCGGGAGGTTACACGAGGCTGGCTTCTGGGAATTGTTAACGCTTCTTTGAGTGAGGGGTTTCGGCCGGCACTCTTGAAAGAGGCGGTGGTGAGATCCCTCCTCAAGAAGCCGTCCCTGGACCTGGCTGTGTTGGCCAACTACCGTCCTGTCTCCAACCTTCGACTCCTTGCGAAGGTTGTTGAGAGTGTGGTGGCGCGACAGCTCCCCCAGCACCTGGAGGAAACTGTCTATCTGGCCTCGTGCCAGTCCGACTTCCGGCCCGGGCACAGCACAGAGACGGCATTGGTCGCGTTGGTGGATGATCTCTGAAGGGCCCGGGATAGGGGCTACTCCTCTATCCTGGTCCTGTTAGATCTCTCAGCAGCTTTTGATACCATCGACCATAGTAACATGTTGCGCCGGCTGGAGGGGTTGGGGGTGGGGGGCACTGTTTTACGGTGGTTCTCCAACTACCTCTCCAACCGGTCGCAATTTGTGTTGGCAGGAGGGCAGAGGTCGACGTCAAGATGCCTCACTTATGGGGTACCACAGGGGTCGGTCCTCTCGCCTCTCCTGTTCAACATCTATATGAAGCTGCTGGGTGAGATCATCCGTGGTTTCGGGGTAGAGTTCCATCAGTACGCTGATGACACTCAGCTGTACATTTCTACCCCGGACCACCCCAACGATGCCATGGAAGTGATGTCCAGGTGTCTGGAGGCCGTGCGAGTCTGGATGGGGACAAACAGGCTCCGACTCAACCCATCCAAGACCAAGTGGCTGTGGCTTCCGGCGTCACGATATAGCCAGGTGGTGCCATCTCTGGCTATCAGGGACGAATCACTGGCTCCCACAGAGAGGATCCACAACTTGGGCGTCCTCCTGGACTCTCGGCTGTCGTTAGAAGATCACATGACAGCCGTAGCCAGGGGGGCTTTTTATCAGGTTCGTCTGATATGCCAGTTGTGCCCCTTTCTAGATTGTGACGCTTTACGCACGGTCACTCAAGTCCTTGTCATCTCCCGTCTGGACTACTACAATGCTCTCTACATGGGGCTTTCCTTGAGGTGCACCCAGAGGCTCCAGTTAGTACAGAACGCGGCTGCACGGGGGATTCTGGGAGCTTTTAGATGCTCCCATGTGACACCTCTCCTGCGCGAGCTGCACTGGCTGCCTGTGGCTTTCCGGGTGTGCTTCAAGGTGTTAGTAACCACCTTTAAAGCATTCCATGGAATGGGACCTGGCTATTTTCAATACTGTCTCCTGCTACCTAATACCTCCCACCGACCAGTCCGCTCCCACAGAGAGGGCCTCCTCAGGGTGCCGTTGGCTAGGCAATGTCGGCTGGCGACTCCCAGGGCGAGAGCCTTCTCTGTGGCTGTTCCTGCCCTCTGGAATGACCTACCACCTGACCTTCGCATGATCACGGACCTGCGCCTTTTCCGCCGGGCTTTGAAGACCCATTTATTTTGTGTGGCCAGCCTGGCATAGCTTTTAATTGGTTTTAGAGGGTTTTTAGATAGGGCTTTTATCAAAATCAGGCGTACTGTTTAATAGATTTTTAATTGTATTTTAATTGTTTTATATTAGTGATTTTATACTCGTTGATTTTTATTAAGGCCTGTACACTGCCCTGAGTCCCGCTGGAAGAAGGTGCGGTATAAAAATTCAAAAATAAATAAATAAATGAATGAATGAATGAATGAATGAATGAATGAATGAATGAATGAATAAATAAATAAATAAATAAATAAATAAACAAACAAACAAACAAACAAATAAATAAATAAATCCTAGACCAGGTTTTGACTGTGCTCCTGTGTTACTTGTTTTTTAAAACTGTAACCCCCCCTCCCTGGCCGGTTTGTAACCCCTATGAGGGAGAGGGTCCCAACCCCTAGTTTTCAAAACCTAGTTGACTCGTGTTATATGAACTTAGACATTTTTTCTCTAGAACACCCTCACATCCAGCAGCTGCCTAGGATATATTCATTAGAATTTTGATGCAAATAATAATTCAATAGGACATATAGTATTTTCAGCCAACCACATTTTTGCAATCATTGTAAAGAGGTTGGAGTATACAAAAGCATTTTTAATTATGATATAAAAGTATCCCACAGAAAGCCAAGATTCTACTTCATGGCACAAAGAAGAAACGGTACCATAATAATTACCGTATTTTTTGGAGTATAAGACGTACCTTTTTCCCTCAAAAAAGAGGGTGAAAATCTGGGTGCGTCTTATACACTGAATATAGCATTTTTGGCCTCCCGAAATCCTGCCCCCTTTGCAAAAATGGCCGTGCATAGCCTTTAGAGCAGGGGTCCCCAACCTTTTTTGCACCAGGGACCGGTTTCATTTTAAAGAAAATTCTGCGGACCGGCTGGCCTAGAGGAGGGGGGGGCAGGGGGAGTGGCTCAGTTGTCATGTGACACCAGTGGGCGTGGCCAACTTGGAAAATGTGGTGAAAATCACTTAACAGTCTTGCTTAGCAACCAAAATTTTGGGCTCAATTGTGGTCATAAGTTCGTTCTTTCTTTCTTTCTTTCTTTCTTTCTTTCTTTCTTTCTTTCTTTCTTTCTTTCTTTCTTTCTTCCTTCCTTCCTTCCTTCCATTTCTGGCTGGTCTTTGGTCTTCTGAAGATGGTAAAAATGGATTTATGGGCACTCGTTATATATAAAGGCAGCCCATGACTCTTTGGGATGCTGGTTTGAATCCAGGAAATGACTCAGAGGATGTGATTCCTTTGAAATGACCACTGGGAGAAAAATAGATCTTTAACCTGGTTAACCAAACAGGTAGTTTGAGGTGGAATTTCAATTTCAATTTATTAAATTTATAAAGGAAATAGGAAAATAGATTTCTTCCTTTCCTTTCCTTCCTTCCATTGCCTCCCTTCTTTCCTTCCCTCCCTCCTACCCTCCATCCCTCTTTCTTTTTCTTTTCTTCCTTTCCTTCCTTCCTTCTTTCACCTCTCCCTTCCTCCTCCCTCCCCCTTCTTTCCTTCACTCCCTCCCACCCTCCATTTATCTTTCTTTTTCTTTTTCTTTCCTTCCTTTCCTTCCTTTCCTTCCTTCCTTCTTTCACCTCTCCCTTCCTCCTCCCTCCCCCTTCTTTCCTTCACTCCCTCCCACCCTCCATTTATCTTTCTTTTTCTATTTTTCTTTCTTTCTCTTTCTCTGTTTTTTGTCTCTCTCTCTCTCTCTGTCTCTCCTCCCTCCACCCATCTCTGTCACTGTGTGTGTGTGTGTGTGTGTGTGTGTGTGTGTTTCCCTCTCTCTCTATTTCTGTCTCTCTAAGTCTGCCTCTCTGTGTGTTTGCCATTCTCTCCCCCCCCCGGGAAGCAGCAGAGGGGTCAGCATGTCGGTTGCAGAGGTTATCCCGCAGCGGGCGGGCGAAGGACCCGAGCTGCGGCTATTCTTAAGTGCCGCCAAAGGCATCCGGGCGCTGCACGCCCAGCTCCCTTCCAGCTCCGTGTGCGCCGCTGAAGCCGTCCGGGCGCTTAAGATAGCCGCAGCTTGGGTCCTTCGGCCGCCCACTGCGGGATAACCTTCCCAGCCGACATGCCAGCCTCTCCAGAAAGCCCCGGAAAGTGCAGTGCGCCGCGGTGGCCATCGGAACGAGCTGGTGGAGGCGCGCTCGGCCATCCTCTGCCAGGGGACTGCTCCCTCCTCCTTGCCGGCCCTGCGGCCCGGTTCCTATGAAGCTGCAGACCGGCACCGGTCCGCGGACCGGGGGTTGGGGACCCCTGCTTTAGAGTCTTCCAGAATGCTCCTGGGGACTGGGGAGGGCAAAAATGAGTGAAACGAGCTGTTTTTGTTCAGTTTTGGGGACCCCTCCCAGGAGCACTCTATAAGCCTCCTAAAGGCTATGCATGCCCTTTTTTGACAAAAAAACAGGGCTATTTTCATGAAAACAGGCCATTTTTGGAGGTCTGCAGAGTGCAAAAACTTTTTTTTTTAAATTGCCTCTTCAAAATTTGGTGCGTCTTATACTCCGGTGCATCTTATACTCCGAAAAATACGGTAGATAAAGATTCATGTCTTCATCTGCAGAATTGAAGTCTAAGAGGATAGCTCTTCACTTGAAAAAAACATCCAGTCTGGTTGTGACAGACTGGGAACAGGGAATTAAACTCTCTGAGAAGGATTAGATACTTTGGTAATGCTTGGTCAGTATACAGCCCCACTGGCTGTTTAGCATAGTTTTCAACAGAGGGTCTAAGTCCAGAAATCCAAAACTTAACAAAAACAGTCATAAGATTAGGCAAGTCTCACTAAATGACTGCATCTCTTAGCAATAGACTTTCCCATCCCAATTGTGGTTATAAGTCTGTACTACTGGCAACAATTCTAGTCTAAGAATGACAGTATTTGAAAGTTACTAGCTTTGAAAATGCTGATCTAGATTACTTCTGTGATCTCCTTCCACACTATGATTCCAATTTAAATTCTACAGAGCAATCAATATCAATCTGTTAAATTAACACTCAAGGTGAGCTCCTTCTGGTCTTTTCCAGGGGAGGGGGCGCTTTGTTTGCACTCTGAAGCTGGTAAGATAATTCTTTGTGATGCAGCAGCCGTCTCCCAAGGAGAGAACAGCGGTAGGTGTCTGAGTCAGAACTAATCAGCGAGAAACACATTACCAAATTGGCAAATTGGTAGATTAGGAAATCGGCAGTCCAGCCCCTGGGGAATTGGCAAACACGCCAGCTGTCATGACCATTTTTTAGAGAAACCTGTGCCTAGAGAAACAAATTGAAGATAATTCACAAGCAGCTGCTGAAATCCCAGGGCAGCACAATATTCCTTGAGTCATTGCCAGAAAAGTGACGGAAGAGCCATTTGCCAAATATTGTTTGTGCTAAAAACTAACTAAATCAACATTACATTTTTTAAATGAACACATTCATTTGTTTTTAATCTGCTTTAATTTTTTCTCATGAGAGATCCAGGAAAATCACGACCCCCAATGTCATGCTTCTTTCTGTGATTTTGGAAAGCTTTCAAAGCCTACCTGTTTAACAAACCAGCCAAGGGCATTTCTTCAGATGTATTCCAACCAAAGCTGGACAGCCATCTGTCACAGATGTTTTCCGTTGAATTTCTGCATGGAATAGGAAATTGGGCTCAAAACTGTCTAAATCACTGGGTAGCATGGCAATTTCCAGGCATGGATCTCAAATCGTCGAATCCACAGCCAGCGGGGCCATTAATGAACATTTGGGTTAGAACAGGGGTCCCCAAGCTTTGCTGGCTGGAGAAGTCTGGGAGCTGAAGTCCTTCAGACTTAAAGTTGCAAAGGTTGGGGACCCCTGGGTTAGAAGGTTGGAAAACGTTGCCTTAAATGGCAATGCTTTCAATGTTAATGATTCTGTGGTTCAGAGAATCTGTGATTTCCCCATTCCTACGTTATAGCTATTTACCCATCTTTGAGTCAACAGAAAACAAGATCACATTAATTCAATTTAACCTATTTTTGAATGGTCCTTGCAAAGAGGCAAATATTTCTTTGATTTTATCTTTACCAGCTAAGGGTAATGAGAATTGGGAATTCAATGAAAGCAATGTCAATGGTGGAACAGAAAGCAGATGTTACCAAGAGATCTTTGTGTCATGGGAAGTTGGGAAAGGCCTAAGAAAGGGAGGAGTGTCTAGGGAAATTCTCAGTCATTTAGGTCATGATTGTCCCAAAGGTGCTTTTTCAAAAGGCAACTGGGCTTTCTTCCTTTTCTTTAGGATGTTTCACTACTCATCCAAGAAGCATCCTCACTTCTGACTAAATGCTAAGGAATGTGGGAATTCATTTAACATTCAGTCAGAACTGAGGATGCTTCTTGGATGAGTAGTGAAACATCTTCGAGGGGGGGAAAAGAAAGTCCAATTGCCTTTTGAAAAAGCACCATTGGGATATAGGAGAGGAGGAAAAGGTTTCAATTAAAACTTATACCAGGAGAATAGGGTAGAAAGCCTCTCTGTCTTTAGGAGGATAATAGAAACACTGGACTCTCTTTAATGTGTCTGTAGTAGAGTTTTGTCTGTAAGTTACAAAGCACGTATAAATTCCTACATGAAAAGATACAGGTACTGAAAAACACTTTGTCTATATTCAAGACAACTCAAAATACAATGACCAGAGTGTATTATGGAATCTGAAAGACATATATCTCGGTTCACTGTTGATGGAGCCATGCGTCAGCTAGCAAGCTGAAGACAAAACCATGTGCCTGAGAGATAATGCTGCTCAGGGGACTATTTGGTTCAGAGAGGAAGTTTTTCTAAAACGCCTGTCGTCCTAATGGGGAACAATGGGCAGAGAATCAAAAACCACTCTCACTGAAGGACAGTACTTAGACTGATTTCCTGAGGCATCATGGGGAAAGGGAAAGTGGATAGAAAGAGAAGGCAGTTGCTAAAAACTGAAACAGCTGTTGGGATGAAGGAATGTTTCTGCTAGCAGACAAAATATTTATGACCATTGTATGCCACATGGGCGTCTATGGGAGAGCTAATGGTGAAATATATATAATGATATAATCCCACCAGTAAAACAATTTAGGTACTTAACCTCAGGTGTCCTAAGGCAAGGTCTTGGCATGATTACGCCATTGTGCATGTGCCATTCTTTTAGCATCATCATGGTTTGCCAGATAACACTGGATCATCATCAGGCCCCATATTTTCCTTGTACAAAATTCCAGCCTGATATATTCAGGCAGCAGTCGAAAAAGATTCCTGTTTGACCTTCTGGATTTCTGGTCCTAAAGAGGATAAACAATATTCAAGAGCAGGGGTAGTCAACCTTTTAATACCTACCGCCCACTTTTGTATCTCTGTTAGTAGTAACATTTTCTAACCTCCCACCGGTTCCACAGTAATGGTGATTTATAAAATAGGGAAGTCAATTAAATTTTAAAAGGCAGCTCGGGAGTTCATGGCTTCCATGACGGCCATGGACCTGACCCAACTAATTCAAGGCCCCACTCACGAGGGTGGACATACACCGGATCTCATCTTTGTCTCAGGCCAATGGAAGAGTGATCTGGGTATAGGGGATATAGTCATCACACCCTTGTCATGGAGAGACCACTCACTTCTCCGGCTCGACTTTCCGACCGCTGCTCCCCTCCGCGGGGAGGCGGAACCTGAGTCACCAATCTGGTTCCGCCCCAGGCGCCTGATGGACCCGGATGGGTTCCAGACGGCGCTTGGGCCACTTCCTGTACCCCTGGCCCGCGCCCCGATGGAGGACCTCGTGGCCGCATGGAATACTGCGACCACGGGAGCCTTGGATCGGGTCGCGCCCTTGCGGCCTCTCTTGCGGCGGCGAAACACCCTGGCTCCTTGGTTTTCCGAGGAGCTGGGGGTGATGAAACGCCGCAAGAGATGCCTAGAGAGAAGATGGAGGTCTACTCGATCTGAATCTGACCGGACACAGGTAAGAGCCCAGTTACGGACTTACATTGTGGCGCTGAGAGTGGCCAAACGTCACCATTGTGCTACTCTCATAGCATCCGCAGAAAACCGCCCTGCCGCCCTGTTTAGGGTGACCCGCTCCCTCCTTCAACAGAGGGTGCGGGAAGCCCCGTTACAGGGTAGAGCAGAGGAATTTGTGACTTTTCTGCAGAAGAAAATCGCTCAGATACAGAACGAGCTAGCCCCCATTCATGGCCCAGTGGGATGCCACGAGAGAGATCTTGTTTGGGAGGAGTTTGACTCCGTTACTTCCGAGGATATGGACAGGTTACGTGGGCGACTGCGAGCCACCACATGTTTATTGGACCCGTGTCCCTCCTGGCTTGTACTGGCATCCTGGGAGGTGACACGAGGCTGGCTCCAAGAGGTTGTCAACGCATCCTTGAGTGAGGGTGCCTTGCCTGCTTCCCTAAAAGAAGCGATGGTGAGGCCCCTCCTTAAGAAGCCCTCTTTGGATCCAGCTCTTTTGAACAACTACCGTCCAGTCTCCAACCTTCCCTTTTTGGCGAAGGTTGTCGAGAGTGTGGTGGCATAACAGTTTCCCCGTCACCTGGAGGAAGTTGATTATCTAGATCCGCGCCAGTCCGGCTTTCGGCCCGGGCATAGCACCGAGACGGCATTGGTCGCGTTGGTCGATGATCTCTGGAGGGCCAGAGATGGGGGTTGTTCCTCCATCCTGGTCCAATTAGACCTCTCGGCGGCTTTCGATACCATCGACCATGGTATCCTATTGCATCGGCTGCGGGGGTTGGGGGTGGGAGGCACCGTTTTACGGTGGTTCTCCTCCTACCTCTCTGGCCGATCGCAATTTGTGTTGGCAGGGGGGCAGAGGTCGACCGCGAGACCCCTCGCATGTGGGGTGCCTCAGGGGTCGGTCCTCTCGCCCCTCCTGTTTAACACATACATGAAGCCGCTGGGTGAGATCATCCGTGGTTTTGGGGTAGAGTACCATCTGTACGCTGATGATACACAGCTGTACATTTCTACCCCAAACCACCCCAACGATGCCGTAGCGGTGATGTGCCAGTGCCTGGAAGCTGTACGGATCTGGATGGGAAGTAACGGACTCAAGCTCAACCCGACCAAGACCGAGTGGCTGTGGTTTCCGGCTGCCCGATTCAACCAGCTCACTCCATCGCTGGCCATAGGGGGCGAACATCTTGCCCCTGTGGATGGGGCGCGCAATTTGGGTGTCCTCCTGGCTGCCCGGCTGTCCATGGAAGATCAAGTGACAGCCGTGGCCAGGAGGGCGTTTTACCAGGTTCGCCTGGTTCGCCAATTGCGCCCCCTATTGGATCGGGACGCCCTTCGCACAGTCACTCATGCTCTCGTGACATCCCGACTGGACTATTGTAACTCTCTCTACATGGGGCTGCCCTTGAGGTGCACCCGGAGGCTTCAGCTAGTCCAGAACGCAGCCGCGCGAGCAATTATGGGGACCGCAAGGTCCACCCAGGTAACACCGCTCTTACGCGAGCTGCACTGGCTACCTGTCGTCTTCCGGGTGCGCTTCAAGGTGTTAATTATCATCTTTAAAGCGCTCCATGGCTCGGGACCTAGCTATCTGCAGGATCGGATCCTGCCCCATACATCCTCACGGCCGATTCGCTCCCACAGAGCGGGGCTTCTCCGGGTGCCGTCCACTAGACTGTGTCAGCGGGTGACACCCAGGGGAAGGGCTCTCTCTGTGGCGGGCCCGGCCCTCTGGAACGACCTTCCCCCCGATATTAGGACGACCACGGACCTCCGCTCCTTCCGTCTCAAATTGAAAACCTACTTTTTCCGTCTGGCCCGCTTGGGATAGCCTCCCTGTCCTGGGGTTTTAGGGTAATTTTAATTATTTGTAGTGTTAAGGGGTTTTAGGGACAGTTTTTAGTTTTTATAGATGTTTTTAGCGCAGGATTTGTTTAATTGTGATTTTAAATTATGTATTCTGTTTGTGTTTATTGTTTTTTAATTTTCCTGTGCCCCGCCTCGAGTCCCTCTGGGGAGAGAGAGCGGGCTACAAATAAAAATTTATTATTATTATTATTATTATTAAAAAAAGGAAAGTGCTTCGGTATCGGACAAAACCCCTACTGCCCACCATGAAAGCTGGAACGCCCACTAGTGGGAGGTAGGGACCAAGTTGACTACCACTGTTCAAGAGGACTAAGATTCTGACTTATTACATATTGCCTTTGTCAGCATCTCTATCATCTTTGTGCTAAGATTGAATTTTATAAACCTCAAACTATTGTTTAATTTTATAAACATTATTAATAGGATCCCTTCCCTTAAACATCTTCTGGTGAGACCTTTGAGTTTCTGTGCCATCTTCATAGCTCCCCGGCTCTTTGGAATACCTGTGATTTGGAGTGCTCCTACCTTGATAAGCTTTCTGGAAGGCCATGAAAACCTGACTCTTTCCCCAGGCTTTGGGCTAGGATGAGGATACACCCGTATAAGTGGTATTGATGTGACGTGATTTTCCTTTGTAAAGATAATACAATTGCTTTATTGCTGCTTGATTGAATCTGTTGTGAGCCACCCAGGATTATTGCATAAAAGATAGATTGCCGCATAAATTATATAAATAAATAATATTGTTATGTATCCCCCCTCCAAATATTGAAATGTTTCTCACAGGGAATTGTTCCAACTTTTTGATCCTTCGGGTTTTTGCTTTCTACATCTCTCCAGGGCTTTGGTGTCCTCTTCAAGAGGTGGCTGTCAGGGTTCCAAGTAGCACTCCAACTCCAGCAGCAGCCCAATTTCTACAATACTGGCAGACTGTTATGCTTGTGTATCAGAGGTGGATTGCTTCCGGTTCAGCCCGGATCAGGCAAACCAATAGTAGCAGCAGCGGGAGGCTTCACTCAACCGCCCGGACACTTCTTCGTATGCGCAGAAACGTCACGTGAGCATGTGAGTGTGTGCACAAGGATGAGTGAACCGGTAGTAAAAAAAATTAGAAACCTACCGCTGATGTGTATCCATGTATACTGCAGTTTTTATCTTCTGTCTCTATACACCTTGACATAGAACTTACAACTGCACCACTGTGAATAAATGTTTTCATTAGGCTTGCCAGATGAAAACACTTAGGATTCCCTTCTATATAAGATGCTCTCAGGTTAGTCTCATCAGGACATAGCAAAACATTTTTTGCCCACATTACAGATCCATTTCAGACCATATTGAACTATATTTGCTTTTTTTTAATATTGTCCATTCGTCCAGATATACCTGAGAAATCTTTTCGGAGTTCTTTACAATCCCTTTTGTTTTTGCACTCATGGACAATTTGAGACCATCAGCAAAACATCCTCTCTTATTTTTGGACCACTCATGAATGAGTTATATTGAGTTTTTTAAATAGTCTTTTTGGTTTTGGTTTTATTTTATGATAACGAAAATGAACAAGTGGCATGAAAAATGTAAAAGAATCATTCAAGGTACATGGTCACTTGCAGATGTCTACCTGAACTGTTACAGAAGGAAAGGCTTTTAAAAAGTAAAAAGAACGGAGTCCTTGGTATTGAATACAGTTATTTACAGCATAATACTTTCCAGTTCTATTGGACTACAACTCCCATCATGTCAAGAGTGGAGGAATTGCGGTTCAGCTCTTATGAAAGCTGATTTAGGGTATGCTAGGCTTGCACTATTGTACAAGATAGTGTGCCGCATTTGTTGAGCTGGTCAGGGACAATTACTTTCCCTTAGCTGTTGAAAGCTTTTAGCAGTGGCTACAGACTGAAATAAAAAGCATTTATTTGATTGGATGTGTCAGAGGAACCTAGCTATGAAAATGGTTAGGATTTTACTAGGATTTTTTTTTTTTCATCTTTGAAAGCCATTTTACAACATATATCTAAAGTGAGGAGAAATATCCAAATGACATCAATAAAGAGTAGCAGAGAAGTTCAATGGAATCAACTTGCTCTGTTTTCTTCTCCGTCTCTCATTTTTCTCCAATCAAGAAGCTTTCCAGATGACTGATTCTATATTCAAATGACTCCTCCTTCTCCCTCATCTGGATAGCTCCCTGACTGGAGAAAAAGGAGAAGAAAATAGAACAGGTTGATTCAATTGAAATTCTCTGCTACCAAAAACTCAAGCCAAGATTTTTTAGAGCTATCAGTTCCTCGTGGTACCATGTTTTGGAAATGAATGGAATAAGAATAGAAGTATACCTGAGGTAACATATCAAATTTCTAACCTGCATGATTTGTCTTCCCTCCCTTTCTCTAGTTTAAATCCTATATCAGTTTAGTCAGCATACTAAAAAGCAGAGTCATTACCCTGCCAACAAAAGTACATATAGTCAAGGCTTGGTTTTCCCAGTTACAATGGATGGCTGTGAAAGTTGGACTATAAGAAAGGCTGAGCGCCAAAGAATTGAGGCCTTTGAACTATGGTGCTGGAGAAGACTCCTGAGAGTCCCTTGGACTGCACGGCAATCAAACTGGTCATTCCTAGAGGAGATCAACCCTGACTGCTCTTTAGAAGGCCAGATCCTGAAGATGAAACTCAAATACTTTTGCCTGTTTGAAGGAAGGACTCACTGGAGAAGAGCTTAATCCTGGGAAAAATTGAGGGCGAAAGAAGAGATGACAGAGAATGAGGTGGCTGAATGGAGTCATCAAAGCAGTAGGTGTGAGCTTAAATGGACTCCAAAGGATGGTAGAGGACAGGAAGGCCTGGAGGAATATTGTCCATGGGATGGGTTGGACATGGCTTTGCACCTAACAACAACAAATCAGTTTAGTCATCTGAATTTACATTTGTCTATCCTATTGTATAACTTTTTGGAAAGATGTTTAATTAATGGAGAATTTGCCAGAGTTCATTTGATTAGACCACTCTTTTAATAATCTGAAAATTAAATTATATTGAACATAATAGTAATCCCATACATAGATGGATATTATCTGTGCATGATCTAAGTCTAAGATCTCTTTATTTGTTTGGAGGAGAAAGGGATGTCAATTGCTCAAAAATGAGAGTTACAATCTTTGGACACTGTGTTAACTTGTCACTTAACTTGCATTTTATATCCTTCTTTATTAGCATTCTTGATCTATACTCACAGTCTATTTTTGTTCCCCTTTTTTTCTTGTGCTCAATTCCTCAGTTTCTAGTCTGGTCTTCTTTAGTGAACTTTTCCCAGTATGGCAAGATGGCTCACCTGAAGGGCGAGCACCAAGGCGCCTCCAAGGCACCTGGGGGTACCGTCATTTATTTAATAAAGGTGCCTTTATTCTCCAAGGCACCTGGGGGCAGGACAAGAAGCAATGGGTGGAAACTAATCAAGGAGAGAAGCAACTTAGAACTAAGGAGAAATTTCCTGACAGTTAGAACAATTAATCAGTGGAACAGCTTGCCTCCAGAAGTTGTGAATGCCCCAACACTGGAAGTCTTTAAGAAGATGTTGGAAAGCCATTTGTCTGAAAGGGTATAGGGTTTCCTGCCCACGCAGGGGGTTGGACTAGAAGACCTACAAGGTTCTTTCCAACTCTGCTATTGTATTGTATTGTTTTAGGTAAATTCTTTGACTTTTGCTACTTCCTGCTCATGGCTCAATATTGAGCAAACTAGGACAATAATGTTCCTGCTGCAGACAAGAATGGTATGTCAGGAAGGAAAGGGGAGGAGTGAAACCATTCTTGAAACATTTAGACCAATCAGGATAAAAAGAATGGGCAACTCTATGGTATTTAAAGACGGGTAATTTGTTCAGGGCACAGAATACTTTGGGGGGGGGGGAAAATCCTGTTTGGTAAAGGTAAGTTTGTACTTCTTTTGGCAAGGGAAGGAGATGATAAGAACAGGAGGCTACTCTAAGGCCATAGAATAGGGGTATCATATGATATATCGGAACTTCCCCCCCTTCGCTAAGCTGGGTGAGGGCGGAGCCAGCACATTCAGATGGTGAGCTGCAAGTTGGACACTCCTGCCATAGAGTATCTACAGTCCCATATGTCTATGTGAGAATCCATCCCATAGAGCACCAAGGGACTTCTGATTGCATTGCCAAATTACAGATAGCTTGTTTGTTGATCTGACTCCTTTTCATAGAATATTTAATTTGATTGTTAAATAAATGGATGAAATGCTGTAATTACCAGAACTGTTGATGTAAGAACTGAAATCTCTGTCATATTTTATTTGGACTTTGCTACAGATTCATATTGATCAGGATTAGAGAAATCGTTTTAATTTTTTTTTTTTGGTAGGAATCTAGTGGTTAAACATTTTATTCTATTACCATATTCAAAGCCTACCTAAGAGCTCTGTTTTCTGGCTGGTTTATAGCAATAGAATATTAAAATGTAATAATCATTTTAAAAAGACAGCTAAAAACATTAAAATTTCAACCACAATATCTTTTAAAGAACCCAGCATAGCTACATTTTGGAGAACTAAAAATTCAGAGAAGTCATTATGCAAGAATTTTTATTTCATCAGATACTGGAAGCAATACAGTGTAATAGTCAACATTCTTCCCAGTTGTAATCGCCTGCATCTTATTAAGTTGAAAAATGAGAGATGAACTGGCAAGAAGTTGATATGATCGTTCAAGTAGCTTGGATAAATAAGTAAATAAGTAAATTTTCTTCCTCCAATTGATAATTGATTTATTTAAGTGATCCTTGTCTCCGAGATCTTTTTCTCACCAATTAAATTGAATGAATCAAATTCATTCATGAATCTATAAATATTTTAGTAATTTTTTGCTATTTTTTGCATTTAATTAACATTTTTCTTAATTACAGACTATGGTAGGGCAGGGCATTGGCATAAAGTGAGACCTGGTTGTTAAGAGTGAAATGATGTGGGGTTGGACTGGATGACCCAAAGGGTCCCTTTTTCTGTATTGTAGCTCTGAATTGTCTGAGCTGCAACAGGATGCGCCAAACCGCAAACACCTGTTTGTAAGTAGGCCAAGTTAGATGGCAAGTCAGAAAACGGGCTTAACCACAACAGTTGGAAGTTCATCTTAGCAATAACAGGATATGTTTGCGGTTTTCTTTTTTGACGTCAGTCATGTAACCAATCAGAAAAAGAGTAAGAATCTCCATGATAAAACTAAACTATAAATATGATGATTATCCTTTTGGACGGGATTCAGAATTCTTGGATGCTAGCCTCTGACTAGCTTTCTGAATCATGGCAGCCATAATAAACTTTTCCTGATTTTGAGAAGTCCAAGTCTCATGCTCTTTTTTTCTGCAACAGTAGGGGTGATAAAGAGGGTTATGGGCAGAGATGGACTTCAAAAATTTCAGCAATGGTTCCGGTTCCGCCTTCCAGCGGTGACGGACGAGTCTTGGGACTCGTCCGCCATTTTGTTCTTTTTTCTGCCCCCCAACGGGGGCGGGGCACCCCTTTTTGGGGTCCCTCCGTAGGGCTGGCTTGCCTGGGTCGGTTTATCCCAGCGGTGGCGGGAAAACGGCCCTTGTCCTCGGTCTAGGCGAGAAGAGACATGCTGCGGGGGGGTTTCCCTTCGCCAATGGAGGACGGCAACGCACGATGAATTTGGAGAGACCTGAGTGTTCGGGTCGGAAGGCTTTCCGGGGCTTTGGCGGCGAGGTGAAGAGTGAGTGGTTTTAACTTTATTTGTGCTGGCAGCCTGGACTGAAAAAACATGTGGGGGGGTGTTTGTTTGTTAAACCCCCCCTTGGATTTAAAGCGGAGCTTGGAAATGGCTCCTCGTTGCGAGGAAGCGGACATTTCACATCCGGATTGCTTGGAAACAAGTGAAAGTGTTTTGCGGCTTGTTTCTTTACAATGTATCTAGGTCCGGCTGGCTTGAAACAATTTTTCTTTTGTTACTTTCTCCTGCTGGCTCTCAGACTGGGCGGTGGAAGATGGCTGCCCTTTGTTCCTGAATGACTATTTTTACTTATGGAAAATTGCCAACATCTCTTTGTGATTTGGACTCCCTCTCTCTATTAATGAAGAAATGTCTGGATTAATTGATTCCTTCCCTGGAGTGCCTTCTCTGCTATAATTATTGACTGTGAAAAGTGTTTCTCTTCTGGGTCTTGAACTTTTTACAACCCTTATTTGAACTGTTTTCTCCTGACCTGCTTCAACGGCCCCACCTAAAAAATGCCATCTTAGTGGCACTGACTTTAACAGCTTACCATGGCATCAAAATCAGAATTGGCAGGTTTGGAACAAAGAATGACATCAATGGAATCAGTGTTACAAGCTTTGGTGCAGGAAATTAAAGTATTGAGGGAAGATAATAGCAGCTTCAAGAAGGATCTTTTGGAAACTCGGAAACAAGTACTGGAGAACACACAGAAGACTGAGGAGCTGGAAGGGGGGCTGGCTGGGGCAAAGGGAGAGCTTAAAAATGTTAACAGTGAGGTTGGAGAATTGACAGGGCATATGTCTAGGATGGATTTTGAAAGGATGTCATATTTTTTAAGATTTCAGAACATTTCTGAAGAATCTGGTGAATGTCTTCCTGAACTCATGAGCACAATTTTAGCAGACTATTTACATAAACCTAAAGATGAGATCAGGGGGGACATTGACCTAGTCTACAGAATAAACTCGACATATGCCAGGATAAATGAAGTACCCAGAGAGATACATATTAAATTTGTTAGAAGGTCAACCAGAGAGGGAATTTTGAAGGCGCAGAGAGGGGGGCCGTTAATTTACCAACAACAGGAAGTCGCCATCTTGAAGCAGATCCCAAAAAAGATTAGAGAGATGAGAAGGAGGTATTCCTTCTTATCCAAAAAATTGTTTGACCACGGGACTTGGTTTAAGTGGGCGATGCCGGAAGGGATGTTGGTGTTCTGGAAGGAGGGAGAGTTAGGATTAAAACAGTTGTTGAGGCGGAAGCCTTTTTTAAAAAACATTCCTCTGTCCTGGGCGAAGATTCAGGGAGGGCAGGGGAGGGCCACGGCTCCGCCCGCTTGGGGCCAGGAAGGAGAAAAAGAAGATACAATTGCCAAGAGACTTAGATCGAAAAAATAACTTTGCTTTTTTATTAACATTGTATAACCTTTATATCTGGATGTTTGCACACGACTGCCAGCATAGAACTGAGTATTTAGGTAGCATGTACTTATTTTCATCTCGTAGTATTTTTGAAAAATGTTTTTTTAATGTTTTATTATGAAGCCCTGGAAGGGCCAATGATCCCGACGCGAAAGTTCTCAAAATGTTTCTGTATCCCTTACCCTACCCTTTTGGAAAAATTGTAAAAACCCAATAAAACTTTTTCAATATAAAAAAAAAAATTTCAGCAATGGATTCTCTGCTCAGTTGCTGGGTGGGTGTGGCCATGGTGGTCATCGCCTAGTCGGCTTCCTACACCATGGTAGGGAGCATTTTTGACTTCCCCAGGTTCCAGAGGCTTTCCTCAAGCTTCTGGGTGTGTATGTGTGTGAAAGCTTCTCCCTGGGCTCCAAAGGCCCTCCGGAACTTCCGGGAGGCCTGTTTTCCCCTCTCCCTGAGACTTTGGGCCCTGCACTTTCATTGCATCCAAAATGGGCTGCATGGAGACTGCTGAGAGGGGACGGATGAGGTGGTAGGGTTGGGTGGGGTAGGGCCAGTCAGGGGTGGGCCATAAAGATAGTTACGGATTCTCTCAAACCCGGGCGAACTCATAGGAGCGCACCCCTAGTTATGGGTTTAATTGGGCAAAGGCAAAGAGTCTGCCTTCTAGAGGTTTCCTACTCCCATATTTATTTATTTATTTATTTATTTTAAATTTATATCCCGCCCTTCTCCACAGAGGACCCAGGGTCCATGCAGCCCTTATAATGTACCAAAGGCAGAAAAAAATCCCTAAGGGCCAGTTCTGCCTCCTGTAGATGACAACAGTTGGATATCCTTCTCCAGTTGACAAGCAAAGTGAGTTCTAGTCCCTGGGAAAATAACCAATTGCCCAACCTGACTTCTGACAGAAGTGTGTAAGAAAGGCACCTGCTGAGGAAGTCTCTGCAAGAGTGGATATTTGGTGCTACCAGATATGAATGTGGGTTGTTGCACAGATGTTTTTTTTTATTTCATCCATTTATACATACAAACATACAGATTAATTTCTAATATATATAGACATGCAGAGATGTCTTTCTCTCACAATGTTGGTTAAAATAAGTAGGCCTGGGGAATAAAGAAAGATATAGGAATAAGGGGCTCTGAAAGTACCATGTCAGATTGAATGGTTATTTTTTTTCTCTCCATAGGAAATTCTGCATCCCTAAGATGAAGAAACTCTTCCTTTTCCTACTGTTTACTGTGTTGCTTTCTGGAAAATATGTGAATACTCAGACATGTAACATTGATACTGGGATTGAATTGAAGATTAAGACAATAATTGATTCTAGAGGTATTTAGTGTTTTATTTTATTTTTATTTATTTATATCCCCCCTTTATTATTATTTTAAATAACTCCATGTGGTAAACATACCTAATACTCCTTCCTCCTCCTATTGTCCCCACAACAATGACAGCCCTGTGGCTTGGGCTGGCTGAGAGAGTGACTGGCGCAAAGTCACCCAGCTGGCTTCCATATTAAGGCAGGATTGAAACTCTCAGTTTCTTGGTTTCTACATTTATTTATCAAATTTCTATACACCTCATCACACTTGCATGCCTCTCATATGTAGACTCTATCTCTGCTTTCTTGAGGATGAAAGCAAAGGTATGAGAGCAAAGCAAAAGACAGCAAAATAAATTACTGCAATGCAGAAATAAAGAATCCTATTTGAATAAAGATGCATTTGTTAATAACAATTACTGGTTTCATTTTCCAGTGTCTTCACTTGTGTCAAGGGTCCAGCTGCTTTGCCAAGATGTGTTTGGTCAAGGTGCTTTTGCCACTTGTCCATCAGGTGAGAACTAATAACTTGTGGGAGAAGATCAGTAGCTAACAGAAGAGGTTAAGATGTGGGGGGGAAACCCCTATCAAACCGCTTTCTCTCACATCTACCTGCCTTGTGTATTCATGGGTAAAAAATGGAAACTAATCTAGACTGCTGAAGGAATCTACTTAGCTTGGTATTTATATCAATATTGTTCCAAACACTCAAATGAAGTAACACAGATCTGTATAACCTTCATCTTTCCTAACTTTCTTTTCATTTCCTTTTTCCTTCCTAGATTTTATGCCCACTTCATGTGCTTGTGGAATGGATTGTGGATCTTGGGATATTCGTCAAAACTCAGTTTGTCACTGCCAATGTGCCCATATTGACTGGACTACAGCCCGATGCTGCAAAAATGCTCTTACCTGATGCTGCTTTGATGGCAGGTTGACTCCAGTTTTTGTGCTCAATAAAAGTATAAATCAATAATTCTATGAATTGTTCTATACTTGAATTTCCACCCAGTGTGGAGCTGGAATCTGATAAATGGCTAACCGTGGAATTTTATGTATCTATCTGTGTCTGTGTTTCTCTGGCAATAAATTGGGAGCAAGAGCTGGTTTCTTTTCCCTGTTGCCACCCTCCTACATCTTCTTCTTATATATATATGTAAATCTCTCCCCCCCCTGTGTGTGCGCACACACGTGTGTGTGTGTGTGTGTGTATGTGTGTGTGTGCTCCAGCATAACTTTGGAATGCCTTGAGAGACTTCAACTAAAGTTGGTACAAAAATGACTTACTCTAATGTTGTGGGGGTAAGACACCCCTAACAATCCTCAGGGTGTGTGTTCTGTTAAGATACAGCCTTTTGTGCCTTAAAATAATCTTTATGGTACTGCCGTAAAATGACTTCTACTGTACAGTACAGTGGAGTGTCATGGTAATGGCTTCACAGTACTCCACAAGGGGGCTCCCTCTAGTAAGGGGGAAAATCCAACATTAGAAATTATGTTTGGTCCGGACATGTTCAGCACAGTGGTATCATGCTTCTGGGGGCACAGGGAAATTTTTTTAAACTAATTTTATTGTCGTCAAAATCAGGATTCAGAGAGAAGTTGCTCTTGCCATTGCCTCTTCAGGAATTCCAGTGATGTTAATGGAAGGAGGGAGGACAAGAAGCAATGGGTGGAAACTAATCAAGGAGAGAAGCAACTTAGAACTAAGGAGAAATTTCCTGACAGTTAGAACAATTAACCTCTGGAACAGCTTGCCTCCAGAAGTTGTGAATGCCCCAACCCTGGAAGTCTTTAAAAAGATGTTAGATAGCCATTTGTCTGGAATTGTATAAGATTCCTGCCTACGCAGGGGATTGGACTAGAACTCTGCTATTGTATTATTGTATTACCTCAAGTCAATCTTGCTCAAGAAGAAAAGAATCTCCAAATAGCTATCTAAAAGTAACTAGAATTTAGCCAGAAAATAAATAAATTTCCGCTCAGCCAGTCAGAATTACCTTCATTGTACTGTCCAAATCAGGGGTGGGTTCCTGCCAGTTCTAGTCTCTTCTATAGAAGAAGTTCCACAAATCTACAGTGCCGTTTAGAACCGGTTCCAGCTCCCTCCCCCCGCCCGTCTGCACATCATCAAGATGAAGAGCGAGAGGAGGAATTCTGGGAGTTGAAGTCTACAAGTCTTAAAACTGTCAGGTTTGAACACTCCTGGGGGTTTTTTTCCTAAAGGGTTAGGGTGCAAGGGTCTTTTAACTTGACAGCTTTAAGACTTGCGTGCTTCAAATGCCAGAGTTCCTGAGCCAACATGACTGGAGGAGGAATTCTTGGAGTTGAAGTCTACAAGTCTTAAAGCTGTCAAGTTTGAACACTCCTGGGATTTGTTTTTCTAAAGGGTTAGGGGTACAAGGATCTTGTAACTTGACATCTTTAAGACTTGCGTGCTTCAAATGCCAGAGTAACTGAATCAACATTTTGTTTGCTAAGCAAGAGCATTATTAAGTTGGCCATGCCTACCCAGTCACATGACTGCCAAGCCACTCCCACTCAGTCGCATGGCAGGCAAGCCACTCCCACCTGGTCACATGGCCAGCAAGCCACTCCCACAAAGTAGGCTACACCTACAGAAGAGGTTCTAAAAAAATTTGAAACCCACCACTGGTCCAAATGCATGGCACTAAAGTGAAGTATAGTGTTTCTTTCTAGCTTTGTATACATCATATATTCATAAACCAAGAGTAATAAATGAGGAAGTCCCCATTCCTCAAGCATATTGTTGCATAACTTGCACAAACACAACTCAGGAAGCTCCCTCCCATGCTCAACCAAACACCCAATACTGTACACAAAATCTCACTGAGCAAGGATGAAGAGATTTTCCTGTCCACCTTGCCTTGCTGTAAAAAAATGCCCAAGAGCACATGAACCAGAAGATAACTCACAATCCCTCTGTTTGAGCTAACGACAACAAAGGTTTAGCATTTTGGAATCCTAATCTGAAAGGGGGCTGGGAAAGAAATTTAGTAGAAAAGCCATCTCCACCCTTTCCCTAAAAAAAGCGGGGAACAGTTCTCTAGGCCACTGAAGCAGTGAATTGGGACAGCTGAGAGCTCCAGGAAATCATAGGAGCTAAAATAAATTGTACTTCAATCTCCAGTTGAAAGTTACAACATATTCAGAATCAGGGATTATCTACAAAAATGTAAATCCTTATTCTAACTTTCTAGGTTTTTAGCCAAGGACTTTGGTTGGTCAGCTTCACTGAGTTCTCTGCACACTTTGAATGCATCTGTTATTGTTTCTAGTAATTTTTTTTGCCTCAAATTTGTTTTACTTGAACCAAGCAAGCTCGGCTCTTAGATTTTTCTTCCCTCTTAAGCTTTTTGAGCCTTAGATCCCACTCAAGATAGTTGTGCCTATTACCCTCAAACATTTTAATGGGAAATTGAATATGGTATTTGTGGTTTTAAGTAAGTAAAAACATTTCATCCACTTAAATTTTTTGGGATTAATTTTGTATTCTCTCTTTGATAATTTTTAGTAAACCTGATTTTTAAACAGCTCTTTAGTACATATATTTTCAATTCATCAAAAAAGGAGGGTAGCAGTTCTTCTCTGGCCATATATCTTAAAACTATAATAGGCAAGAGATAACATTATTGTATAGAGTTTTATTTTCTTCCTCCATTTTTATTTCTAGTTTGTTGGCAAATATGTTAGACTATGCAAGAGCCTGCCTTTTTCACAAGTTGCTGTTAAGGAGGAAGAATCCAGGCGAAATTAGATGATGGCTGTGATCTTGAAGGAAGGCTAGGTCAAAGGATTGACATACCAAAGACCTTGTGGAGTAGAAAGGAAACACTTCCTTCCACATTGCATCTGATACAGGTACAGCCAGACAACCTGGCCACATCCTACCTTTCTCTACCACTACACATGGTTGTATAAAACATGGATTATGTCGTTTGGGCATGGTTGTATTTCTGTCAACAAAATCTGTCCAATCTGAATTTGAACAGAATTACGCTTCATGGAACAGGACTAGAATTTTGAACCACAGTAATTTTCAGCTGGCAGCAGATATTTTAATGCTAAGGAGGAGGGAGAGGGCTTTAGTATATTTTGCTAAATTGTGAACTATAATCTCAGCAGCTGGGTTTTCCCCTAAGCCACATATAATAAAACAGTGGTTGGTATTTCCAGCTATTAAGTGTTGCTGACCATTAAAATTCTATCTTTTCCTCATCAGATTTCCAGTGATATGAATATAAAAAATAAATAAATAGCGGGAAAGCATGAGAGGATTGCAAAGGAAAGATTATATCATGTAAGTGTCTGGTTACATGATATAATTAAATGTTTGCTTAAATGTTCTGCTTAAATGTTTATTTTTTTATGAACTGTCTTATGGCAACACAATTAAAATTAACTTGGAAACTACCAAATTTTAAAGCATCAGAAAAAGCCTGTTTTCCTATATCAAGATACCTATAGCATCAATTAAAGCTTTGATCTTCAGATCAAGTATATTATCAACACCACATGATGTTGAAGAAAACATCACAGTTACCAGCAGGAATATGATAGCTTTTATCACCCGCATAGCATAGAATTGTGTTTCTCAACCTTGTCAACTTGAAGATGTCTGGATTTCAACTCCCAGAATTCCCCAGCCAGTGAATACTGGCTGGGGAATTCTGAAAGTTGAAGTCCGGACATCGTCAAGTTGACAAGGTTGAGAAACACTGGCATAGAACTTCCTGAAAGGGGAACGGTGCAATCATTACATAATTCATGGATTAGGTATAGCGGGATTCTTGTGAAAACAATCTGGGATGTAGGGAAAATATTTGGAGAAACTGAAAACCACAAAACAAAATCTCCAAACATTATAGTTGAATTCAATTTCAAACAAAAAGGGGGATTTGAGTAAAGAAGATAGCTAATAGGGTCGGTGCAATCAATGAAACCAGAGTTTAAATAGTTACTGATAAAAATGTAACCATTGCAAAAAAAGTCCAACACATTTTTTTTTAAATATACTTTTTATAAAATAAACATATATAAGAATTTAACTCCCTGGCTGCTGTAATGGAGAGGATGAGAGTCAATAAACTGAAACTGATGCCAGGCAAAACAGAAGTGCTGACAGTGAATGACTTATCTATTGGGGAAAGTGATGCTTAAAGAATTCTAGATGGGTTAGTGGGGCTCCCTTTAAAGGACCAAATTCGTACCTGGAGGAGCTTCTGAATCCATCTTTTGACATTAGAGGCCTGAGTGAGTTTTGTGTCACAAAGTACCTTTCACTACCTCAGGCTAGTTCACCTGCAACAGCTAGTCTTAGAATAATACGCATATTCCAGTAAGGTGTCTTTAATGTTAGTCTCAGTAAATATGGAATCTTGAAATTTCCCATCCCCTGTGACTTCATTAAAACGAAGTCTCTTTGAATGAGTTTAATTCTTCTGGTGTCTTTCCAGCTGGCCTAAGTTATTTATGAGATAAACAATCAATCGTTTGATTGCGTTTGCCATAAAGAAATGGCAAACAAAGTTATAGGGAGAACAAAGACGCTTTTAAATATTTGTGTTAAAAAACAGCAACACTGGAAAGAACACATTTTAATTTTGTCTAAGCTGGAAGTGCCTGTTGTAAGCAGCTTCCATATAAACAGCAACTCTCGCTCAAATTTTTGACTCTTTTTTCTTTCCAAAACCAGTCTTTATATATTTTTTACCCTCTCTACATAATGCATGTAACTGTTTTACCAAAAAGCTTGAGACTGTTCTTTGACATGGAGTACTTTACTCCCACTAATCACACATAATGTGCATCATTTAAGAGAGAGAAGCTCACATTTATCTACCCACGATTAATCCTGAATGAGACCTATTGCAAATGAAGGGTAGAGAACAGCCAGTAAAATATACCAATTTTTATTAAAGGCTATGGAAATACATTTAATTTCTCAAAGATGTTTGGAAGCACAGCTGGATCCACAATTCATCTTGCACATCTCAATATTTCAATGTCTATATTTCAGTTTTTGTACTTCTATAGCCGCATGATCCTGTACTGATCAAAAGATCTATCTTGAGAAGAAGATAAGACACAGCAGAGATGTTAATGCTCATACACACAGTAGTATTTGCAAAACTGATGAATACAGATTTCTTTTTTCTGTTTTTCTTCCGTGAAAACTTAAGCACACAGTGCCTTAATACAATTACATGGATATACATGGAGAAATAAATTCCCTTACCATTCACTACAGACACAAGGAAAGGAGAGGAGATGACCTCCTATATATAGACTCCTCTTAAAACAGTAAATGACTTGTGTGGACCCCATGATCAGAGTCTTAAAAGGGTTATACCATAGCTGCAATGAATCAGCCTCATTGCATCAGCTTTGCTGATTACAGCTTACAACCTTTCATCAGCTGGCAGCTATTAAATCTCAGTACCTTGAAATTGGTGTTCCCTTGCATCAATTATAGTAATACTCAATTTGCTTTTCCTGAAAATTCTCACATCAGAACCAAGACTGAAATTTGATTCAGATTGGCTTCAATATAAAGTTATCTACTCCATTTCCCCAAACCAAGAAATTCAGCCATGGTAGGGTTACAGGGCCAATCAGATTTGTAGGAGAAAGGCATTTGCTAAAGATTATAACTCTCTGAGAACACAATTTTCAGTGTCTGGTCCATCTAGGAGAGTTGCATTAGTCAGTATACACTTAGCAGATTTTGAATTTCCACTCATGTTTACTCTGTATCCTTCCTGTTTTCCTATTTCCTGCTTTTGAAAAGCATTGAGCATGAGGATGAAGTCATAATAATAATAATAATAATAATAATAATAATAATAATAATAATCATCATCATCATCATCATCATCATCATCATCTTTATTGTCATTGTAATAATATTGTAATAAAATTACAATGAAATTGGTTTGAGCGCCGTGCCAACACCTGCACCAGGTGGGATACAGACAGCAGTGACAGCCACAACAGGAATCTCTCCAGGCAAACAAAAAGGCCGACAAATGACAGTTGAAACAAAATGGCCGACAAATGACAGTTGAAAAGGATCAATTGTACTTTGTCTTTTATTATCCATTTCTTCAAATCTGTTTGGCATTTTAGGAGTTGGTGGAAGAGGAGCACGTCTCTTTTTCTTTTTTATTTCTTGTTGCAATGAACTTTGGGGAATCGCACTTAGCATTTTTTCTTCTCTCTCAGCTTTCCCAACAGAAAAGGATGGAATTACTGGTAGGGGTGGTGCTCTCTGCTTCTTCATTTCAATTCTTGCAGTTGTTCCTTGTATATTCCCAAGAGATAATGATGGTGCCACTGTTTCAATAGGTTGAAAACTTGAAATAATTAAGCAGTGTTTCTCCTCACAAATGAATGGCCTCCTGCTTGTTTAAGAACATTGGGTACCTAGATGCTATGTTGTTAAGTTTGGGGAAAAGATTGATTTCAGTACGTATCAATTCCTTTCCTAAGGGCTTATTGGTCTCTTTCAGCTCTGTTATTCTGTTATTCTTTTATTTGAGTTTTGAAGCTTAGCTAAGAAGCAGATCTGCTTTCTTTCTGCATAGAGCCACTCACTAGATAGGTTTATCTCAGGGTAATAACAAATATGATTGGAATAAATATGAACCCTGAGAAATAGCCGAGGATATGATTAAATGTTAATTTACTTTTTTTTTAAAAAAAAAGTCTGTAAGTGATAATTTTCTAACAGGTTATGTCATCCTGATTTCATCTTTGTCTCATTCCCATCTCACCATGGAGGCAGCTTAGATTTGTGTTGCTGTTCTAGTTTCACAAAAGTGTTTTCAGCTGCTCCCAATACAAGTTCTGTTGTAAAAATGATCTACCACATCTCACTGACAATGTTGGTGATGTGATTAAGGCTAGAATGTGCTCAATCCTGACTGGCCACTTTAGACAAATGTAAATCTACCTCCTGCCCTCCTGCTCTTGGCCTTCCTTCTATGCCATTTTAGCTTGGGCTGCAAAAGGCACTGGCAATCTGGATTCTGCAGAGGCATTTGCTTTAAAAATCACTGGTTAGGAATTAAATGGGCTCCTTATATGCATACACGTAGCTCCCTTCCAGAACAGTTGTGGACTTGTTTTTAATGTTTGGTGAAAGCACAGCACACTTTCTTTAATCAACAGAAAGTAAGATAAGTTGTGTTTTGGAGAAACCAGGGAAAATACTTTATTCTTGCTGTTTCTGTCATAAATTGGGCATTGCATCAAGATGTACATTCCACTGTGTATTACTTTGAGGAACAATTCATCTATCTTAGTGCTATTTTATTTACTACACAGTATTTCATCTGTAATCATTCTCTGCAAACAATGCCACTTTTGTGTAACGCTTGCCACTTGGAGATATAGATGGTTGATGGAAGATCTGCCCATTCCCTTTTGGTCCAAGTGAGAAGTCACAAATGCAATTGATGGCATAGGTTGAATCAAGAGGCAGCTTCACTAATGCTCCTTCTCACAACTAACCCCTGACAGATGGACTTTTCCTTTAATCCCCTTCCCAGAATCAAGCTTGACCATGAGCTGTCTTTGAATGCATCTATATAAATTTTTTATTTTTTTTATTTTATTAAATTTATACCCCGCCCTTCTCCTACAAAAGGACCCAGGGTGGCGCACAGGCGAATTAAAAACACAACATACATACATAAACCAATTATTAAAACCCAATTAAATTAAATTACCCCATGCTAAAACATTTTAAAATTCTCTAATTAAAATTTATAACTAAAAAGTCCAAATCGGGTGGTTATCCTAGGCTGGCTTGTTGGAATAAATGCGTTTTAAGACGCCGGCAGAAAAGGCGGAGGTCTGTGGTGGTACGGAGTTCAGGGGGCAGGTCATTCCAGAGGGTTGGGCCCGCTACAGAGAAGGCCCTTCCCCTGGGTGTTGCCAACCGGCATTGCCTGGCCGACGGTACCCGGAGAAGGCCCTCTCTATGGGAGCGGATCGGTCGGAGGGATGTATGGGGTAGGATACGGTCTCGCATGTAACTAGGCCCCGAGCCATGGAGTGCTTTAAAGATGGTCATTAACACCTTGAAGCGCACCCGAAAGGCCACAGGTAGCCAGTGCAGCTCACACAGGAGAGGTGTTACGTGGGACTGCCTTGTGGCTCCCATGACCACCCGCGCGGCTGCATTCTGGACTAGCTGTAACCTCCGAGTGCACCTCAAGGGGAGCCCCATGTAGAGAAAGTTACAATAGTCCAGCCTAGATGTCATGAGTGCTTGAGTGACTGTGTGGAGGGCAACCCGATCCAGTAAGGGGGTTGCATAAAACCAGACAGGCATAAAACCAGACTGGCATAAAACCAGACAGATGACAGGCGAGCTCAATGCACTCAATGGGCAATCTGTAAAAGCTCACCTTCTCCCCAGACTCCCCACACCAGAACAACTAGAAATAAGGACAGTTTCTCCCCCCCCCATGCTAAACAACTAATTCTCACAACACTATCAAATTATTTAGTAAGACTGTATTAATATTCTTCTTCTCATCTTTCCTGTTACTTATCTTCTTTTCTACTTTGTTGCTTGTGTCTTTATGATTTATATTGTTTTACTTAGTTTCCTGGTACGATTCTATCACTAAGTGTGTTGTATCTCATGATTTATGATGAATGTATTTTATGATTACTATGATCATGTTTAGCACTTTAGCGTTATCTACAATGAGAGCTTATGCACTGAAGGCAAATTCCTTGTGTGTCCAATCACACTTGACCAATAAAGAAGTCTATTAAAACTGTACAGACATAGCCATCAGGTATGGGTCTCATTACTGAAGCAGAAAGACTCCCATGATCCACCCAGAGTCACCAATGAGATGGGCAGCTACATAAATGAATAAAGAAATTAAAAGGGGTGGCTCAGCCATTGGAGTGTAATATGCTTGCATACTATTCTGCCACTTTGAAGATCAGAGTATTTTAATGCAGTTGTGAGAAAAACCCTAAGTCAACTAGCTTTGATTTGCAACATAAATTGCTCCAGGATCCCTTGTGATCATACTATTGGTCAATATGAAATATGCCTTTCTACTTCAATAAAGATCAATCTGCTTTGATAGCTGTTTGTTGATTCAATCACCTGAATATGTTATCTGTTTGATCAGGAAAGATCACGGGCACAGCCTAATATATTTTATATTCGGTATCAGTTCCTTATTCCCTTAATGCAATTATTTTCTCAAGAAACAAGGAAAGAAAGTGATAATTTCTCTTTATATGTAAAATGTAGAACTAAACACTCAACTTAGAGATGCAATGATTCCAGGAGTCCATATACGAGAGCAGTCCTTTCAAACTCTGTCTGATACAGAAGCAATTTTCAAGAATTATGTATTCAATCCTTCAGGTCCCATAATACATTTATACATTTATTAGGATGTAATTAAAGTTTTGTGGCCTTTCAGGTCAACTGGCCTTTCATTTAATAGCTTTTTCAAAGCATAGCTGATTTGACAAGGCCTATAGATTAAAGAAAAATAAATTGATTAAGATGCAAGAAAAGGTTCAACCTTTATTGGATAGCAGAGGCTTTTCTCTCCACATTTGGTTTTATAAGGAATATACACCCTACTCTTCCTTTATCAGGGTAATTAGACAAGGAAGCATTAACTAACTGAAGGCAATGACAGGAGATGCTGGAGTTGTTTTTTATCATGGATTAAATGAAGTTGGCAAAAGTTTCTGCATTTTTCATCAGTCTTCATTTATCACCCTGCGTTCATCATTTCAAGCGTACAGATTTCTTATACAGCCATATTTTTCTGATGAAAACTTGTGTTTCTAACTGTTTAAATACTTTTATGGCTGAATTATTTTGTGAGTAGCAGCCACTCACATCACTGGAAACTTTTATCTCCTCTGCTTGTGTCTTGTTGGCTTTGTCAACATTCCACAATGATAGCTCTGAAGGATAATGTCAAACCATGGCAATTGTAGCAGCACAATCCAAGTCCCATAGCTTAACAACCATTCAAAGTTATGATAGTGCTGAAAAAAGTGACTTATGGCCAGCTCTCACACTTACAACCAGTGCAGCATCCCTGCAATCATGTGATCCGAAGGGAATAGGATCATTAACATCTGTCCCTGCTTCTAAAGGCATTTAGCACAAATTATGAAAATACCACTCCATCTAATAACATGGCATACTTCTCTCAGGTAGCATTTGTACTTGAAATAGTTACTTCACTCATTATGCTGAAATACAGTCATGTCCTTCTATAGACATAACAAAGGGATAGGATTAAGTGAACGGTCTTCAAAATTTAATATTGAAAGAAAAAATTGGAATTGAATCTGCTGTGTAGTGGAAACTTACTGAGTGGGGAAACAAGCCTGTCAAAGAAACTACAATGGGCTCTCAATTCTCAAGATGAAGTTTGATATGTGCATGTGAGCAGTGACACATCTTTGCATTTCTTAAATTAACCCATGGAGACAATTCCCTTTTCCAGCCACAGTAAGAATATGGGAAAAACATTTTAGGACTCAAAACTGACTTTCACCATGCTATATGTAAGAGAGTTGCAACAGCATAAAGAAACCATGCTTGGAGCCTGTTCCGGCTTCCAGCGGCGACGGACGAGTCCTGGGACTCGTCCGCCGTTTTGTTCTTTTTTCTGCCCCTAACGGGGCGGGGTACCCCTTTTTTGGGGGGTCCCTCCGTAAGACTGGCTTGCCTGGGCTGGTTTATCCTGGCAGCGGCTGGGAAACGGCCCTTGTCTTCGGTTTAGGCGAGAGAAGACATGCTGCGGGGGGGTTTCCCTTCGCCAATGGAGGACGGCAACGTACAATGAATTTGGAGAGAGCTGAGTGTTTGGGTCGGAAGGCTTTCCCGGGCTTTGGTGGTGAGGTGGAGAGTGAGTGATTTTAACTTTATTTGTGCTGGCAGCCTGGACTGAAAGAAAGAAAGAACGTGGAGGGGGGTGTTTGTTTCTTAAACCCCCCCTCGGATTTAAAGCGGCGTTTAGAAATGGCTTCTCGTTGCGAGGAAGCGGACATTTCGCATCCGGATTGCTTTGAAACAAGTGAAAGTGCTTCGCGGCTTGTTTCTATACGATGTATCTAAGTCCAGCTGGCTTGAAACAAATTTTTTTTTGCTACTTTCTCCTGCTGGCTCTCAGACTGGGCGGTGGAAGATGGCTGCCCTTTGTTCCTGAATGACTATTTTTACTTATGGAAAATTGCCAACATCTCTTTGTGATTTGGACTCCCTCTCTCTACTAATGAAGAAATTTCTGGATTAATTGATTCCTTCCCTGGAGTGCCTTCTCTGCTATAATTATTGACTGTGAAAAGTGTTTCTCTTCTGGGTCCTATAACTCTTTACAACCCTGATTTGAACTGTTTTCTCCTGATTTGTTCCAGCGGCCCCACCCAAAAAACGCCAACTTAGTGGCACTGACTTTAACAGCTTACCATGGCATCAAAATCAGAATTGGCAGGTTTGGAACAAAGAATGACATCAATGGAATCAGTGTTACAAGCTTTGGTGCATGAAATTAAAGCTTTGAGAGAAGACCATAGCAGCTTCAAGAAGGATCTTTTGGAAACTCGGAAACAAGTGCTGGAGAACACACAGAAGACTGAGGAGCTGGAAGGGGGGCTGGCTGGGGCAAAGGGAGAGCTTAAAAATGTTAACAGTGAGGTTGGAGAATTGACAGGGCATATGTCTAGGATGGATTTTGAAAGGATGTCATATTTTTTAAGATTTCAGAACATTTCTGAAGAATCTGGTGAATGTCTTCCTGAACTCATGAGCACAATTTTAGCAGACTATTTAAACAAACCTAAAGATGAGATCAGGGGGGACATTGACCTAGTCTACAGAATAAACTCGACATATGCCAGGATAAATGAAGTACCCAGAGAGATACATATTAAATTTGTTAGAAGGTCAACCAGAGAGGGAATTTTGAAGGCGCAGAGAGGGGGGCCATTAATTTACCAACAAAAGGAAGTCGCCATCTTGAAACAGATCCCAAAAAAGATTAGAGAGATGAGAAGGAGGTATTCCTTCTTATCCAAAAAATTGTTTGACCACGGGATTTGGTTTAAGTGGGCGATGCCGGAAGGGATGTTGGTGTTCTGGGAAGGAGGGAGAGTTAGGATTAAAACAGTTGTTGAGGCGGAAGCCTTTCTTAAAAAACATTCCTCTGTCCTGGGGGAAGATTCAGGGGGGGCAGGGGAGGGGCACGGCCCCGCCCGCTGGGGGCCAGGAAGGAGAAAAAGAAGATACAATTGCCAAGAGACTTAGATCAAAAAAATAACTTTGCTTTTTTATTAACATAGTATAACCTTTTTATCTGGATGTTTGTACACGACTGCCAGCATAGAATTGAGAATTTAGGATGTATGCACTTATTTTCACCTCGTAGTATTTTTGAAAAATGTTTTTTTAATGTTTTATTATGAAGCCCTGGAAGGGCCAATGATCCCGACGCGAAAGTTCTCAAAATGTTTCTGTATCCCTTACCCTATCCTTTTGGAAAATTGTAAAAACCCAATAAAACTTTTTCAATATAAAAAAAAAAAAGAAACCATGCTTGGTTTCAGTTTGGGGCCAGAGAGACACAAACACAGACACACATTCACACCCACACGATTCAAGAGTTAACTATTTATCAGATTCCAGCTGCAAACTGGATAGAAATTCAAGTAGAGAACAATTCAGAGAATTATTGATTCATGCTTTTATTGAGCTGGAGCCAACTTGCCATCAATGTAGTTTAGGAACCATCAGATTTTGCAGCACCAGGCTGCAGTCCAGTCAATATTTGGACATTTGCAGCGACAAACTAAGTCGTGAGCACAAATATTCCAAGCTCCACAAAGCATTCCACAAGAACATGAAGTGGGTATAAAACCTAGGAAGGAAAAAAATAGATGGAAAAGATGAAGGTTATACTGATCTGTGTTACTTCTGTTGAGCGTTTGGAACAGTTGTGATATAAATGCCAAGCTACGCAGATTACTTCAGCAGTCTAGCTTACTGTATTTTTCAGAGTATAAGACGCTCCGAAGTATAAGATGAATCTAGCTTTTGGGGAGGAAAACGTGGAGCAAACAGCAAGTTTCACTTTCAGTTTAAGTAGACCACCCAATCATCAGCTGTTTCAGGCTGCAGGGAACGCTATAGCCTATTGCAGCCTCTGCAAGCCCCATTTTCCCTGTTTGCTGCAAGGAAGTAAGTTGCTGGGAGGCAGAGGCCAAAGGTGGGGGACGGTGGGTGTCGGTGGGGCTACATTCAGTGTATAAGACACACCAAAATTTTCAACCTCTTTTAGGGGAGAAAAAGGTGCATCTTATACTCTGAAAATATGGTAGTTTGCATTTTGTACCCATGCATACACAAGGCTGGCAGATGTAAGAGATCTGGGGTTTGACAGAGGGTTTCCCCCCACCTTTTCCTCTCCTCTTAGCTCCTGATCTTCTCCCACAAGTTATTAGTTCTCACCTGATGGACAACTGGCAAAAGCACCATAAGATAACTTATTTTGGCAAACCAGCCGGGGCTTTGGCTGATTTGGCTGGACCCTTGGCAGATATGAAGACGCTGGAGAATGAAACCAATAATTGTTATTAACAAATGCATAATTGTCCAAATAAGATTCTTTATTTCTGGTTTGCAATCATGTATCTTGCTGGCTTTAGCTTTGCCCTCCACACTTTTCTTAACAAAGCAGAGATATATTCTGCATATTCATGTACAGAAAACAATTGCTACCTATCATTAATCTTACCATGTTAAATCATGGATAAGAAAACAGAAATGAAATCTGAAGGTCCTAAACAAAGAGTAAAACTAAGATAAATATTTTACGGAGTCCATAGGGGAGTTATGAACAAAAACTATTGAATGTCAAGAGAAACTAGACATAACATAGACTTCTGGGCAGATGAGGGATGACATGAAAAACACTTCTTCTCAGGATCCATCAAACTCTATTTTATCATGGGTGGCATGGTCCCTTCCTACAAGCACAATTTCTTCAGCTACTATGTGCTCCTCTACCTATAGAGATTTTTTCTACTTGTGCAAATATTTTAAAAGAATAAAATCTTTTGAAAAGTACAGTATAGGCCTCCAGGAGCCTGCTATATTTCTCTGCTCTAATGATTAAGTCATGGAACCAAGTTATCGGATAAAACGACCCTCCCAATTTCATCCATCAGTCTCACACAGGCAGGCAGGGAGGGCCTGTTGCAATCTTTTTTCATTAAAGCACTTTGATTGGCAGGGTCCAGGAAGAGAGGTACCTCTGCTGTTGTCCCCACACCACAAACCCCCATTTTACAGACTTTCTGGAAGAACCTGTCTGCAGGTCCAAGAGAGCTATGCAATCCTGGGGATGGTTGACGGGCTAAAGGTGCCCACTTTGAGTTTTTTACTTTTAATTGTCCCTTTCAAATTAGTTTTAATCTGCTTTCTAACTTGTTTCACCTACAGCTTTTATATCGTTTTACTGTTTATTCTGTAAACTGGCCAGAGACATAGAAGTATGATGAGTATAGAATTTTATAAATAAACGTAGAAACCAGGAAACTGAGAATTTCAATCCTGCCTTAAAAAGGAAGCCAGCTGGGTGACTTTGGGCCAGTCACTCTCTCTGCCAACTCAAGCCACAGGGCTGTCGTTGTTGTGGGGAATATAGGAAGAGGAAGGAGTATTTGGTATGTTAACCACCTTGTGGTATTTAAAATTATTAATAAGAGATATAAATAAATAAAAAAGTAAAAAAGTAAATATCTGTGGAAGCAATTATTTTCTTAGTCTGCAATTCAATCAGACTATCAACTGCACATGTCTGAGTATTGGCATATTTTTCAAAAAGCAACACAGTAAACAGTAGGAAAATGAAGAGTTGCTTCATCTTAGTGATACTGAACTTCCTGAAGAGAAAAAAATGTAATTATTCCCTCTGACATCATGCCCAGATATTTTACTTTCTTCACTGTCTGAATGTCTATCTCCTCCATTAGCTCTTTTTTCTGTTTATTTTTAAAGTCATTTAATTTTTTTTCTAGGAATCTAGTGGTTAAACATGTTGTAATATTACAATATTTGTAGGCTACCTAAGAGCAGTATTTTCTGACTGGTTTATAGCAACCGAATATTAAAATACAATAATAATTAAAAAAACAAGAGAAAGCATACAGTTTTTAACCGGAGTATCATTAAAAGAAATATATAGCAAAAAAGGGGCTCTAAAAGTATGATGTCAGAGGGAATAATTACATTTTTTTCTCTTCAGGAAGTTCAGTATTACTAAGATGAAGCAATAATAATACTAATAATACTAATAATACTAATAATACTAATAATACTAATAATACTAATACTAATACTAATACTAATACTAATACTAATACTAATACTAATACTAATACTAATACTAATACTAATACTACTACTACTACTACTACTACTACTACTACTACTACTACTAATAATAATAATAATAATAATAATAATAATAATAATAATAATAATAATAATAATAATACTTTTATTTATAGACCGCCTCCTCTCCCCAAAGGGACTCGGAGCGGTGCACAGGGAAGTTAAAAAATACAAATATAAAAATACATAAATAGCTAAAATAGAAAATTAAACAAATTATCCCTGCGCTAAAACCCACTATACCAAAACTAAGCCCCCCTAACAACCCAATTAAAAAACGGAAGACTAACCTAGGCCGGCCAAGCAGAAAAAGTATGTTTTCAATTTTTGACGGAAGGAGCGGAGGTCCGTAGTTGTTCTAATTTCGGGGGGGAGGTCGTTCCAGAGGGCTGGGCCTGCCACAGAGAAGGCCCTTCCCCTGGGCATCGCCCACTGGCATAGCCTAGTGGACGGCACCCGGAGAAGTCCCTCTCTGTGGGAGCGGATCGGCCGCAGGGATGTATGGGGCAGAATCCGATCCTGCAGATAGCTAGGTCCCATGCCATGGAGCGCTTTAAAGATGATGACTAACACCTTGAAGCGCACCCGGAAGACGACAGGCAGCCAATGCAGCTCGCGCAAGAGCGGTGTTACGTAGGTAAACCTCGAGGTTCCCATAATTGCTCGCGCGGCTGCATTCTGGACAAGCTGAAGTCTTCGGGTGCACCTCAAGGGGAGCCCCATGTATGTGATTGAATCAAAGATTAAGAAAATAATTGCTTCCACAGGTATTTAGTTTTTTATTTTTTATTTTTTTATCCTTCCTGTATTAATAATTTTAAATACCACAAGGTGATCAAAATTCCTAATACTCCTACTTCCTTCTATTTTCCCCACAACAATGCCAACCCTGTGGCTTGAGTTGGCTGAGAGAGTGACTGGCCCAAAGTCACCCAGCTGGCTTCCCTTTTAAGGCAGGATTGAATCTGGTTTCTACCTTTGTTTATAAAATTCTATACTCCTCATCACACTTGTTTGTCTCTGGCCAATTTACAGAATAAACAGTACAACGATATAAAAGCTGTAGGTGAAACAAGTTAAAAAGCAGATTAAAGCTAATTTGAAAGGGACAATTAAAGGTAAAAAACTCAGAGTGAGCACCTTTAGCCCATCAACCATCCCCAGGATTGCATAGCTCCCTTGGACCTGCAGACACGTTGGCAGGGGTGGGTCTTAATGTTCTTCCAGTAGGCCTGGATAATGAGGATTTGTTCTGTCTCTGGGGAAAAGCTGGTTTGTGGTGTGGGGAACTACAGCAGAGAGGCCTCTCTTCCTGGACCCTGCCAGTCAAGGTTCATTAATGAAAAAGGATCGTAATGTGCCCTTCTTGCCTGCCCATGTGAGACTGGTGGATGAAATTGAGAGGATCGTTTTCTCTGATAACTTGGTTCCATGACTTAATCACTAGAGCAGAGAAATATAGCAGGCTCTTGGAGGCCTATACTGTACTTTTAAAAAGGTTTTATTCTTTTAAAATAGTTCCATGGGTGGAGGAGCACATGGTAGCTGAAGAAATTGTGCTTGTAGGAAGAGACCATGCCACCCATGACAAAATAGAGTTTGATAGATCCTGAGAAGAAGTGTTTTTCATGTCATCCCTCATCTGCCCAGAACTCTATGTTATGTCTAGTTTCTCTTGACATTCAATAGTTTTTGTTCATAACTCCCCTATGGACTCCGTAAAATATTTATCTTAGTTTTACTCTTTGTTTACTCTTCAGATTTCATTTCTGCTTTCTTATCCATTATAAAACATGCTACATTTGATGATGAGGTAGCAATTGTTTTCTGTACATGAATATGCAGAATATATCTCTGCTTTCTTGAGAATAAAAGCAAAGGGATGAGAACAAAGCAAAAGCCAGTGAGACAAAGGATTGCAAAACAGAATGAAAGAATCTTGTCTGAGTAGGGATGCATATACTAATAATAGCTACTGGTTTCATTTCCCAGTGTCTTCATCTCTTGCAAAGGTCCAGCTGGTTTTCCAAGATGTGAAAACTCAGGGTGCTTTTGCCTATTGTCCATCAGGTAAGAACTAATAACTTGTGGGAGAACATCAGGAGCTAAGAGAAGAGGATGAAGTGGGGGGGAAAAACCCTCTATCAAACCCCATTCTATGACATCTGCCAGCCTTATGTATGCATGGGTACAAAATGCAAACTAAGCTAGACTGCTGAAGGAATCTACTTAGTTTGGTATTTATACCACAACCTGCTGATGACCCGGCATTCCCTGGGTATTTATAGATGTCGAATAGTTTTCCCCTACTCCCATGCCCATCACCCCTGCCCTCTCCCTTTCCCCTCTCATGTTCCCCCCTTTCCCACCCTGTCTATGATCCTGCACTCTGCCCCGAAGCATTTGTCTAACAGGGAGAAATTCAGAGGGGCCTTTCTTCTCCCTACTCCATGCCCATTATCCCTGCCATCTCCCTTCCTCCTCCCATATACTCCTCTTTCCTGCCCTGGCAGCTTGCCCCAAATCCATCAGGCAGTTCACATTGGTGCCATGGAGGGCGAACATCATGGCTTTCCAGAGGAAGCTGCGAAGGAACTGACATCACAAGCAATTGCCGCTCTAGGATGCTGCACTCTCTCTCCTTAACAGCCAAGGCTCTTCCTTCTTCCTCCTATGACATCACAAACAATTGTTGCTCTAGGACACCACTTTCACTCTCCTTAACAGGCCAAGCAGTCCAGAGTTATGCTGGAACACACACACACACACACACACCATTGGTGTCTCCCCCCCACCCCAGTATTTGTTTCCAGAGGACAAGTCAACTGTGTACCAAGTTTCATTGAAATTGTTCAAGGCATTCCAGAGTTATGCAGGAACATACATACATACTGTACATACATACATACCATATTTTTCGGAGTATAAGACTCACCTTTTTCCCTCAAAAAAGAGGCTGAAAATCTGGGTGCATCTTAATACACTGAATACAGCATTTTTGAAATGACAGTGCATAACCTTATGGAGGCTTTCAGAGAGCTCCTGGGGGCTGGGGAGAGCAGAAATGAGCAAAAAATGAGCCATGTTTTGCTCAATTTGCCCTCCCCCAGTCCCCAGGAGCACTCTATAAGCCTCCTAAAGGCTATCCATGCCGGTTTTGATGAAAAATTCATCAAAACTTTCACCAATGGTGGACTTGTCCAAAAATTAACCAACTTTGGAAGAAAATACAAATCTGGCTGATGGAAATAGTAGGTATCAACTTCCCTCTTAAGCCTGAATCTTATTTACTTGCCATTAAACCAAACCAAACTCAGAACCAAGACTGGTACCTTTTTATACACATTACAACAGCAACAAGGATGGCTATTGCGCAACAATGGAAAGATAGTAATGTACCAACAGACCACCTCATCATATCCAAAATTTTCAACTGTGCTGAATCCGATAGGCTAACATATATCTTAAAAGATAAAACAGAGTCGATTTATGCTCAAACATGGGGAAAATGGTACATATGGTACGACAAGAGAACAAAAGGATACCAAAGTGAACAACCAAATAGTATAAACGTGGAATAAATACAAGGAACAAGTGAGAAGACAAGGAACTTAAGATAATTATAGAGATACATAGGCAGATAGTTAAGTTAAAATGTATATAAGAATGAATAGAACAGACTGGGACAAACAAAAACCTGTGAATTTGGGGAATAATTATATCCCCGGTATGTCCACCCTTTTCTTCTCTTTCTTCTATCTCCCTCCTCCCTTCTTCCCCTACCCTCCTTTCTGCCTTAATAATGTATGTCGATTTCTCTTTATATTTGTTAAATGTTATTTTTATATTTATATTAATAAAGATTATTTAAAAAAAGAAAAAAGAAAAATGGGCATGTTTTCTCATAAAATGGGCCATTTTTATTCATTTTTGGACAACCCCCCCCTCCAGGAACACTCTACAAGCCTCCTAAAGGCTATCCGTGCTCTTTCTTTTTTTTTGAAGAGAAAAATGGGCCTATTTTCGCTGTTTTGGGGAGGTTTGCAGAGTGCAAAAACTTAATTTAATTTTTTTAATTTACCTCTCTCTCATACACACACATTCAGTTTGTGTGTGTGTGTTAGGTTTTGAGCTGATAAATAAATAAACAAGGGAGACTAGGATAGATCTATTTCGAGCTATTTAGCTCTCATCAGCTAGCCATACCCTTACTGGGATTCGAACCAGGGAAGTATTACATGTGAGGCAGTTGTAATTGCCACTAGACCACTGGTTCTATCCTGATCAGCTGAGACAGGGGAATAAGTATATGCTTGTGTCACAACACCCTGGTAAGCCCCAATTAAGGGAGAAAGCATACTGCTTTCCTTTTCTGTCTTTCGGCTCATCACCAGAGACCATCCAGACAGAAAACTATTAGTTTCGTTGTGACTTTTTTTTTACATGAGTGTTAAGTTTTGAGCTGATAAATAAATAAACAAGGGAGACTAGGATAGATCTATTTCGAGCTATTTAGCTCTCATCAGCTAGCCATACCCTTACTGGGATTCAAACCAGGGAAGTATTACGAATCCCAGTAAGGGTATGGCTACCCCCCACCAAAATAGCCCATTTTTGTGAAAAATGGGCTGTTTTTTGCTTACTATTGCCCCTCCAGCCCCCAGGAGCACTCTACAAGCATCCCAAAGATCTGCACACCCTTTTTCTTTCCAAAAAATGAGGCATGCAGAGGGTTTGGGAGGCCTGCAGAATGCAAAAACCTTTTTCTAAAAAAATCACCCCTTCAAAATCATGGTGCATCTTATACTCCAGTGTGTCTTATACTCCGAAAAATGTGGTAGGCCAACAGAACAGGCCATGCTGCAAGAAGACTTCAAGGCATTTCTACAAGATGAAGGAGGAGCAGCAAAAGACCTGCCTGCTCAGACTGCTGCTGCCGAGCCGAATGAGCTGCCTAGGTCTGGATGCACCCACTGTAGTCCCACCTATCTACGTGACTATGTTCCCTGAATGAGATGATTGGGTAATGTTTGGTTCAGGAGGGGGAGGGGTGTTGAATATTCAATAGGAGTGAAGCTGATGTAGGGCTTCACTCATGGGTTCATTTGCGTGGTGGGAGAAATGAACAAGTGTCAGTGGCTGAAGTGCTGGACAGCTCCCTGATAAAGGGAGCAGCTGCGGTGCGTTTTTTTTCAGCGTTATATTTCCAGAGCAGAAATAAAGGTGTTTTTTTTCAACAGAGCCTCACGCCTCTTCGCTCATACCCCCATCTAACAGTTTTTGTTTGACTTCTTTCTTTTGTATTTTAATCTTTTAAAGTAAAGAAGGGGTGGGTTAGATGGAGAGAGAGACAGAATTAAAAAGGGGCATTGTTAACTTGTTACGAGTTCCTTCCAAGAATGGGTCTCCTCCTCTCCTCCTTCCATGCTTCACATATCATTCTTGTCTGCAACAAGGATTTCGTTTTTCATTTTTCTCAAGAACATGTCCTGATTTCGTCAATATTGAGCCACAAAGGAGGAAGTAACAAAAGTCAAAGAATTTACCCAAAACAAATCTGAGCCAAATGTGTTTCCAAGGATATGTCGGCTCGACTGACTAATCTCATCAAGATAGCTTTGGCAAAGTTAGGACATTTCCTCTAAGAAGAACAATTTTACACATTTGAAAATGGAAGCTCTATTTGCTTGGTTAGACTTGAAAATAATGCTATGGGTAGCCCTCGGCTTATAACCATTCATTTAACAACTATTTGAAGGTATAAGGACACTGAAAAAATGTACTTATGATCAGTCCTTCCACTTAGAACCACGGCAGTATCCCTGTGGCCACATGATCAGAAATTAGGAGCTCAGCAACTGGCATATATTTATGATGATTGCCACATGCTGGGATCATATGATTGCCATTTGCTACCAGCACAGTAAGTGAGGAAAGTCATAACTCCACGAAACTTGTGTGACTTTCTTCAGCGTCATTGTAACTTTCAACAGTTTTTAAATGAATGGTTGGGGGAAATATGCTGACTCTGTAAACTGCTTAGAGAGGGCTGAAAGCACTCTAAAGTAGTATATAAATCTAATGCTACTGCTATTACAAACAACAAGCATGACCAATGCCATTTCTGTCCCATAACCAGGCCTGAATCCTGACCGAAAAAGGTCCAGATAATTTATTTCATCCAAGACCATCTGTAACTGCCAGGCTAACACCATTTGCACAACCTTCCCTAACAATGGGATGTTGGAAACTGGATAAAAATTGTCAAGGCACATGGGATCCAGTGATTTTTTTTAAGGAGGGGATGAACCAGGGCTTGCTTAAAAGCAATCAGAAATGTCCCTTCCTCTAATGATGTATCAATCATTGTTTGGACCCCCCTGCTAATCAGCATCCTGGAGGCTTTCAACATTCAGGAAGGGTAAGGATCTAACTAACAGGTGGTGGCACTGACAGCATTAAGGGCCTTGTCCACTTCATCAGGGCCAACTGGATCAAATCATTCCCAGACAAAAGGGCAAGACCTCTCCATAGGCATCTCACATGGACTATCTCCATGCATGGGGTCCAACTGGGCACAAATTCTAGTGACTATGTCCATCAGCTGCTGATCCCATCAGGTTCCATCAGTGAACCATCCAAATATGTCCAAGCTCCTTACAAGAGTCTCAGGGCGTGATCTGACCATGTAAGAGGAATAATCTCTCACCAGGTCACATTGCAATTACTCTGATGAAAAAATAAAGATTGGCATTTGACCACCTATCTAAAGTATGAAGTGGCGTAACGAGGAAGGCGTAGCAGAATTTTAGGTGAGGGATAAATGGACAAACTACATCAGTCTCTTGTGGGGAAACTCTCACTTGGACATGTAATTCTCATCCATGAGACAAGAAGGCTAACCTCAAAGTATCTCATTGTTCATATGCAACATTTCGACAGTCACAAGCAACCTCCTCCCACATCTCCAAAAAGCCCTCACCCTCCCAATCAAAAACAACTAGCAGCATCTCGCAGCTGTCTGGTAAAGAAAGGCTTGTAAAACTGACTGGCTATAACTTTTCCCCTGCGGCAAGGTATCCCCGGTGGCCAGTCAGGTAACACAGATGTGGTCACATGCTACGGAACTACATTTCCCCACAAAGCAGTTCTTCCTACATTTCCCATAAAGTGGCTGTATTTCCCATGAGGGAGTTTCTTAAAGGAGACAGTTCTCAATTCCTATACCAGCTAAAAACTGTTGAGACAGCACAAGGAGTATAGAATTTTATAAATAAATGTAGAAACCATGAAACTGAGAGTTTCAATCCTGCCTTAAAAGGGAAGCCAGCTGGATGACTTTGGGCCAGTCACTCTCTCAGCCAACTCAAACCACAGGGTTGGTGTTGTTGTGCGGGAAATAGGAGGAGGAAGGAGTATTAGGTATGTTTACCACCTTGTAGTATTTAAAATTATTAATAAATGTGGGATATAAATAAATAACAAAAAAAATTAAATACCTGCGGGAGCAATTATTTTCTTAATCTTCAATTCAATCATAGTATCAATGTTATCAATCGCTTTTTAATTTCCCTGTGCACCGCCCCGAGTCCCTGTTGGGAGAGGGTGCGGTCAATAAATGCAACTTTATTATTTATTATTATTATTATTATTACATGTCTGAGTATTCACATATTTTCCAGAAAGCAACACAGTAAACAGTAGGAATATGAAGAGTTTCTTCATCTTAGGGATGCAGAACTTCCTGAAGAGAAAAAAAATGTAATCATTCCCTCTGACATCGTACTTTTAGAGGCCCTTTATTTCTATATCTTTCTTTTAATGATACCATGGTTGAAATATTAATGATTTCGCTTGTTTTTGTAATTATTATTGTATTTTAATATTCTGTTGCTATAAAGCAGTCAGAAAATACTGATCTTAGGTAGGTTATAAATATTCTAAACAACATGTTCAAACCTTAGATTCCTAGAAAAAAAATTAAAATGATTTATCTGGTCATGATCAATATGAATCTGTGAACAAACAACTAGATCCCCATCACCTGGAGGAAGTTGATTATCTAGACCCGCGCCAGTCCGGCTTTCGGCCCGGGCATAGCACCGAGACGGCATTGGTCGCGTTGGTCGATGATCTCTGGAGGGCCAGAGATGGGGGTTGTTCCTCCATCCTGGTCCTATTAGACCTCTCGGCGGCTTTCGATACCATCGACCATGGTATCCTATTGCATCGGCTGGGGGGGGGGTGGGAGGCACCGTTTTACGGTGGTTCTCCTCCTACCTCTCTGGCCGATCGCAATTTGTGTTGGCAGGGGAGCAGAGGTCGACCCCGAGACCCCTCACATGTGGGGTGCCTCAGGGGTCGGTCCTCTCGCCTCTCCGAGTGGCTGTGGTTCCCGGCTGCCCAATTCAACCAGTTGACTCCATCACTGGCCATAGGGGACGAACATCTTACCCCTGTGGATGGGGCGTGCAACTTGGGCGTCCTACTGGATACCCAGCTGTCTATGGAAGATCAAGTGACAGCCGTGGCCAGGAGGGCGTTTTACCAGGTTCGCCTGGTTCGCCAATTGCGCCCCCTATTGGATCGGGACGCCCTTCGCACAGTCACTCATGCCCTCGTGACATCCCGACTGGACTATTGTAACTCTCTCTACATGGGGCTCCCCTTGAGGTGCACCCGGAGGCTTCAGTTAGTTCAGAATGCAGCCGCGTGAGCAATTATGGGAACCACTAGGTTCACCCATGTAACACCGCTCTTGCGCGAGCTGCACTGGCTGCCTGTCGTCTTCCGGGTGCGCTTCAAGGTGTTAGTGATCATCTTTAAAGCGCTCCATGGCTCGGGACCTAGCTACCTGCGGGATCGGATCCTGCCTCACACATCCTCACGGCCGATTCGCTCCCACAGAGAGGGACTTCTCCGGGTGCCGTCCACTAGACTTTGTCAGCGGGCGACGCCCAGGGGAAGGGCTCTCTCTGTGGCGGGCCTGGCCCTCTGGAACGACCTTCCCCCTGATATTAGAACGACCACGGACCTCCGCTCCTTCCGCCTGAAATTGAAGACTCATCTTTTCCACCTGGCCGGCCTAGGGTAGTCTCTCTCTCTATGGGTTTTTTAATGTTTATTTATATTTAGTGGGGATTTTTAGTTTAAAGGGATTTTAGCACAGGAATTAGTTTAATCTGTTTTAAACTGTATGTATTTTGTATATTTATTGTTTTTATTCTCCCTGTGCACCGCCCCGAGTCCCTGTGGGGAGAGGGAGCGGTTTAATAAATTCAACTTATTATTATTATTATTATTTATTTAGATCCAAATGAAAGGAAATTAAGCAAATTAAGGAAGAAAATAGATGACTATGATTATGGGAAGGTTGCAAGATTGAAAGTAAACCAAGAGAAAACTAAAATTTTAGCCAAAAACTTTAAAAATAAGCAACACTATCACTACTAGGAAGAATAGCTACCATTCAAATGAATACACTACCAAGATTATTATACCTGTTCCAAACAATTCCAGTAATGCTAGAAAAGAAATACTTCAATTAAGCAGATTATTAACAAAAATTATTTGGCAAGGTAAAAAAGCAAAAATAAGTTTGAACCTGTTACAAAACTCTAAGAGTAGAGGAGGCTTTGGGCTGCCAGATTGGAAGTTATGTTTCAAGGCATGTGCACTTATGTGGCTAAAAGAATGGATAATCTTGGGACTTAGACAATTATTAACTTTGGAGGATCATGATTTGGAACTGGAGTGTCATGCCTTTGTATGGTATGAGAAAAATAAAATACACAGCTATTTTCAGCGGCATTACATTAGAAATGCTCTGTTTTCAGTATGGGAATAAATTAAGGAAAAACACTATTTGAAAACACCTGTAATCAAACTCTGGGCTTGTAATACCCGAAAGCAAAAACATATTGGACAAAAACATATACCTGCGTAGAAAAAATGACAAAGGAACATGTAGATTTAAAACCAGAAATATTTCTGTTGGGTATCATACTAGAAAAATATAATAAAGGGACTATGTATTTAATATTACACGAGTTAATAGTGACCAGAATTATATTTAATAATTAATAATAATAATAATAATTTAATTTTATAACCCGCTCTCTCTCCCCAAGGGGACTCGAGGCGGGGCACAGGCAATTAAAAATACAAAGAACAAACTACAGAGTACAAACAACAGAATTAAAAGTAAATTAAATAATTCCTGCGCTAAAACCCATATACTAAACTAAAAATTACCCCTAAAAACCCCCTAACCTAAAAAGAGACTACCCAAGGCCGGCCAGGCGAAAAAAGTGAGTCTTTAATTTTAAGCGGAAGGAGCGGAGGTCCGTGGTTGTCCTAATATCGGGGGGAAGGTCGTTCCAGAGGGCTGGGCCCGCCACAGAGAAGGCCCTTCCCCTGGGCGTCGCCCGCTGACAAAGTCTAGTGGACGGCACCCGGAGCAGTCCCTCTCTGTGGGAGCGTATCGGCCGTGAGGATGTATGAGGCAGGATCCGATCCCGCAGATAACTAGGTCCCGAGCCATGGAGCGCTTTGAAGATGATAATTAACACCTTGAAGCGCACCCGGAAGACGACAGGTAGCCAGTGCAGCTCGCGCAAGAGCGGTGTTACGTGGGCAAACCTAGAGGTGCCCATAATTGCTCGCGCGGCTGCGTTCTGGACCAACTGAAGCCTCCGGGTGCACCTCAAGGGGAGCCCCATGTAGAGAGAGTTGCAATAATCCAGTCGGGATGTCACGAGAGCATGAGTGACTGTGCGAAGGGCGTCCCGATCCAATAGGGGGCGCAACTGGCGTACCAGGCGAACCTGGTAAAACGCCCTCCTGGCCACGGCTGTCACTTGATCTTCCATGGACAGCTGGGTATCCAGGAGGACACCCAAGTTGCGCGCCCCATCCACAGGGGCAAGATGTTCGCCCCCTATGGCCAGCGTTGGAGAGAGCTGGTTGAATCGGGCAGCCGGAAACCACAGCCACTCGGTCTTGGTCGGGTTGAGCCTGAGTCCGTTACTTCCCATCCAGGTCCGCACGGCTTCCAGGCACTGGCACATCACCGCTACGGCATCGTTGGGGTGGTTTGGGGTAGATATGTACAGCTGGGTGTCATCAGCGTACAGGTGGTACTCCACCCCAAAGCCACGGATGATCTCACCCAGCGGCTTCATATATGCATTAAACAGGAGAGGCGAGAGGACCGACCCCTGAGGCACCCCACATGTGAGGGGTCTCGAGGTCGACCTCTGCCCTCCTGCCAACACAAATTGCGATCGGCCAGAGAGGTAGGAGGAGAACCACCGTAACACGGTGCCTCCCACCCCCAACCCCCCCAGCCGATGCAATAGGATACCATGGTCGATGGTATCGAAAGCCGCCGAGAGGTCTAATAGGACCAGGATGGAGGAACAACCCCCATCTCTGGCCCTCCAGAGATCATCTACCAACGCGACCAATGCCGTCTCGGTGCTATGCCCGGGCCGAAAGCCGGACTGGCGCGGATCTAGATAGTCAACTTCCTCCAGGTGACGGGGAAACTGTTGTGCCACCACACTCTCAACAACCTTCGCCAAGAAGGGAAGGTTGGAGACTGGACGGTAGTTGTTCAAAAGAGCTGGGTCCAAAGAGGGCTTCTTGAGGAGGGGCCTCACCATGGCCTCTTTTAGGGAGGCAGGCAAGGAACCCTCACTCAAGGATGCGTTGATAACCTCTTGGAGCCAGCCTCGTGTCACCTCCCAGGATGCCAGTACAAGCCAGGAGGGGCACGGGTCCAATAAACATGTGGTGGCTCGCAGTCGCCCACGTAGCCTGTCCATATCCTCGGAAGTAACGGAGTCAAACTCCTCCCAAACAAGATCTCTCTCGTGGCATCCCACTGGGCCATGAATGGGGGTTAGCTCACTCTGTATCTGGGCGGTTTTCTCCTGCAGAAAAATCACAAATTCCTCTGCTCTACCCTGTAGCGGGGCTTCCCGCTCCCTCTGTTGAAGGAGGGAGCGAGTCACCCTAAACAGGGCGGCAGGGCGGTTTTCTGCGGATGCTATGAGAGTGGCACAATGATGACGTTTGGCCACCCTCAGCGCCACAATGTAAGTCCGTAAATGGGCTCTTACCTGTGTCCGGTCAGATTCAGAGCGGCTAGCCCTCCATCTTCTCTCTAGGCATCTCTTGCGGCGTTTCATCACCCGCAGCTCCTCAGTGAACCAAGGAGCCAGGGTGGTTCGCCGCCGCGAGAGAGGCCGCAAGGGCGCGACCCGATCTAAGGCTCCCACGGCCGCACTATTCCATGCGGCCGTGAGGTCCTCCATCGGGGCGCGGGTCAGGGATACAGGAAATGGCCCAAGCGCTGTCTGGAACCCATCCGGGTCCATCAAGCGCCTGGGGCGGTACCAGATTGGTGACTCTGGTTCCGCCTCCCCGCGGAGGGGAGCAGCGGTCGGAAAGTCGAGTCGGAGAAGTGAGTGGTCTGACCATGACAAGGGTGTGATGACTATATCCCCTGTACCCAGATCACTTTTCCATTGGCCCGAGACGAAGATGAGGTCCGGCGTATGTCCACCCTCGTGGGTGGGGCCCTGAATTACTTGGGTCAGGTCCATGGCCGTCATGGAAGCCATGAACTCCCGAGCTACCACGGATGATTCGCCCAACGATGGCAGGTTAAAGTCCCCCATGACTATAAGTCTGGGGGTCTCCACTGCCACCGTAGCGATCACCTCCAGGAGCTCGGGCAGGGCTGCTGCTACATAGCGGGGAGCCAGGTATACAACCAGCAAGCCCAACTGCCTCCCTAGGCCCCACTTCACGCAGAGGGACTCACAGCCGGAAGTCTGAGGCACAATGGTCTCTCTCGGCTCAAGGCCTTCCTTAATAATGACCGCTACCCCACCACCCCTGCCTAGGGCCCGCGGCTGATGAAATGCGCGGTAGCCTGGTGGGCACATTTCAACGAGGGGATGTCCTCCCTCGTGGCCCAACCAGGTCTCCGCAATTCCTACCAGGTCCGGCTCCCCCTCTGACACAAGGTCACTAATGAGGGGGGCTTTGTTGACAACGGACCTGGCTTTGCAAAACATCAGCCGCAGACCCTGGCTCTGTATTCCCTGGCCACCTAGCCTGCGGGGGTTGTGGCACCCAACCGTTTGTAACCAACGGCTACGTGCCTCCAACCGGGAGGAAAGAACTTGTCTCCCCTCGGCCCTGCCCCTCCCCACGACCCTCTGGATGGGGAAGCCCTCCACCGGAATGACTTGTGTTTCCCCCCTCTTAACGGAACCATCCGCCTCCCTCCGTCGTCTGCTGGCTCGGCCCGTTCCCTTCTGGCTAGTCTCAACCTGTCTAAACCCTCCCTCCTCCCTGGTACCCCCTAAAACAGACAACAGCTTTTTTACTAAAAAACCCCTACACCTGCGCTTTCGCCACTTCTCCTGACTTACTAGTCCCTCATCAAAGTGTGCCCTTGATAACACAGCGGGCCATACCTGCGAGAGGGGGGACTCTCGCAGCAAGAGAAGGCAGGCCCTTGAGTACATGCTAGGTAATACAGAGACCACGCTGGATAAAAGGTTAAGATATTAAATAAGGTGCGAAAGATGGTAATAAATAGATAAATATACATATATAAATATATAAATATATAAACATATGAATATTAAATATATAAAATAGTCTAGTAGGGTAATTCGGCAGAATTCAAATTCGAAAGTCAGATAAAATTCGGGCCAAGTGCAATATAAACGGGAGATGATGTAGATGAAATAAATAATGTAGATGGTATAGACATATAAAGTCCAGAGTCCAAAATCCTCCAGCCCAACGAATAATATCCCTGGTGAAGCCCCACGGTGAGGTCCCAGGGGGTCCATGCTCGTCCCAACTCTGCTTCTCCAGCCTGGCTCCGGCCTCCAGTCAGGCATTTCGACCCCTCCTCGCCTCTACTCGGCCTGCGCTTTGGCCTCACCTCCTACGGTCTTCTACATGGCCTCTGCTCTGCCTCCGCCAGGCCTCTGATCTTCCAGCCACCCTCAGGCCTCGGTTAACATTCAGCCATTCAGCCACATACGTCAGGGCTCCCTCCAGGGTTCCGCTCGGCCCCCGTTTCTCCATGCCGCCCTCGCCCGGTATCCGTTCCTCGACCCACTCCCGAATGACCGGCCTCCGCTCCTCCCGTTCACCTCAGGGGCTCCTCCGGCCATCCGGGGGGTCCTCCGGGCTCCCAGGCGTCCTCCATGCTCCAATCTTCAGCCTCTGACGCCCGGCTCCCCGTAGCTCTCATCGGCTCGGCGTCCAGGCTCGGGCCTCGGCCTCCTCGGCGTTCTTTTCCGCCCTCCTTCCGCCCGGCGTCCGCCCTCCTTCCGTCCGGCGTCTTCTCCTCAACCGGGCTCACTCGGCCGGACTCGCAGCGCCGAAAAAACCACCCGGGCGGCCCCAACTAGGGCACGGTCGCAAGCCCAGGTGGTCCTCCTACCAGTCCCGACCCCCAAAGCTGGAAATGGGGTCGGGTAGCACCTCCTTTCCACCAGCGGGCCTCCGCGGCCCGCACGGAGCTCAGCGGCGCGCCGCCATCTTTTCGCGCATTCAAATTTGAATACACAATTTGCACAACATTGGAAAGATGTGGAGATCCCAGATGAGAAGATAGTTAAAAATATATATATAATGTGCAGAAAAGGATTTATTAATACTTGAAATTAAAAAGAAGGAAGATACAGAATATTTTGAAACATATTGAGGGAACGCTGTACCACAGAAGGCGGGCTGCTCCGGTGGGAAAATAAGAACGAAACACATGGGATTTTCCTCCAAATGAGCGCGCCCTGACTAGCTCAGTGCGGACCTTTTTATTAGATACAAAAGTAAAAGATACATTTCAGTACAGCGTTGATTGGTTGATGCAGTTACTTGGTAGAATATGCCTAGTTGCTCAGCAGAATATAGTCGCTTGGTAAAACACATACAATAGCCTGGGAAAATACATTCAGCTATCCAGTGGCCTGGGAAAATACATTCAGCTATCTAGCAAAATACATTTAGTTACATTTTGTGTATTGCTTCAAGAATAGGGTGATGGTACACTCTAGCCTTTGTTAGCCTTTGTCAGGCGAGATGACGTGTGCTTCCTAGATTCAGGGTTCATTCAGTGGCCTAACAATGGTTTAAGGCCTATACTAATTTAAAACCTACTGAACTGCCAAAACCTGGAATGATAATCGCAACATCTCCTCTGTTTTTGTTTTTTCAAAAAAGATGTACAGCACCATACAGCAACCTGAGGGGAGGCTTGATTCGGTGTTTGGGAATTACCTCCTCTTCCTCGTCACTGCCCATGGTTAACGATTTCTTCTCCAGGGTTCTCCCTGGGGCTCAGGAGCATATTTCTGTTTCCACAAAGCATTAATGTGAGCTATAACTAGCTTTAAAAAATTCACACAAGCAAAAATAGGCAAAAAACAAAATAAAACAATACATCCTAGAGCAATCATACCATTGAAAGCTACAATGAACGCAAAGCAAATAATTTTCAAATCAAATAATTTTTTAAAGCCATTTGTCTGATATATTTTGAACAACTTTTCCACTATCACCAATTTTACCAGATACTTCTCCTTCTTTCTTCTACATGCTTTTACCTTCTTTTCACATGTTTACCTTCTTTTCACATGTTACCTTTACTCCCATATATATTCCTTTCTTTTTATTCTTTTCAAAGAGACACCTTTGGAATAAAACCTTTGAACATCATTATTAATGAAAGCAAACATTGAATACAGCAACATAGCATAACAAGCATAGCAACAATACCAATTATTGTAATTACAAAGTTCTTTAACCATGTTATATTAGGGAGCCATGTATATAATTGCGTCTTGTTAAATGCTAAATTTAGTATAGTTCTATATGCATCCTTTATCTGCCAAGTCTGAAGAAAGGGTTGGTGTGTCCATCTTTGTTTGAGCTGGGCCTGGTTAAGCACCGAACGGCGGTTTCGGGATCGGTGGCTGTTGGGAAAGATGTCTTTTTTTTCCCTGTGTCATGTGGTGTGCAAGATGGTCAGGTATTGGTGGACGTGCAGCCAAGTTCAGCAAAACCACCTCTATTGCTTTGGTCACAAGGTGCTTTCCATCAAGGCTTTGGCAAGTGTGCAGTCCGATTGTGGCTTCAGAGGCTGTAAATGTCAATGTCATTGTGCAGGGGTGATGTAAGTATATCATGTAATGTCCTGTGTGTGGGCTGACATGTTTACCTCTGTGTAGAAAGGCAAAAGGGCAATAAATCTGTTCCGGGTCCTTGCATCTGATGACAGCTATGGTTCCTCTCTGGAGAAACTGGAACAAGGGTCTGCATTCAAGGAGTTGATGCGTGGGTTGGAGCAGGAACAGGAGCAGGAGCAGGAACAGATGCATCTTGGGATGGTTTCAGGTGGCAGGGGCGTACGTGACGACCAGGAACCCAGACAGTGATGTTGTCCGCAGATCAGGTGATGGGATGTGCAGGACCTCTCCAGGTAGGATCAGGCAGCTGCCGGTAGTAGACAAGAGGCCGTTGATGGTCTGGCAGTGGTGATGGAGAGGCAAAGTGATGGCAAGCAGCAGACGATGGAGGTTGGCCGGTAAAAGTGAGAAAGTTTAGTACATGCAAACACAAATTAAGAATGTGTTGCAAAGCTGGGAGGCTAGGGGGTCCTTTTCCCTTTCCATCATTGTACCTATCCAGGGCGTGTTTTAAGGTTTGGTTTGCTCTCTCAACCATTGCTTGGCCCTGACTATTGTAAGGTATACCAAATTTGTGTATATTTCTCTATTTTGAACAAAGGTATTGCTAATATATTTTGGGCGTCCCAGCGGTGCAAAAATCCGAATACAATGATTTATGACATATTTTGTGGTCTCACCCCTTTGGGGGGGAGGCCATGATGAACCCAGAATATGTATCAATAGATACATGTAAATACTTCCATGGGGAAAAGGGAGCATATTGGGTAACATCCATTTGCCAAATTTGACAGCTCTCCGTCCCTCGGGGGTTAACCCCCATGGGGATGGAGTTTCCCTGTTTACTGCAAGTGGGGCACTGCTGAATAATAGCAGTGGCTTCACCTGAAGTAATACCAAATTGTTTAATGAGAGCCTTTTTAAATGGAGGAAATTATTTGTGAAACATAGAGACTGTCCAAGATAAGATTAAAAGATTGTTGAGAAAAGTTCTCGAAGGCGAGAATAGAAGCATACAGTTCTGCCCGTTGAGCAGAGGTTTGTGGTGGAATTTTGTCTACTGGTTGCTTACCTTTAGTTAAGGCGTTGAAAAGATGTGAAAGTTGAACAGTAGTAAGACCTAAATAAGGATGTAATGGAACCTAAATAGTAGTAAGACCTAAATATTGAAAAGGAGGAAAAGTTTGAACTTTGTCAGAAGCTATGTAAAGACCCTTTGGATGCAAAGGAATGGAGAAAAAACAATCTTTTAAATCAATAATCATCATGTCATAAGTTTGAGAAATCAATTTTGGATTAGTTGTAAAAATCTGCCGTGGGGCGTGAGGTGAAGAGGCTTCAGGGAGCAAAATCATAATGGCAGCCAATTCCATCTTTTTGTTTTTTTTGTAATGGGAAAATTGATTGTCATAGCAAGAGCAAGGTCAGAAAAAGATTCTGAACTTCGCATGAAAAGTGAAGCCAAGATTCCTCTAGAAGTAAAAGTTAAATGTGAAAAAATTATTACAGGCAAGGCAGGAGGTAACGGTTAAAACAAAATATCAAAAAACTTGGAATCAACACTCAAAAATTTAAAAAACAATTCAAAAGGATGTGGAAAATATCAACTTCATTGTTATGGAAGCTAGGTAACTCCCATTAAGTATGTGAGAAATTTGTAAAATGCAGGCAAAATAACAGAAAATCATTCCTGCATATGGATTAAAATAAACATAAAACTCAAAAGATGTCCAAAAGAAAACCCAAAATTGTTGGCAAGACTGAAAAATAAATATCATACAGTTCATTAAGATGGTGATAATAATTGAATTGCATGAAAAAAGGTGAAAAGTGAAAAATGAAATGGGATTATTTGTAGATAAATGTGGGTATGTTGTGAAACTCACTTAAAAATCACTTTCTTTTCTCCTTCTGTCTGTTTTTCTCTGTCCCTTACTTTCTCTTCACTCACTTTCTTACTTTACTGTTCTTTCATTTTCTTCTTTTTCTTTATCTCTTTTTGCCTTTCTTTTTCTCTCTCTTTTCTACTTTTCTCTTTCCCTCTTTCGCTTACGTTTTCTTTCTTTCAGTCCCCTTTAAGATGTGTGAGTGTGTGTGTGTGTATGTGTGTGTGAGAGAGTGAATGTACTTTGAGTCCCCTTTAAGATGTGTGTGTGTGTGTGTGTGTGTATGCCCTGTGTGATTTCACCCTTTCACCCCTCCCTTTTCCCCCCTCTCCCTTCTGTGTACTTCTTCAGAGAGATGCAGGCAAGAGGGGGGGGGAGTGGGCAAAAGGAGAGAGAGAGAAGCTCCAGTGAAAGCCCATTAAGGGGGGCTTGCAGTTTTTCTGCTCATTTTAAAAGTTTTTTGCAACATGAGCAAACAATTTTTGGGCGGAAGGACTCGAAAGATCTATGCCATCTTAGGGCTCCTCCCTCGCCCCCAAATTCCGATGAGGCAAGAAAAAGAAGCAGGAAGTGTGATAATTAATAACAACACAATCACCAGAACCTCCATTTTGGCAAATTCTGGGTTCGTTCTGACCACTTTCTTATAATTAAAATTTTCACATTTATTCCAACAGACACACACCATTCAATGCAATCCTTTCTGACTGATCTCACTCAAAACACAGATTAAACACATTCATACAAGGCCTTTTCTCATATACAAACATAAAACAATAGACTCCACTGTTCCCAAAAGGAAAAAAAATTATCTATACACCTAACGTGGCATTCAAATCTGGATGGATTCAGGATCTTCTGGCGTCTGGCCAAGCCCATGTCACTGGTCCAAAAGTGACCAGGAGCGCTCTTTGACATTGTCTATGGCCCACGCCAGTTTCTTCCAGCCCACCATGTTGAATGCCTGCCGAACCACAAAGGGGTTCAGCTGTATCATATTAGGTAAAAATTCATTGAAACCCATAGAAAACGTTCAAGTCACAATAAGCCAAATTAGAGACTAAAATGGAGGCTTGAATGAACAAAGAAGGTACACTTTATACTTTGATCAAAGTTAAAGTTCTGAGAAAGGATTTCCATTCACATGTGCAAAGGATATGAGAGGAAAATACAAAATTCAAAGGGATTGTCCCCTTTACACCAAAATAACGTTGTTCTTCAAAAAGCCTTTGTCCTTTGCATTCTAATTACTCTAACTATAGTTATTAGTTATTTTAATCAACATTTGTAAACTTTAAATCAAACTTTAAGTCATATAAACTAACATATGGTAAAACTTAGATCATATATCGTAACTGAATTTGCATTCTTCCTGGCTCAAAAGGTACTGTTAGCTTTTCCCTAGTTTGCTTAATTGCCCACTTAGTAATACAAAAGAGTGTGAAACTAGATTGCTCTGGTGTTAAAGGAGCAGTGAAGTACGTTCTCTTTTTCTTAAGGAAAAAGAGGTGGAAAATTTCAGATCTTATCATAGGGAAGATGCAATGGATTACTGGCATATGCTTCCACAGAAATACAACTTTAGCTAAATACTAAACAGAACATTTCTAGCATACTTTCACATAACAGATAGCAAGTTTTCTACTTAAATGCAACAGATATCTAAAATAACAAGTACCCTTATCCTAACTTTTATGTACATTTAAACAAGGACACAATACTAGAGAGAAAAAATTAAAGTAATCTTACAGTATAGTTTTCCTAAGCAATACATACCTGAAAACCAATTAGGTGTCCAATTAAAACCAATTAAAACATTAAGGTCCAATTAAAACATCATCCATGCCATGATTTATAACGCTTGCGAAAAGGATTCAAGTATGCAACAAAAATCAAAAAGTAACACAAACTGCTCCCGATAGATGGAAGGGGTGTAAATTTCTCTCCCTCTATCATTGCTCCGATAATGTTTCCTCCCGCTGGCTGACATGCTGGGAGACTAAAGCATAGAAAAGGAGGAGGGTGTGCCGTGGAATTTTCAGCAAATTCCTTTGACAAAACTAGATACATTTTAGCTGGCTTTTTGAAATCCATTTGCTGTGATATCTTGGACTCATACGGGGGTAGCATAGACTCCAGGAATGCCTGAGAGTCAGATTTATGACAAATTGTTTCCATGACTACGCAAGGGGCTGCGTGGAGATATTCTCCTAATTTAGTCCACGCTGAAATTTTTAAAGTGCTTTTTTCAGGATAAGCCATGCACTTTGGCCAGATCAAAAGGAAAGTGATTTGTTTGTTTTTCAAACGGGGGAGAGCTCTCCCTTCGTCTGGGGCAATTTTTACAGAAAATTCGGTTAATTCCCTCAGTTCATATGCCCTTTTGTTGAGGGAATATTCCGCCCATTACTCACGAAAAGGTCCTATCGTGTTGCAGACAGGATGGTGTGCATGCAGCTCATCCCGAGTGGGTGAGTAGAGACAGTCCGAGGCCTACACCGGAGGCGAGAACTTCGTGTTCAGGATGGCCGGTATCAGGTCGAGGGTCACCATTTGTGGTGAAATAGCGCCCCCTATTGAGGGAACGCTGTACCACAGAAGGCGGGCTGCTCCGGTGGGAAAATAAGAACGAAACACATGGGATTTTCCTCCAAATGAGCGTGCCCTGACTAGCTCAGTGCGGGCCTTTTTATTAGATACAAAAGTAAAAGATACATTTCAGTACAGCGTTGATTGGTTGATGCAGTTACAGTGGTACCTCGGATCATGAACTTAATTCGTGAAATGACTCTGGTCGTGATCCGATTTGGTTGTGATGCGAGGCACAATTTCCCATAGGGTTCAATGTAAATCCGATTAATCTGTTCCAACCTTGTTTTTTGGTTGTGATGCGAGGCACAGTTTCCCATAGGGTTCAATGTAAATCCAGTTAATCCGTTCTGACCTTGTTTTTAAAATGTCCGCGGCTCCGGTTCGTGAAGCGAAACGGAGGTTGTGAATCCGGGCATTTTTACGAACTTTTCCGTTCGTGATGCGAGGGCGGAGTTCGTGATGCGAGGCGGAGTTCGTGAAGTGAGGCAGAGTTCGTGCAGCGGAGCATTTTTTACGAACTTTTCCGTTCGTGCAGCGAAACGGTGTTCGTGAACCGGGGCACATTTTTTGGGAAATTTTTGGTCGTGAAGCGAATTGGACGTGATGAGAGGCGTTCGTGGTCCGAGGTACCACTGTACTTGGTAGAATATGCCTAGTTGCTCAGCAGAATATAGTCGCTTGGTAAAACACATACAATAGCCTGGGAAAATACATTCAGCTATCCAGTGGCCTGGGAAAATACATTCAGCTATCTAGCAAAATACATTTAGTTACATTTTGTGTATTGCTTCAAGAATTGGGTGATGGTACACTCTAGCCTTTGTTAGCCTTTGTCAGGCGAGATGACGTGTGCTTCCTAGGTTCAGGGTTCATTCAGTGGCCTAACAATGGTTTAAGGCCTATACTAATTTAAAACCTACTGAACTGCCAAACCCTGGAATGATAATCGCAACAACACAAATCTCATTGACTGGCTCTGATGGTTGATACGGGTTGCTGCCAGCATCGTAGATATCCACCAAGTATCCTCTTAAGATGTATGTTGTTCCAAGTAGCAGCTTAAGAATACACATGGTTGATATTTAGTATTTTAGGTAATACAAATTAAATTGTTGTTGTTTCTTGCTCAAATCCACTGTAACCAGACAACACACTGTTTATATAGACATTGAAATTGTTGCTCTTGCTTTATACAGTAAAAATTAAAAAATATTTGAAAAAAATATGAATCTGTAGCGAAGTCCAAACAACCCATGACAGGCATTTCAGTTCTTAAGTCAACGGTTCTACTGAGTTTTTAACTTACAATAACAGCATTTCATCCATTTATTTAGTCAAATTAATCTTCTATGAAGAAAAGTCAAATCAATAAACAAGCAATCTGTAACATGACAATGGAATCAGAAGCCCCTTGGAGTTCTGTGGGATGGATTCTCAGGTCTGTAGATACTCCATTGCTTAGAGTCACCTCCTGTTCTTCTCCCCTCCTTCCCTTGCCAAAAGAAGACCAAACTTACCTTTAACAACAAGGACGTTTTCCCCAAATGTTCTATGTCCCAAACAAATTACTCACCTATAAATACCATAGAGCTGCCCACTCATTTTCACCTGATTGGCCTAAATGTTTCAGGAGAGGGGTTCCTCTACCCCTTTTCTATTTGACATACCTCTCTTGTCTGCAGCAGGATGATTTTTAAAAAAATGTTCTTGGAAAATTAGGTGATTTTTTTTTGAATTTGAATTTATTTATATTTATGTCCCGCCCTTCTCCACAGAGGACCCAGGGCGGCGCACAGGAAATTTAAAAACATACAAAAATACAAAAATAAATACATAATTTAAAATATATATTAAACTATCCTGATCCTATGCTAAAAACCAAATTATTAAAATACCGAATATAAAACTTTCTAAAAAGTCCCCGTGGGAGGTTAGGCTAGGCCGGCTTGTTGGAAAAGGTATGTCTTTAGACATTGGCGGAAGAGGCGGAGGTCGATGGTGCGTAATTCAGGGGGTAGGTCGTTCCAAAGGGCTGGGCCCGCCACAGAGAAGGCTCTTCCCCTGGGTGTCGCCAGTCGACATTGTCCGGCCGACGGCGCACCCGAAAGGCCACAGGAAGCCAGTGCAGCTCGCGCAGGATCGGTGTTATGTGGGAGCATCTGGTGGCTCCCATAATCACCCGCGCGGCTGCGTTTTGGACGAACTGTAGCTTTCGAGTGCACCTCAAGGGAAGTCCCATGTAGAGAGCATTACAGTAGTCGAGTCAGGACGTCACGAGAGCTTGAGTGACTGTGCGAAGGGTAGCCCGGTCCAGTAAGGGGCGCAATTGGCGCATCAGGCGTACCTGATGAAACGCCCCCCTGGCCACGGCCGCCACATGGTCTTCCATGGACAGCCGGGAATCCAGGAGGACACCCAAATTGCGCGCCCTCTCCACGGGGGCCAGTGTTTCGCCCCCAATGGCCAGAGTTGGAGTAATGCAGCTGAACGGATGCCGGAAACCACAGCCACTCAGTCTTGGCAGGGTTGAGCTTGAGTTTGTTACCACCCATCCAGATCCGTACGGCCTCCAAACACCGGGACAGCACTTCGGTGGCATCGTTGGGGTGGTCTGGGGTGGATATGTTTAGCTGAGTGTCGTCAGCATACAGATGGTACTCCACGCCAAAACCACGGATGATCTCACCCCGCTGCTTCATATATGTGTTAAACAGGAGGGGCGAGAGGACCAACCCCTGAGGAACCTCACATAAGAGGGGTCTCGAGGTCGACCTCTGCCCTCCCGTCAACACATATTGTGACCGACCAGAGAGGTAGGACGAGAACCACCGCAAAACGGTGCCTCCCAACCAGTCGGTGCAATAGGATACCATGGTTGATGGTATCAAAAGCCGCCGAGAGGTCTAATAGGACCAGGATAGAGGAATAACCTCTATCCTGCGCCCTCCAGAGATCATCAACCAACGCGACCAATGCCGTCTTGGTGCTGTGACCGGGTCGGAAGCCGGACTGGCGCGGGTCTAGATAATCAACTTCCTCCAGGTGTCGCAGAAACTGTTGGGCTACCACATTCTCAACAACCTTCACCAAAAAGTGAAGGTTGGAGACCGGACGATAGTTCTCCAACAATGCTCTGTCCAGGGACAACTTCTTGAGGAGGGCCTCACTACCGCCTCTTTCAAGACGGCAGGTAAGGACCCCTCACTCAAAGATGAGTTGACAATGCCCTGGAGCCAGCCTCGTGTCGTCTCCCATGATGCCAGTACAAGCCAGGAGGCACACGGGTCCAATAAACATGTGGTCGCCCTAAGTTTCCTTGACAACCTGTCCATATCCTCGGTGGTAACAAAATCAAACTCCTCCCAAGAAGGAACCTCAAGACTAGTCTCGGACAGTCCCACAGGACCACTGTCGATGGAGGGTAGCTCATTCCGAATCCGAGTGATTTTCTCCTGCAGATAAATCCCAAATTCCTCTGCTCGCCCTTGCAGAGGGGCTTCCCGTGGCCTCTGGTGAAGGAGGGAGCGGGTCACCCCAAACAGGGCGGCAGGGCGGCTATCTGCGGATGCAATAAGGGTGGCACAATACTCACGTTTGGCCACCCTTATCGCCACTAAGTAAGCCCTAATATGGGTTCTCACTAGTGTTCGGTCGGCTTCGGAGCGAGAGGATCTCCATCTACTCTCTAGGCGTCTCTTGTGGCACTTCATCTCCCTCAGCTCCTCAGTAAACCAGGGAGCCTGGGTGGTTCATCGCCGCAAGAGAGGCCGCAAGGGCGCAACTTGGTCCAAGGCCCCTGCGGCCGCACTTAACCATGCGGCCACTAGGTCCTCAGTCGAGTCACGAGGAACCTTTCCGGGTCCATTAGAAGCCTGGGGTGGAACCATCTAGGAGTATACGGTTTCGCCTCCCTGCGGTGAGGTGAAGCGATTGGAAATCCAGCGTGTTTTCCCCCTCGTGAGTAGGGCCTAAAACTACCTAGGTAAGGTCCATGGCTGTCATGGAGGCCATGAACTCCTGAGCTACTCCAGAGGCTTTGCCCGCCGACGGCAAGTTAAAGTCCCCCATGACTACCAGAGGTGATACTCGGCTATCACCTCTAGGAGCTCGGGCAGGGCTGTTGTTGCATAGCGAGGAGCCAGGTATACAAATAACATGCCCAACTGCCTCCCTAGGCCCAATCTCACGCAGAGAGATTTACACCCGGTTGTCTGAGGGACTGTGGTCTCAAGATCTTCCTTATAATAATAATAATAATAATAAATTTTTATTTGTAGCCCGCTCTCTCTCCCCAGAGGGACTCGAGGTGGGGCACAGGAAAATTAAAAAACAATAAACACAAACAGAATACATAATTTAAAATCACAATTAAACAAATCCTGCGCTAAAAACATCTATAAAAACTAAAAACTGTCCCTAAAACCCCTTAACACTACAAATAATTAAAATTACCCTAAAACCCCAGGACAGGGAGGCTATCCCAAGCCGGCCAGAGGGAAAAAGTAGGTTTTCAATTTGAGACGGAAGGAGCGGAGGTCCGTGGTCGTCCTAATATCGGGGGGAAGGTCGTTCCAGAGGGCCGGGCCCACCACAGAGAGAGCCCTTCCCCTGGGTGTCGCCCGCTGACACAGTCTAGTGGACGGCACCCGGAGAAGCCCCGCTCTGTGGGAGCGAATCGGCCGTGAGGATGTATGGGGCAGGATCCGATCCTGCAGATAGCTAGGTCCCGAGCCATGGAGCGCTTTAAAGATGATAATTAACACCTTGAAGCGCACCCGGAAGACGACAGGTAGCCAGTGCAGCTCGCGTAAGAGCGGTGTTACATGGGTGGACCTTGCGGTCCCCATAATTGCTCGCGTGGCTGCATTCTGGACTAGCTGAAGCCTCCGGGTGCACCTCAAGGGCAGCCCCATGTAGAGAGAGTTACAATAGTCCAGTCGGGATGTCACGAGAGCATGAGTGACTGTGCGAAGGGCGTCCCGATCCAATAGGGGGCGCAATTGGCGAACCAGGCGAACCTGGTAAAACGCCCTCCTGGCCACGGCTGTCACTTGATCTTCCATGGACAGCCGGGCATCCAGGAGGACACCCAAATTGCGCGCCCCATCCACAGGGGCAAGATGTTCGCCCCCTATGGCCAGCGATGGAGTGAGCTGGTTGAATCGGGCAGCCGGAAACCACAGCCACTCGGTCTTGGTCGGGTTGAGCTTGAGTCCGTTACTTCTCATCCAGATCCGTACAGCTTCCAGGCACTGGCACATCACCGCTACGGCATCGTTGGGGTGGTTTGGGGTAGAAATGTACAGCTGTGTATCATCAGCGTACAGATGGTACTCTACCCCAAAACCACGGATGATCTCACCCAGCGGCTTCATGTATGTGTTGAACAGGAGGGGCGAGAGGACCGACCCCTGAGGCACCCCACATGCGAGGGGTCTCGCGGTCGACCTCTGCCCCCCTGCCAACACAAATTGCGATCGGCCAGAGAGGTAGGAGGAGAACCACCGTAAAACGGTGCCTCCCACCCCCAACCCCCCCAGCCGATGCAATAGGATACCATGGTCGATGGTATCGAAAGCCGCCGAGAGGTCTAATAGGACCAGGATGGAGGAACAACCCCCATCTCTGGCCCTCCAGAGATCATCGACCAACGCGACCAATGCCGTCTCGGTGCTATGCCCGGGCCGAAAGCCGGACTGGCGCGGATCTAGATAATCAACTTCCTCCAGGTGATGGGGAAACTGTTGTGCCACCACACTCTCGACAACCTTCGCCAAAAAGGGAAGGTTGGAGACTGGACGGTAGTTGTTCAAAAGAGCTGGATCCAAAGAGGGCTTCTTAAGGAGTGGCCTCACCATCGCTTCTTTTAGGGAAGCAGGCAAGGCACCCTCACTCAAGGATGCGTTGACAACCTCTTGGAGCCAGCCTCGTGTCACCTCCCAGGATGCCAGTACAAGCCAGGAGGGACACGGGTCCAATAAACATGTGGTGGCTCGCAGTCGCCCACGTAACCTGTCCATATCCTCGGAAGTAACGGAGTCAAACTCCTCCCAAACAAGATCTCTCTCGTGGCATCCCACTGGGCCATGAATGGGGGCTAGCTCGTTCTGTATCTGAGCGATTTTCTCCTGCAGAAAAGTCACAAATTCCTCTGCTCTACCCTGTAACGGGGCTTCCCGCACCCTCTGTTGAAGGAGGGAGTGGGTCACCCTAAACAGGGCGGCAGGGCGGTTTTCTGCGGATGCTATGAGAGTAGCACAATGGTGACGTTTGGCCACTCTCAGCGCCACAATGTAAGTCCGTAACTGGGCTCTTCCCTGTGTCCGGTCAGATTCAGATCGAGTAGACCTCCATCTTCTCTCTAGGCATCTCTTGCGGCGTTTCATCACCCTCAGCTCCTCGGAAAACCAAGGAGCCAGGGTGTTTCGCCGCCGCAAGAGAGGCCGCAAGGGCGCGACCCGATCCAAGGCTCCCGTGGTCGCAGTATTCCATGCGGCCACGAGGTCCTCCATCGGGGCGCGGGCCAGGGGTACAGGAAGTGGCCCAAGCGCCGTCTGGAACCCATCCGGGTCCATCAGGCGCCTGGGGCGGAACCAGATTGGTGACTTAACCATAATTGCCACTCCCCCACCCCTCCCTAGGGCCCTAGGCTGATGGAAGGCGCGGTAGCCTGGTTGGCACATTTCCACGAGGGGTAAACCCCCTTCGTGGCCCAACCAGGTTTCCATTATACCCACCAGGTCCGTGTCCCCCTCTGACACAAGGTCATGGATGAGGGGGGCTTTCTGAACCACGGACCTGGCATTGCATAACATCAGCCTAGGGCCCCGGGTCTGTGATTCCTGCCCACCTAGTCTGCGATGGGAGGGCGGAGAGTTGGAGCACGTGACCGCCTGTGTCCAGCAGCCACGGTCTCCCAACCGATGATGCCTATTCCGCCTCCCACCGCCCCTACCCCTCCCTAAGACCAATAATGTACTAGTTTAGACATATTGAGCCACAGATAAGGAAATGGCGAAAGTCAAATAGTTTTTCCTCTTTCTCACTTAAATTTTAATATTTCTCTTTAGTTTAGCTTTGATTTTCGCTTGATTAAAAGATTGTATTTTAATCTTTTAAAGTAAAGAAGGGGTGGGTTAGATGGAGAAAAACACAGAATTAAAAGAGGGCATTGCTAACTTGTTATGAGTTCCTTAGGATAAGTATCCATAAGTATCTTTGGCCTTATTATAAGTGATTTTACCCAGAAACAGTAGGAGGCTCAAATCATTGGCCTAAATGTTTCAAGAGTGGGTTCCCTCCTCCCCTACTTCCATACTTGACATGAACTGGTTTTCATATCTGCAAATACAATCAAGATACAAGTGTTTTTTCAAGTGCCTAGATGGCAGAAAGCCCTTGTGATTAGAATGTATAAATTTCCTAAGAAAAAATTTAAGTCTATCTGCCAGTATAGCTGCAAAAAGTTTGTAATCCACATTCAAAACTGAAATGGGTCTATAATTAGTAAGAATAGTTACTTCACTCATTATGCTGAAATACAGTCATGTCCTTCTATAGACATAACAAAGGGATAGGATTAAGTGAACGGTCTTCAAAATTTAATATTGAAAGAAAAAATTGGAATTGAATCTGCTGTGTAGTGGAAACTTACTGAGTGGGGAAACAAGCCTGTTAAATAAACTACAATGGGCTCTCAATTCTCAAGATGAAGTTTGATATGTGCATGTGAGCAGTGACACATCTTTGCATTTCTTAAATTAACCCATGGAGACAATTCCCTTTTCCAGCCACAGTAAGAATATGGGAAAAACATTTTAGGAGTCAAAACTGACTTTCACCATTCTATATGTAAGAGAGTTGCAACAGCATAAAGAAACCATGCTTGATTTCAGTTTGGGACCAGAGAGACACAAACACAGACACACATTCACACCCACACGATTCAAGAGTTAGCTATTTATCAGATTCCAGCTGCAAACTGGGTAGAAATTCAAGTAGAGAACAATTCAGAGAATTATTGATTCATGCTTTTATTGAGCTGGAGCCAACTTGCCATCAATGTAGTTTAGGAACCATCAATAGAGATTTTGCAGCACCAGGCTGCAGTCCAGTCAATATTTGGACATTTGCAGCGACAAACTAAGTCGTGAGCACGAATATTCCAAGCTCCACAAAGCTTTCCACAGGAACATGAAGTGGGTATAAAACCTAGGAAGGAAAAAAATAGATGGAAAAGATGAAGGTTATACTGATCTGTGTTACTTCTGTTGAGCGTTTGGAACAGTTGTGATATAAATGCCAAGCTAAGCAGATTCCTTCAACAGTCTAGCTTACTGTATTTTTCAGAGAGGGTGCGCAATTTGGGTTTCCTCCTGGATTCCCGGCTGTCCATGGAGGACCATGTGGCGGCCGTGGCCAGGGGGGCGTTTCATCAGGTACGCTTGATGCGCCAATTGCGCCCCTTACTGGACTAGGATGCCTTACGCACAGTCACTCAAGCACTCGTGACCTCTCGACTCGACTACTGTAATGCTCTCCACATGGGGCTTCCCTTGAGGTGCACTTGAAAGCTGCAGTTAGTCCAGAATGCAGCCGCGCGGGTGATTATGGGAGCGCCTAGACACTCCCATATAACACCAATCCTGCGCGAGCTGCACTGGCTTCCTGTGGTCTTTTGGGTGCGCTTCAAGGTTCTAATGACCATCTTTAAAGCGCTCCATGGCTCGGGGCTTAGTTATATGCGAGACCACCTCTTGCCCCATACATCCCTTAGACCGATACGCTCCCACAGAGAGGGCCTCCTCAGGGTGCCGTCGGCCGGACAATGCAGACTGGCGACACCCAGGGGAAGAGCCTTCTCTGTGGTGGGCCCAGCCCTTTGGAACGACCTACCCCCTGACCTTCGCACCATCTCTGACCTCCGCCTCTTCCGCAAGTGTCTAAAGACACATTTGTTCCATCTAGCTGGCCTAGCGTAACTTCCATAACTGACTTTTAGATAGTTTTAAATTTGGGGATTTTAATTTGGTTTTTAGTGCAGGATTTTATTGAATAAGTTTTTTAAATTTTATATGGTTTTGTATGTACTTTTAATATTCCTGTGCGCCGCCCTGGGTCCGTTTGGAGAAGGGCGGGGTATAAATTTAATAAATGAAATAAATGAAATGAGAGGATAAGACGCTCCGAAGTATAAGATGAATCTAGCTTTTGGGGAGGAAAACATGGAGCAAACAGCAAGTTTCACTTTCAGTTTAAGTAGACCACCCAATCATCAGCTGTTTCAGGCTGCAGGGAATGCTATAGCCTATTGCAGCCTCTGCAAGCCCCATTTTGGGGGCACAACAGTTTCCCCGTCACCTGGAGGAAGTTGATTATCTGGACCCGCACCAGTCCGGCTTCCGGCCCGGGCATAGCACCGAGACGGCATTGGTCGCGTTGGTAGATGATCTCTGGAGGGCCAGAGATGGGGGTTGTTCCTCCATCCTGGTCCTATTAGACCTCTCAGTGGCTTTTGATACCATCGACCATGGTATCCTATTGCATCAGCTGGAGGGGTTGGGGGTGGGAGGCACCGTTCTACGGTGGTTCTCCTCCTACCTCTCCGGTCGATCGCAATTTGTGTTGGCAGGAGAGCAGAGGTCGACCTCGAGACCCCTCACATGTGGGGTGCCTCAGGGGTCGGTCCTCTTGCCTCTCCTGTTCAACACATATATGAAGCCGCTGGGTGAGATCATCCGTGGCTTTGGGGTAGAGTACCACTTCTACGCTGACGATACGCAGTTGTATATATCTACCCCAAACCACCCCAACGATGCCGTAGTGGTGATGTGCCAGTGCCTGGAAGCCGTGCGGGCCTGGATGGGAAGTAACAGACTCAGACTCAACCCGTCCAAGACCGAGTGGCTGTGGTTCCCGGCCGCCCGATTCAACCAGTTGACTCCATCACTGGCCATAGGGGACGAACATCTTACCCCTGTGGATGGGGCGCGCAACTTGGGCGTCCTCCTGGATACCCGGCTGTCTATGGAAGATCAAGTGACAGCCGTGGCCAGGAGGGCGTTTTACCAGGTTCGCCTGGTACGCCAGTTGCGCCCCCTATTGGATCGGAATGCCCTTTGCACAATCACTCATGCCCTCGTGACATCCCGACTGGACTACTGTAATTCTCTCTACATGGGGCTCCCCTTGAGGTGCACCCGAAGACTTCAGCTGGTCTAGAACGCAGCCGCGCGAGCAATAATGGGAACCTCTAGGTTTACCCATATAACACCGCTCTTATGCGAGCTGCACTGGCTGCCTGTCGTCTTTCGGGTGCGCTTCAAGGTGTTAGTGATCATCTTTAAAGCGCTCCATGGCTTGGGACCTAGTTATCTGCGGGATCGGATCCTGCCTCATACATCCTCATGGCCGATTCGCTCCCACAGAGAGGGACTTCTCCGGGTGCCGTCCACTAGGCTATGCCAGGGGAAGGGCCTTCTCTGTGGTGGGCCCGGCCCTCTGGAACGACCTTCCCCCCGAAATCAGAACAACTATGGACCTCCGTTCCTTCCGTCAAAAACTTAAAACACACTTTTTCTGCTTGGCTGGCCTTGGTTAGTCTCCGTCTAATAGGGTGAAAGGCATTTTAGGTAATTTATATTTGGGGATTTTAGCGCAGGGATAATCTAGTTTAATCTGTTTTTATTCATTCTATTTATGTATTTTTATAGTTATTTTAATTTCTTTGTGCACCGCTCCGAGTCCCCCTGGGGAGAGGATGCGGTATACAAATAAAATTATTATTATTATTATTATTATTTTCCCTGTTTGCTGCAAGGAAGTAAGTTGCTGGGAGGCAGAGGCCAAAGGTGGGGGACGGTGGGTGTTGGTGGGGCTAGATTCAGTGTATAAGACACACCAAAATTTTCAACCTCTTTTAGGGGAGAAAAAGGTGCATCTTATACTCTGAAAATATGGTAGTTTGCATTTTGTACCCATGCATACACAAGGCTGGCAGATGTAAGAGATCTGTGGTTTGACAGAGGGTTTCCCCCCACCTTTTCCTCTCCTCTTAGCTCCTGATCTTCTCCCACAAGTTATTAGTTCTCACCTGATGGACAACTGGCAAAACCACCATAAGATAACTTATTTTGGCAAACCAGACGGGGCTTTGGCTGATTTGGCTGGACCCTTGGCAGATATGAAGACGCTGGAGAATGAAACCAATAATTGTTATTAACAAATGCATAATTGTCCAAATAAGATTCTTTATTTCTGTTTTGCAATCATGTATCTTGCTGGCTTTAGCTTTGCCCTCCGCACTTTTCTTAACAAAGCAGAGATATATTCTGCATATTCATGTACAGAAAACAATTGCTACCTATCATTAATCTTACCATGTTAAATCATGGATAAGAAAACAGAAATGAAATCTGAAGGTCCTAAACAAAGAGTAAAACTAAGATAAATATTTTACGGAGTCCATAGTGGAGTTATGAACAAAAACTATTGAATGTCAAGAGAAACTAGACATAACATAGACTTCTGGGCAGATGAGGGATGACATGAAAAACACTTCTCAGGATCCATCAAACTCTATTTTATCATGGGTGGCATGGTCCCTTCCTACAAGCACAATTTCTTCAGCTACCATGTGCTCCTCTACCTATAGAGATTTTTTCTACATGTGCAAATATTTTAAAAGAATAAAATCTTTTGAAAAGTACTGTATAGGCCTCCAGGAGCCTGCTATATTTCTCTGCTCTAGTGATTAAGTCATGGAACCAAGTTATCGGATAAAACGACCCTCCCAATTTCATCCATCAGTCTCACACAGGCAGGCAGGGAGGGCCTGTTGCAATCTTTTTTCATTAAAGCACTTTGATTGGCAGGGTCCAGGAAGAGAGGTACCTCTGCTGTTGTCCCCACACCACAAACCCCCATTTTACAGACTTTCTGGAAGAACCTGTCTGCAGGTCCAAGAGAGCTATGCAATCCTGGGGATGGTTGACGGGCTAAAGGTGCTCACTTTGAGTTTTTTACTTTTAATTGTCCCTTTCAAATTAGTTTTAATCTGCTTTCTAACTTGTTTCACCTACAGCTTTTATATCGTTTTACTGTTTATTCTGTAAACTGGCCAGAGACATAGAAGTATGATGAGTATAGAATTTTATAAATAAACGTAGAAACCAGGAAACTGAGAATTTCAATCCTGCCTTAAAAAGGAAGCCAGCTGGGTGACTTTGGGCCAGTCACTCTCTCTGCCAACTCAAGCCACAGGGCTGTCGTTGTTGTGGGGAATATAGGAAGAGGAAGGAGTATTTGGTATGTTAACCACCTTGTGGTATTTAAAATTATTAATAAGAGATATAAATAAATAAAAAAGTAAAAAAGTAAATATCTGTGGAAGCAATTATTTTCTTAGTCTGCAATTCAATCAGACTATCAACTGCACATGTCTGAGTATTGGCATATTTTTCAAAAAGCAACACAGTAAACAGTAGGAAAATGAAGAGTTGCTTCATCTTAGTGATACAGAACTTCCTGAAGAGAAAAAAATGTAATTATTCCCTCTGACATCATACTTTTAGAGCCCCTTTTTTGCTATATATTTCTTTTAATAATACTCCGGTTCAAAACTGTATGCTTTCTCTTGTTTTTTTAAAATTATTATTGTATTTTAATATTCGGTTGCTATAAACCAGAAAATACTGCTCTTAGGTAGCCTACAAATATTGTAATATTACAACGTGTTTTAAAAAATTTAAATGACTTTAAAAATGAACAGAAAAAAGAGCTAATGAAGGAGATAGACATTCAGACAGTGAAGAAAGTAAAATATCTGGGCATTCATCCATCAGCAAGATGTGTAACTATAAAAGAAGATAATTACGTTAACTTGATTCAGCAAATTAAACTTGTCTTGGAAAAGTGTACAGAGGGTTTGGGAGGTTGCAAAGAGATCCTGAGGGCTGGGGAGCACAAAAAAGAGCATAAAATGGGCTGTTTCCCCCCCCCCAGCCCCCACGACCACTCTGAGAGCCTCCCAAAGCTGTGCGTGCCTTTCCCCCCACCAAAATAGCCCAAAATGTGGTAGGCCAACAGAACAGGCCATGCCGCAAGAAGACTTCAAGGCATTTCTACAAGATGAAGGAGGAGCAGCAAAAGACCTGCCTGCTCAGACTGCTGCTGCCGAGCCGAATGAGCTGCCTAGGTCTGGATGCACCCACTGTAGTCCCACCTATCTACGTGACTATGTTCCCTGAATGAGATGATTGGGTAATGTTTGGTTCAGGAGGGGGAGGGGTGTTGAATATTCAATAGGAATGAAGCTGATGTAGGGCTTCACTCATGGGTTCATTTGCGTGGTGGGAGAAATGAACAAGTGTCAGTGGCTGAAGTGCTGGACAGCTCCCTGATAAAGGGAGCAGCTGCGGTGTGTTTTTTTTCAGCGTTATATTTCCAGAGCAGAAATAAAGGTGTTTTTTTTTTTAAACAGAGCCTCACGCCTCTTCGCTCATACCCCCATCTAACAGTTTTTTTTGACTTCTTTCTTTTGTATTTTAATCTTTTAAAGTAAAGAAGGGGTGGGTTAGATGGAGAGAGAGACAGAATTAAAAAGGGGCATTGTTAACTTGTTACGAGTTCCTTCCAAGAATGGGTCTCCTCCTCCCCTCCTTCCATACTTCACATATCATTCTTGTCTGCAACAAGGATTTCGTTTTTCATTTTTCTCAAGAACATGAGTGGTGTCCTGATTTCGTCAATATTGAGCCACAGAGGAGGAAGTAACAAAAGTCAAAGAATTTACCCAAAACAAATCTGAGCCAAATGTGTTTCCAAGGATATGTCGACTCGACTGACTAATCTCATCAAGATAGCTTTGGCAAAGTTAGGACATTTCCTCTAAGAAGAACAATTTTACACATTTGAAAATGAAAGCTCTATTTGCTTGGTTAGACTTGAAAATAATGCTATGGGTAGCCCTCAGCTTACAACCATTCATTTAACAACTATTTGAAGGTATAAGGACACTGAAAAAATGTACTTATGATCAGTCCTTCCACTTAGAACCACGGCAGTATCCCTGTGGCCACATGATCAGAAATTAGGAGCTCAGCAACTGGCATATATTTATGATGATTGCCACATGCTGGGATCATATGATTGCCATTTGCTACCAGCACAGTAAGTGAGGAAAGTCATAACTCCATGAAACTTGTGTGACTTTCTTCAGCGTCGTTGTAACTTTCAACAGTTTTTAAATGAATGGTTGGGGGAAATATGATGACTCTGTAAACTGCTTAGAGAGGGCTGAAAGCACTCTAAAGTAGTATATAAATCTAATGCTACTGCTATTACAAACAACAAGCATGAACAATGCCATTTCAGTCCCATAACCAGGCCTGAATCCTGACCGAAAAAGGTCCAGATAATTTGTTTCATCCAAGACCATCTGTAACTGCCAGGCTAACACCATTTCCACAACCTTCCCTAACAATGGGATGTTGGAAACTGGATAAAAATTGTCAAGGCACATGGGATCCAGTGATTTTTTTATAAGGAGGGGATGAACCAGGGCTTGCTTAAAAGCAATCAGAAATGTCCCTTCCTCTAATGATGTATCAATCATTGTTTGGACCCCCCTGCTAATCAGCATCCTGGAGGCTTTCAACATTCAGGAAGGGTAAGGATCTAACTAACAGGTGGTGGCACTGACAGCATTAAGGGCCTTGTCCACTTCATCAGGGCCAACTGGATCAAATCATTCCCAGACAAAAGGGCAAGACCTCTCCATAGGCATCTCACATGGACTATCTCCATGCATGGGGTCCAACTGGGCACAAATTCTAGTGACTATGTCCATCAGCTGCTGATCCCATCAGGTTCCATCAGTGAACCATCCAAATAGGTCCAAGCTCCTTACAAGAGTCTCAGGGCGTGATCTGACCATGTAAGAGTAATAATCTCTCACCAGGTCACATTGCAATTACTCTGATGAAAAAATCAAGATTGGCATTTGACCACCTATCTAAAGCATGAAGTGGCGTAACGAGGAAGGTGTAGCAGAATTTTAGGTGAGGGATAAATGGACAAACTACATCAGTCTCTTGTGGGGAAACTCTCACTTGGACATGTAATTCTCATCCATGAGACAAGAAGGCTGACCTCAAAGTATCTCATTGTTCATATGCAACATTTCGACAGTCACAAGCAACCTCCTCCCACATCTCCAAAAAGCCCTCACCCTCCCAATCAAAAACAACTAGCAGCATCTCGCAGCTGTCTGGTAAACAAAGGCTTGTAAAACTGACTGGCTATAACTTTTCCCCTGCGGCAAGGTATCCCCGGTGGCCAGTCAGGTAACACAGATGTGGTCACATGCTACGGAACTACATTTCCCCACAAAGCAGTTCTTCCTACATTTCCCATAAAGTGGCTGTATTTCCCATGAGGGAGTTTCTTAAAGGAGACAGTTCTCAATTCCTATACCAGCTAAAAACTGTTGAGACAGCACAAGGAGTATAGAATTTTATAAATAAATGTAGAAACCATGAAACTGAGAGTTTCAATCCTGCCTTAAAAGGGAAGCCAGCTGGATGACTTTGGGCCAGTCACTCTCTCAGCCAACTCAAACCACAGGGTTGGTGTTGTTGTGCGGGAAATAGGAGGAGGAAGGAGTATTAGGTATGTTTACCACCTTGTAGTATTTAAAATTATTAATAAATGTGGGATATAAATAAATAACAAAAAAAATTAAATACCTGCGGGAGCAATTATTTTCTTAATCTTCAATTCAATCATAGTATCAATGTCACATGTCTGAGTATTCACATATTTTCCAGAAAGCAACACAGTAAACAGTAGGAATATGAAGAGTTTCTTCATCTTAGGGATGCAGAACTTCCTGAAGAGAAAAAAAATGTAATCATTCCCTCTGACATCGTACTTTTAGAGGCCCTTTATTTCTATATCTTTCTTTTAATGATACCATGGTTGAAATAATTCTTTCACTTGTTTTTGTAATTATTATTGTATTTTAATATTCTGTTGCTATAAAGCAGTCAGAAAATACTGCTTAGGTAGGTTATAAATATTCTAAACAACATGTTCAAACCTTAGATTCCTAGAAAAAAAATTAAAATGATTTATCTGGTCATGATCAATATGAATCTGTGAACAAACAACTAGATCCAAATGAAAGGAAATTAAGCAAATTAAGGAAGAAAATAGATGACTATGATTATGGGAAGGTTGCAAGATTGAAAGTAAACCAAGAGAAAACTAAATTTTTAGCCAGAAACTTTAAAAATAAGCAACACTATCACTACTAGGAAGAATAGCTACCATTCAAATGAATACGCTACCAAGAATATTATACCTGTTCCAAACAATTCCAGTAATGCTAGAAAAGAAATACTTCAATTAAGCAGATTATTAACAAAAATTATTTGGCAAGGTAAAAAAGCAAAAATAAGTTTGAACCTGTTACAAAACTCTAAGAGTAGAGGAGGCTTTGGGCTGCCAGATTGGAAGTTATGTTACAAGGCATGTGCACTTATGTGGCTAAAAGAATGGATAATCTTGGGACTTAGACAATTATTAACTTTGGAGGATCATGATTTGGAACTGGAGTGTCATGCCTTTGTATGGTATGAGAAAAATAAAATACACAGCTATTTTCAGCGGCATTACATTAGAAATGCTCTGTTTTCAGTATGGGAATAAATTAAGGAAAAACACTATTTGAAAACACCTGTAATCAGACTGGGCTTGTAATACCCGAAAGCAAAAACATATTGGACAAAAACACATACCTGCATAGAAAAATGACAAAGGAACATGTAGATTTAAAACCAGAAATATTTCTGTTGAGTATCATACTAGAAAAATATAATAAAGGGACTATGTATTTAATATTACACGAGTTAATAGTGACCAGAATTCTATTTGCGCAACATTGGAAAGGTGTGGAGATCCCCACAGATGAGAAGATAGTTTAAAAAAAAATTATAATGTGCAGAAAAGGATAGATTAATACTTGAAATTAAAAAGAAGGAAGATACAGAATATTTTGAAACATGGGATTTCTTAGAATATTTATAATGATAAGCAAAGGATTGATTTTGAGGGTTTATTATGACATGTTTAGTATCAATATGATTTAGTATTAACAATTAAGTATTGATATTATATGGAGAAAATACTGTTATTATATGACCACTACTAATGAACATTATTATTTTTTCGTTTATTCATTTAACATGAAACGTAATCAACTGAACATTTAAAGATGTGACACAAATCTCATTGACTGGCTCTGATGGTTGATACGGGTTGCTGCCAGCATCGTAGGTATCCACCAAGTATCCTCTTAAGATGTATGTTGTTCCAAGTAGCAGCTTAAAATACACATGGTTGATATTTAGTATTTTAGGAAATACAAATTAAATTGTTGTTGTTTCTTGCTCAAATCCACTGTAACCAGAAAACACACTGTTTATATAGACATTGAAATTGTTGCTCTTGCTTTATACAGTAAAAATTAAAAAATATTTGAAAAAAATATGAATCTGTAGCAAAGTCCAAATAACCCATGACAGGCATTTCAGTTCTTAAGTCAACGGTTCTACTGAGTTTTTAACTTACAATAACAGCATTTCATCCATTTATTTAGTCAAATTAATCTTCTATGAAGAAAAGTCAAATCAATAAACAAGCAATCTGTAACATGACAATGGAATCAGAAGCCCCTTGGAGTTCTGTGGGATGGATTCTCAGGTAAACATACAGGACTGTAGATACTCCATGGCCTTAGAGTCACCTCCTGTTCTTCTCCCCTCCTTCCCTTGCCAAAAGAAGACCAAACTTACCTTTAACAACAAGGAGGTTTTCCCCAAATGTTCTATGTCCCAAACAAATTACTCACCTATAAATACCATAGAGCTGCCCACTCATTTTCACCTGATTGGCCTAAATGTTTCAGGAGAGGGGTTTCCTCCACCCCTTTTCTATTTGACATACCTCTGCAGCAGTATCATTTTTTAAAAAATGTAATTGGAAAATTAGGTGATGTACTGGTTTAGACATATTAAGCCACAGATAAGGAAGTAGCGAAAGTCAAATAGTTTATCCTCTTTCTCACTTAAATTTTAATATTTCTCTTCAGTTTAGCTTTGTTTTTCGCTTGATTAATAGATTGTATTTTAATATTTTAAAGTAAAGAAGGGGTGGGTTAGATGGAGAGAGACATAGAATTAAAAGAGGGCATTGCTAACTTGTTATGAGTTCTTTAGGATAAGTATCCATAAGTACAATACAATACAATAGCAGAGTTGGAAGGGACCTTGTAGGTCTTCTAGTCCAACCCCCTATACCATTTCAGACAAATGGCTATCTAACATCTTTTTAAAGACTTCCAGGGTTGGGGCATTCACAACTTCTGGAGGCAAGCTGTTCCAGAGGTTAATTGTTCTAACTGTCAGGAAATTTCTCCTTAGTTCTAAGTTGCTTCTCTCCTTGATTAGTTTCCACCCATTGCTTCTTGTCCTGCCCCCAGGTGCCTTGGAGAATAGTTTGGCTCCCTCTTCTTTGTGGCACCCTCTGAGATATCAGAACACTGCTATCATGTCTCCCCTGGTCCTTCTCTTCATCAAACTAGACATACCCAGCTCCTGCAACCGTTCTTCGTATGTTTTAGTCTCCAGTTCCCTAATCATCTTGGTTGCTCTTCTCTGCACTCTTTCCAGAGTCTCCACGTCTTTTCTACATCGTGGCGACCAAAACTGTATGCAGTATTCCAAGTGTGGCCTTACCAAGGCACTATACAGTGGCATGAACACTTCACGTGATCTAGATTCTATCCCTCTGTTTATGCAGCCTAGAACTGTGTTGGCTTTTTTGGCAGCTGCTGCACATTGCTGGCTCATATTTAATTGGTTGTCCACTAAGATTACTAGATCCCTCTCACAGTTGCTACTATTGAGCAAGGTACCACCTATACTATACTTGTGCATTTTGTTTTTCTTGCCTATATGTAGAACCTTACTTTTTTCACAATTGAATTTCATTTTATTAGATTGTGCCCAATGTTCAAGTTTGTCTAGATCCTTCTGTATCTTAAGCATATCTTCTGGAGTGTTGGCTATTCCTGCCAGCTTGGTGTCGTCTGCAAATTTGATGAGTTCCCCATTTATCCCCTCATCCAAATTGTTGATGAAGATGTTAAAGAGTACTGGGCCTAAAACAGAGCCTTGGGGGACTCCACTGCATACTTCCTTCCATGTAGATGCAGTTCCATTGAGGACTACACGTTGAGTGCGGTTGGTCAGCCAGTTGCGAATCCATTTGGTGGTGGTGCTGTCTAACCCACAATTTTCTACTTTATCTAATAGTAGGTTATGGTCTACTTTATCAAATGCCTTACTGAAGTCCAAGTAAATTATATCGACAGCATTAATCCTCTTTAGTTTATCCTCTTTCTCACTTAAATTCAAAATTCATTCCTCTGGTCCACTGATTTTGTCACTTTGTCAAAGAATGTAATTAGATTAGTCTGGCATGATCTGTTTTTGACAAACCCATGTTGGCTTTTGGCTATTACTTTGTTTGCTTCTAGGTGTTCACTTATTTGTTGTTTAATTATCTTTTCCAGAATCCTTCCTGGTATTGAGGTCAGGCTGATGGGTCTATAGTTTCCTGGATCTGTTTTTTTTTGCCTTTTTTGAAGATGGGAACCACATCAGCTCTTTTCCAGTCTTCTGGCAGTTCCCCGGTGCTCCAGGATCTCTGAAAGATATAGTTCAGTGGTTCTGAGATCTCGTCTGCCAGTTCCTTCAGAACCCTGGGGTGTAATCCATCCGGTCCTGGTGATTTGAACTCGTCCAGGGCAGACAGATGCTCACTTACCATTTTCTTCCCTATTTCAACTTGTGTTCCTAATCTGATTTTTGTGGTGCTGTTTTTGATTGGTTGGACTGTTTTATCCCTTTGTGTAAAGACAGATGCAAAAAAAGAGTTAAATAGTTCTGCTTTCTCCCTGTTGCTTATCATCTTCTTGCCATTTTCTCCCAGCAGTGGACCAATTTTTTCCTTAACTTTTTTCTTGTTTTTAACATGTTGGAAGAAGCTTTTTTTGTTATTTTTTACTTTTTTGGCAAGCCTTTCTTCATTGCGAGCCTTAGCTTTCCTCACTTCATCTTTACAGGCTCGGGCTATTTGCTGATATTTTGCCTTAGTTATGTCCCCCTTTTTCCACTTTTTATATTTATCCTTTTTGTCTTTCAATTTGTCAGAGAGTTCTTTATGCAGCCATGCTGGTTTCTTTTGGGAACTGTTATTTTTCTTCTTCATTGGTATTGCGCTGGACTGGGCTTTTATAATCTCATTTTTCAAAATTTCCCAAGCTTCTTGAGTTGTTTTCCCCTTGAGGATTCTCATCCATGGAATCCTTCCCAAGCTCTCTCTGAGTTTATTGAAATTAGCTCTCTTAAAGTCTAAGACTCTAGTTTGACTTTGTTCAACTACTTTTGTTTGCATAATGTTGAATTCCAGTGTTTCATGATCGCTTGCCCCCAAAGTTCCTGTAGCTTCTACACCTTCTATCATTTCCTCTCTGTTAGTGAGAATTAAGTCCAATATTGCTGATCTCCTTGTTCCCTTCTCTACCTTTTGGGAAACAAAGTTGTCTGCTAGGTTTGTTAGGAACCTGTTGGATCTTACACTTGGTGCAGAGTTTGTAGTATCTGTGGCCTTATGATTAGTGGTTTTACCCAGGAACTGTAGGAGGCTCAAATCATTGGCCTAAATGTTTCAAGAGTGGGTTCCCTCCTCCCCTACTTCCATACTTGACATGAACTGGTTTTCATATCTGCAAATACAATCAAGATACAAGTGTTTTTTCAAGTGCCTAGATGGCAGAAAGCCCTTGTATATGTATAATGTATAAATTTCCTAAGAAAAAATTTAAGTCTATCTGCCAGTATAGCTGCAAAAAGTTTGTAATCCACATTCAAAACTGAAATGAGTCTATAATTTTTAATTTGGGTACAGTCCGCTCCAGCCTTAGGCCAAATATAGGGCTCAGCCCACGAATTTGGTACGATAGAATCTGTCAAGACAGCATTAAATATTGCTATCTTGTCTTGTCCTAGGGTTTCCAAAAACGTTTTATAAATTTCGGCTGGCAAACCATCCATGCCAGGAGTCCTGTGGGACTGTCCGAGACTAGTCTTGAGGTTCCTTCTTGGGAAGAGTTTGATTTTGTTACCACCGAGGATATGGACAGGTTGTCAAGGAAACTTAGGGCGACCACATGTTTATTGGACCCGTGTCCCTCCTGGCTTGTACTGGCATCCTGGGAGACGACACGAGGCTGGCTCCAGGGCATTGTCAACGCATCTTTGAGTGAGGGGTCCTTACCTGCCATCTTGAAAGAAGCCGTCCCCTCCTCAAGAAGCCGTCCCTGGACCCAGCATTGTTGGAGAACTATCGTCCGGTCTCCAACCTTCACTTTTTGGTGAAGGTTGTTGAGAGTGTGGTAGCCCAACAGTTTCCACGACACCTGGAGGAAATTGATTATCTAGACCCGCGCCAGTCCGGCTTCCGACCCGGTCACAGCACCGAGACGGCATTGGTCGCGTTGGTTGATGATCTCTGGAGGGCGCGGGATAGAGGTTATTCCTCTATCCTAGTCCTATTAGACCTCTCGGCAGCTTTTGATACCATCGACCATGGTATCCTATTGCACCGACTGGGGGGGTTGGGGCTGGGAGGCACCATTTTGCGTTGGTTCTCGTCCTACCTCTCTGGTCGGTCGCAATATGTGTTGACGGGAGGGCAGAGGTCAACCTCGAGACCCCTCTTATGTGGGGTTCCTCAGGGGTCGGTCCTCTCGCCCCTCCTGTTTAACACATATATGAAGCCGCTGGGTGAGATCATCCGTGGTTTTTGGGCGGAGTACCATCTGTACGCTGACGACACTCAGCTGTACATATCCACCCCAGACCACCCCAACGATGCCGCTGAAGTGCTGTCCCGGTGTTTGGAGGCCGTACGGATCTGGATGGGTGGTAACAAACTCAAGCTCAACCCTGCCAAGACTGAGTGGCTGTGGTTTCCGGCACCCCAGTTGAGCCAGATTACTCCAACTCTAGCTATTGGGGGCAAAACACTGGCCCCCATGGAGAGGGCGCGCAATTTGGGTGTCCTCCTGGATTCCCAGCTGTCCATGGAGGACCATGTGGCTGCCGTGGCCAGGGGGGCGTTTCATCAGATATGCCTGATGCGCCAATTGCGCCCCTTACTGGACTGGGCTGCCCTTCGCACAGTCACTCAAGTTCTCGTGACGTCCCGACTCGACTACTGTAATGCTCTCTACATGGGGCTTCCCTTGAGGTGCACTCAAAAGCTACAGCTAGTCCAAAACGCAGCCGCACGGGTGATTATGGGAGCCACCAGATGCTCCCACATAACACCGATCCTGCGTGAGCTGCACTGGCTTCCTGTGGCCTGTCGGGTGTGCTTCAAGGTTCTGACGACCATCTTTAAAGCGCTCCATGGCTCGGGGCCTAGTTATATGCGAGACCGCCTCCTGCCCCATACATCCCTTAGACCGATAGGCTCCCACAGAGAGGGCCTTCTCAGGGTGCCGTCAGCCGGACAATGCTGACTGGCGACACCCAGGGGAAGAGCCTTCTCTGTGGCAGGCCCAGCCCTTTGGAACGACCTACCCCCTGAATTACGCACCATCACCAACCTCCGCCTCTTCCGCCAATGTCTAAAGACATACCTTTTCCAACAAGGCGGCCTAGCCTAACCTCCCACGGGGACTTTTAGAAAGTTTTAAATTGGGTATTTTAATAATTGGGTTTTTAGCATAGGATTTGGGTAGTTTAATATATATTTTAAATTATGTATTTATTTTTTGTATGTTTTTAAATTTCCTGTGCGCCGCCCTGGGTCCTCTGTGGAGAAGGGCAGGATATAAATATAAATAAACTAAACTAAACTAAACTTGTTGTTTTTCATTTTTTTGACTGCCTTTTCTAGTTCATCTATTGTTATCTTTTTATTCAGTACCTCTTTCACTTCAATTGAGATCTTAGGTAGATTTGCGTTATCCAAGAATTCCTTAACTTGGTCCTCTGAGAGTTCCTCTCTACTATATAGTTGCTGAAAAAAACCTTGAATAATTTCCTGATTCTCCCCCTTGGTTTCTACTAATTCTCCTTTACTCTTCTCCAATTGCGCTATACGTCTGCTCTCTCTTTCCGAAGTTTATATGAAAGCCAACAGCCCGTTTTCTTAGCATGCTTGAAAAATTTTTTCTTCATTCCCCTAAGATTCCGAGCGACATCCTCCTGGACTAAAAGAGATATCTAGTGCTTAATTCTAGCTATTTCCTCTTTTTTATTATCGTCTAAATGGTCCTGTTGCAAGGCTTTTTCCACCACCTCCAATTGTGCTGCCCAACTTGCCCTCTCTTCCTCATAAAGGCTTTGGCAATATCCCAAACTATCTGTGGCCTTATGATAAGTGGTTTTACCCAGGAACTGTAGGAGGCTCAAATCATTGGCCTAAATGTTTCAAGAGTGGGTTCCCTCCTCCCCTACTTCCATACTTGACATGAACAGGTTTTCATATCTGCAAATACAATCAAGATACAAGTGTTTTTTCAAGTGCCTAGATGGCAGAAAGCCCTTGTGATTAGAATGTATAAATTTCCTAAGAAAAAATTTAAGTCTATCTGCCAGTATAGCTGCAAAAAGTTTGTAATCCACATTCAAAACTGAAATGGGTCTATAATTAGTAAGAATAGTTATTTCATTCATTATGCTGAAATACAGTCATGTCCTTCTATAGACATAATAAAGGGATAGGATTAAGTGAACGGTCTTCAAAATTTAATATTGAAAGAAAAAATTGGAATTGAATCTGCTGTGTAGTGGAAACTTACTGAGTGGGGAAACAAGCCTGTTAAATAAACTACAATGGGCTCTCAATTCTCAAGATGAAGTTTGATATGTGCATGTGAGCAGTGACACATCTTTGCATTTCTTAAATTAACCCATGGAGACAATTCCCTTTTCCAGCCACAGTAAGAATATGGGAAAAACATTTTAGGAGTCAAAACTGACTTTCACCATTCTATATGTAAGAGAGTTGCAACAGCATAAAGAAACCATGCTTGATTTCAGTTTGGGACCAGAGAGACACAAACACAGACACACATTCACACCCACACGGTTCAAGAGTTAGCTATTTATCAGATTCCACCTGCAAACTGGGTAGAAATTCAAGTAGAGAACAATTCAGAGAATTATTGATTCATGCTTTTATTGAGCTGGCTGCAGTCCAGTCAATATTTGGACATTTGCAGCGACAAACTAAGTCGTGAGCACGAATATTCCAAGCTCCACAACGCATTCCACAGGAACATGAAGTGGGTATAAAACCTAGGAAGGAAAAAAATAGATGGAAAAGATGAAGGTTATACTGATCTGTGTTACTTCTGTTGAGCGTTTGGAACAGTTGTGATATAAATGCCAAGCTAAGCAGATTCCTTCAGCAGTCTAGTTTACTGTATTTTTCAGAGAAGGCGCGCAATTTGGGTGTCCTCCTGGATTCCCGGCTGTCCATGGAGGACCATGTGGCGGCCGTGGCCAGGGGGGCGTTTCATCAGGTACTCAAGCACTCGTGACCTCTCGACTCGACTACTGTAATGCTCTCTACATGGGGCTTCCCTTGAGGTGCACTCGAAAGCTGCAGTTAGTCCAGAATGCAGCCGCGTGGGTGACCTCCTGCCCCATACATCCCTTAGACCGATACGCTCCCACAGAGAGGGCCTTCTCAGGGTACCGTCGGCCGGACAATGCTGACTGGCGACACCCAGGGGAAGAGCCTTCTCTGTGGCGGGCCCAGCCCTTTGGAACGACCTATCCCCTGAACTTCACACCATCTCCGACCTCCGCCTCTTCCGCAAGTGTCTAAAGACACATTTGTTCCATCCAACCGGCCTAGTGTAACCTCCATAACTGACTTTTAGATAGTTTTAAATTTGGGGATTTTAATTTGGTTTTTAGTGCAGGATTTTATTGAATAAGTTTTTTAAATTTTATATGGTTTTTGTATGTACTTTTAATATTCCTGTGCGCCGCCCTGGGTCTGTTTGGAGAAGGGCGGGGTATAAATTTAATAAATGAAATAAATGAAATGAGAGGATAAGACGCTCCGAAGTATAAGATGAATCTAGCTTTTGGGGAGGAAAACATGGAGCAAACAGCAAGTTTCACTTTCAGTTTAAGTAGACCACCCAATCATCAGCTGTTTCAGGCTGCAGGGAATGCTATAGCCTATTGCAGCCTCTGCAAGCCCCATTTTCCCTGTTTGCTGCAAGGAAGTAAGTTGCTGGGAGGCAGAGGCCAAAGGTGGGGGACGGTGGGTGTCAGTGGGGCTAGATTCAGTGTATAAGACACACCAAAATTTTCAACCTCTTTTAGGGGAGAAAAAGGTGCATCTTATACTCTGAAAATATGGTAGTTTGCATTTTGTACCCATGCATACACAAGGCTGGCAGATGTAAGAAATCTGTGGTTTGACAGAGGGTTTCCCCCCCACCTTTTCCTCTCCTCTTAGCTCCTGATCTTCTCCCACAAGTTATTAGTTCTCACCTGATGGACAACTGGCAAAAGCACCATAAGATAACTTATTTTGGCGAACCAGCTGGAGCTTTGGCTGATTTGGCTGGACCCTTGGCAGATATGAAGACGCTGGAGAATGAAACCAATAATTGTTATTAACAAATGCATAATTGTCCAAATAAGATTCTTTATTTCTGTTTTGCAATCATGTGTCTTGCTGGCTTTAGCTTTGCCCTCCACACTTTTCTTAACAAAGCAGAGATATATTCTGCATATTCATGTACAGAAAACAATTGCTACCTATCATCAATCTTACCATGTTAAATAATGGATAAGAAAACAGAAATGAAATCTGAAGGTCCTAAACAAAGAGTAAAACTACTTAAGATAAATATTTTACTGAGTCCATAGGGGAGTTATGAACAAAGATATTAATCTGTATATATATCACTTTTGCATCATATATTAACATTTCCATTTATGAAATAAATAAGTCCCCTCGGGGAGAGAGAGCGGGATATAAATAAAATTATTATTATTATTATTTTATCCCCTAACTCTTGAGTATATAAACAAGATATTAAATAGGAAAAAAAAAGACCAACAGAATAAGAACAGATAATCTTCACATGTTATACCATTGTTTTCTAGAGGTAATTTTATAGTACTAAAATAAATTATTTTATCTTTCTAAAGACAAAAATTTCTTCAAGTTATATAATAATATAATGTGTATTGTTATATTGCTTAGTTCCCCTTTGTTTCCAGCCATTGATAAAATTTATTCCAAATTTCATAGAATTGTTCGCTGTCTTGCTCTCTAATTTCAAACGTTAATTTACTCATCTCTGCACATTCCATAATTTTATAAATAATTTCTTCCTGTGATGGTAATTTGTCATTTCTCCAATTTTTTGCAAAGACGATTCTAGCGGCTGTCAAGATATTTACAATTAGGTATTTCAAATTTTTGTCAAATATTTCTAAAGTAAGTCCAAGCAGGAAGAGTTCGGGTTTGAAATCTATATGTTTTCCTGTTATTTTCTCCAACCATGTGTGGATCATACTCCAATAATTTTTGGCCTCCGAACAGGTCCACCACATATGGTAGTAAGTACCAGGCGTCTGATGGCATTTCCAGCATTTTTGGGATTTGTTCTTATTCATTTTTGCAATTCTTGAGGGTGATAAGTGCCACCTGTAGAACATCTTATATAAGTTCTCTTTGTAGGCTGTTGACATCGTCATTTTATAATTTTGTGTCCACAATTTTTGCCACTTATCTAAGTCGATCCCATGCCCGAAATTTTTCCCCCATGTTATCATTGTTTCTTTCACTTGCTCTTCCTGGAGTTTAAACTCTAATAAGTAGGCATAGAGTTTTTTAATTATTTTTTCGTCGACGCCTGTTAATATTTTGTCTAATTCCGTCATTTTCTCATAAACCCCTCCTTTTTTTTAATCTTCCTTATATCTTGAATGTATTTGTGTGTATGTATACCAATTAATATCCATTCTTTCTTGTTTTAGTTCCTGAATAGTTTTAAGATCGCCCCTTGAGTTTAATAAATCCGAATATCTGGTTGTTCGTTCCTTTTTGTGTATTATTGCGTAAGTGAATGCTTCAGTAATTGATACCCAGACTGGTATTTTAAAATAGTGCAATTTCTTGATCTTCTCCCAGTTTACAATCAAAAATTCTCTTATGTAGTGCCTTCTGAAAATACCATGTTTCCTGGTGTTTCTATACCATAGAGCTGCGTGCCATCCTGATGGCAAATCATGTCCCTCTAATTCTAATAATCTAGTGTTTCTTAGTGTAATCCAATCTTTAATCCACATCAAATTTGCAGCTTGATGGTATAGTTCCCAATCAGGCAATCCCATACCTCCCCTTATTTTAGTATCTTGTAAAAATTTTAATTTTATTCTAGCTTTTTTCCCTTGCCATATAAACTTTAACACCATTTTCCTTAATTTTTCAAAAAAGTCCTTGCCCAATCTAATTGGGATTGTCTGGAATAAGTATAATACTTTAGGCAAAATATTCATTTTTATCGTGGCTATTCTCCCTAGTAATGATAGTTGTAAATTCTGCCATCTCGTAAGATCTGCTTCTATTTGTTGTGTGAGTTTAGAGTAATTCTCCTTTTTAAGGGTGCTGCATCTCGATGTCAAGTAGATTCCTAAATATTTAAGCTTATTTGTAATTTGAATTTTCAAGATTTCTGTTAATTCTTCTTTCTGTCTTCTTGTCATATTCTTTGTCAAGATTTGTGTTTTGTCTTTATTTATTTTCAGACCTGTTATTTTTCCATATTCCTCAATTTTCCCTATCGGTTTGGACGCGGTTTTAAGTGGTTCCTCGAGGATAAAAACTAGGTCGTCTGCAAAAGCTTGTAATTTATATTGTTCTTTCCTAATTGTCATTCCCTTTATTTCTTTGTCTTCTCTTATCTTTCTATTTAACACTTCTAGCGTTAATACAAAAAGTAAAGGTGATAGTGGGCAACCTTGTCTTGTACCTCTTTTTATCTGGATGTTATCTGAAAGCTCTCCATTTATTATTATCTTAGCTGTTTGGTTGTGATATATAGTACTTATAACATGTATAAAGTTTTGACCAAATTCCATTTGTTCTAGCTGCTGCAACATAAACTTCCAATTCACGTTATCAAAGGCTTTTTGTGCATCGAGAAATATCAAAGCCATTTGTTTTTCAGAATGTGCTTCATAATATTCCAACGTATTCAAAATTATTCTCATGTTGTCTTTAATTTGTCTCTTTGGTAAAAATCCATTTTGATCTGGATGTATAAAATTGTTTAGGTATTTTTTGAGCCTTTCTGCTAGTATTGATGCAAATAATTTATAATCCGAATTTAACAATGAAATTGGTCGGTAATTCTTTACCTGCAGGAGATCTGTTCCTTCCTTTGGTATCAGTGAAATATAGGCTTCTGACCAAGAATTCGGCATTTTACTACCAGACATAATTTCATTCATCAATTCTAATAAAGGAAGGGATAGTACTTCCTCCAAAGTTTTATAAAACTCTCCTGGGAGGCCATCCGGTCCCGGGGCTTTCCCATTTTTTTGTCTTTTAATAGCTTCAGTTAGTTCCATCATCGTTATCTTTGCATTTAGTATATTTCTACTGTCATCCAATATAACCGGGAGGTTTGCCTCTTGTAAGTAGTTTTTAACATCCTGTTCTAGTATGTTTTCTTTTTCGTATAGTTTTGTATAATATTCCTGAATATATTTTTTTCTCCTTATTTAAATAATGTATTTGTCCTTGTTCATTTTTTAATTGTTGAATCTTCCTTGCCTCTCTCTCTTTCTTTAGTTTGTACGCCAACATCTTCCAGGTTTATTTGCGTTTTCGAAATAATTCTGTTTTGCAGATCTTATCTTCTGAGCCAATTCTTCTTTTTCTAGAATATCCATTTTATGTTTAATTAGATCCATTTTCATTCTAATATCTTTTCTCTGTGGTAGTTTCTGTAGTTCTTTTTCCAGTGTTTTATATTCCTTCTTTAATCTTTTCCCTAGCCCTCTTTTCTCTTTATTTCTTTTTCTTGTACAATCTATTATTAAACCTCTAGTAACTGCTTTCATTGCATCCCATGTATTCTGAATAGATGTATCTTCTTTTTTGTTTTCTTTAAAATAACACCTCAGTTCTTTTTCCATTTTACTTACGAAGTTTTTCTCTTTCAATATTGTATTATTTAATGTCCATCTGGATCTAATCTTTGACCCTTTCCACTTAATTATCATTGGATTGTGGTCTGCCCAAGTACTGGCTTCTATTTCCACTTCTTGAACTAGGTCACTTAACTCTGAAGAGAGCCAAATCATATCTATCCTTGAGAATGATAAGTGTTTATAAGAATAATACGTGTATTGTTCTTTATTTGGATTTCTTTCTCTCCATATGTCTTTGAAATTCATTTCATCTGCCATCTTAAAAAAGGACTTTGGTAATATTTTTATTTTTATTTTAGACGTCCTGGTTGCTTTATAGTCTCTACTTTGGTTTGGAATTCTATTAAAGTCTCCTATCATGCAAATGTCTGCATATTCTAACTCCAAAATCTTTTCATGTAGTTTCTTAAAAAAATTCATCCTGTTTCTCATTAGGTGCATAGATTGCTATTAAGAGTATTTTTTTTGTTATTGTCCGTAATTTCAATCATCAAGATCCTTCCCTCTTCATCTGCATAGATTTGCTTGGTTGGTATGCTATCTTTAACGTAAATAACCACACCTCTTTTTTTAAAGTCTGCCAATGAGGAAAAATTTTTCTCAAGTTTGGGTTGTATTAATAAATACGCATCTTTCTTTCGAATATGTGTCTCTTGTAAACAAATGATTTGTGTTTTTATTTTTTCTAGTTTCTGGAATACTTTTTTTCTTTTAACTGGGGAGTTAAGTCCATTTATATTAACTGAGAAAATTGAGTTTTGTTCCATATCTTATGTTTTATATTGAGGATTTATAGCTCTAGTTGTTCTTATTTCTCTCTGTTCTCTAGTTTCCGGTCCTGGTATAGCCTCTTCTTCTGTGACCACTCCACCTACTGCGCCTTCTAATGGTCCCTCTGATCTTATTAACAATGAATGCTCTTTCTCAGTCGTTCCATTAACATGTCTTCTGTAAAACTCTTCTGCTTTTTGTATAGTATCTAGTCTATATCTCTGTCCTTTCCATGTAAATATCAAACCTTCCGGTATGAAGGGTTCTAAACTGGGTTCCTTTTCTTATCAAAAATGTAGATAGAAACTGGTATCCTCTTCTCTTTTCCCTCACTTTTCTTGGGATTTGCTTTAACACTGTGATTTCCTTTCCTCTATATTCCAGTTTTTTGTCTCTTGTTTTCTGTAGTATTTGAAATCTCAGGATCTTTTTAGTGAACCTTACATGTATTTCTCTTGGTAATGCATTTCTGGTAGCATACCTCGTATTCACTCTGAACGCATCATCTATTCCATCCTGTATTAATTCCTGTGGAGTTTCTAATATCTCTGTTAACATTTCTGATATTATTATAGGGAGGTCCTCTCCTTTCTCCTCCATAACATTTTGGAACCTTAGAAAATATTCAGCCTTGTCTGTTTCCCATCCTAGTCCCATACTCTCTTTTTCCATATTGCTCAGCCTGGCGTCCAACTCCTCCTCTTTTTCATCTTTTTTGTCCAATCTTCCTTTCATCTCGTTTATGGACTTTTCTTGTTTTTCCATAGCTTCTTCCTGTTTTATCATCCATTGCTGTATCTTTTCCATTTTCCCTTCTGTCAAGGCTGTTTTAGTTTCAATATTCTCTATTTTCTTATCGAGTGCTTCTAGTTTTGCCTCTAACCTCCGCTCTGTATTTTCCATTTTTGCCTCTAGTCTTTGTTCTATATTTTCAATTTTCCGCTCCATACTCTCTCTTACCATCCTTATCTCTTGCAGTAGTGTATCAAGTGTTACACCCTTTTCCTTTTCTTGCTTTTCTTTTTCTTGACGGAGCATTGTTTGTATTGTTTTTTGTCCCCCTGTTAAGGAGGATGTCGGGGTCCCTATTGATGAGCCAGCCGGAGTTATCTTCTAACTCATGTTTAGATTCTATCCTTTCTCTTTTCCTTTCTTCTTTAGAACACTCTTTAATTTAGCGGTGTAAATTTAGTAAATTTTAGAAAAGATATCAGAAGTTAGTATATTGGTAGTGCTTTATATCAAGAGAAGAACAGAATAAAATAGAATTAACAGGGGTGGAAGATAAAATAAAAAAAGAAAAACAGAGGAGAAGAAAAAGTAGAAATAATAGAAAAGAAGAGTATCAAAGGAAGAATAAAGAATGAAGCAGTAAAGGGAGAAAAAATGAGTAAGACAGGAAAAAAATGAAATGAGAAGGATCCCCTATAGAGAAGAGGGGTATAAGCTAGACTAAATATCAAAAATAAAATAAACAATACACAAAAAAAATCAGGGGAGGAAAAAGAAAGGATTCTCTTGTTCTCTTTTTTTAAAAAATAAAAAGAAAGGAGAAACCTGAAAAATGAAAATACAAATGAATCCACAGTAGTAAGTATTAAATTGAATTCAAAAATTTGAAAATTCCAAAATTCCAAAGAAAAAGAACAAGGACCCGGGAAAAAATAAAGAATGAAAAATAAAAATGGAAGCAACAGTATCTCTTTGAAATAACCATCTGTAAAGCAAGGAATTCTTAATAGTCCACAATGTCTTAGAGAGGCCAGCAAAACAAAACGAAAAAAAGATAAGGATTTCCCTTCTTCTTTAATTCAAGGTCACTCCAACTTCTGCTTAGTAATTCTTGGTGATTTCTCTCTTCACTCTCCCTGTTACTTTCCCAACCACTAGGGGGAGCTCGAGTAGAATAGAAACAAATCAATCTTGTACTCTTAAACAGTACAATTCCTCCGAGAAAATCCAGTCACGGGGAATGAGAATAAATTAAAAGGTTTTGCTTTTTTTAAGCCAGTAATAAGATATAGACAAAAAGGAGTAACCCAAAAACTAGTGGAAAGAAAGGGCAAGACCAATGTTCAATCATTCAGTTTCAGCCTCTTCTTTCCCTTTAAACAATAAGAAAAGGCTTGACGTTCCACAATTATAAAAGTCCAGTCCGGTTTTTTTTAGTAGCAGAGAAAAAGGAAACACAAGTTCCCGAATGTTTTCAATAGAAAAAAAGCTCGCTACTAAACTCAGGTTATTTTATTATTTTACTGTTAATTCATCTCAGGGTGATCTCTTTGGCAGATGGTAAACTTAAAAAAGGTAAACGTTCTCACCGAACGGCATGTTGATTCTTGCTCCGTTTTTAAAGGCTGTCGGCTGCTTGTTTCCCCCCCCCACACACACACACTGGGAGGAGGGAGTCACTTGAACGATGGACTGCAGGGGTTTTTCCCTTGATCCCAAAGATATTGCGGGTACCCTTGAGATCACTAGGAGCTACACCTCCCACTCGCCACCTCTACGGGGCGGCTGGGTCTAAAGCTGGCGATCCAAAGCCCAAGGATCAGGGATATTCCAGAGCTCCAGAAAATCCCTGTTTTGTGGCGACGCCACGCCCCGGAAATCCGCTATATATTTCTTTTAATGATACTCTGGTTAAAAACTGTATGCTTTCTCTTGTTTTTTTAATTATTATTGTATTTTAATATTTGGTTGCTATAAACCAGTCAGAAAATACTGCTCTTAGGTAGCCTACAAATATTGTAATATTACAACGTGTTTAACCACTAGATTCCTAGAAAATTTTTTAAATGACTTTAAAAATAAACAGAAAAAAGAGCTAATGAAGGAGATAGACATTCAGACAGTGAAGAAAGTAAAATATCTGGGCATTCATCTATCAGCAAGATGTGTAACTATAAAAGAAGATAATTACGTTAAATTGATTCAGCAAATTAAACTTGTCTTGGAAAAGTGTACAGAGGGTTTGGGAGGTTGCAAAGAGATCCTGAGGGCTGGGGAGCACAAAAAAGAGCATAAAATGGGCTGTTTCCCCCCCCCAGCCCCCACGAGCACTCTGAGAGCCTCCCAAAGCTGTGCATGCCTTTTCTCCCACCAAAATAGCCCATTTTTCACAAAAAATGTTTTTTTGCTTGCCATTGCCCCTACAGCCCCCAGGAGCACTCTACAAGCATCCCAAAGATCTGCACACCCTTTTTCTTTCCAAAAAATGAGGCATGCAGAGGGTTTGGGAGGCCTGCAGAATGCAAAAACCTTTTTCTAAAAAAATCACCCCTTCAAAATCATGGTGCATCTTATACTCCAGTGTGTCTTATACTCCGAAAAATGTGGTAGGCCAACAGAACAGGCCATGCCGCAAGAAGACTTCAAGGCATTTCTACAAGACGAAGGAGGAGCAGCAAAAGACCTGCCTGCTCAGACTGCTGCTGCCGAGCCGAATGAGCTGCCTAGGTCTGGATGCACCCACTGTAGTCCCACCTATCTACGTGACTATGTTCCCTGAATGAGATGATTGGGTAATGTTTGGTTCAGGAGGGGGAGGGGTGTTGAATATTCAATAGGAATGAAGCTGATGTAGGGCTTCACTCATGGGTTCATTTGCGTGGTGGGAGAAATGAACAAGTGTCAATGGCTGAAGTGCTGGACAGCTCCCTGATAAAGGGAGCAGCTGCGGTGCGTTTTTTTTCAGCGTTATATTTCCAGAGCAGAAATAAAGGTGTTTTTTTTTTAAACAGAGCCTCACGCCTCTTCGCTCATACCCCCATCTAACAGTTTTTGTTTGACTTCTTTCTTTTGTATTTTAATCTTTTAAAGTAAAGAAGGGGTGGGTTAGATGGAGAGAGAGACAGAATTAAAAAGGGGCATTGTTAACTTGTTACGAGTTCCTTCCAAGAATGGGTCGCCTCCTCCCCTCCTTCCATGCTTCACATATCATTCTTGTCTGCAACAAGGATTTCGTTTTTCATTTTTCTCAAGAACATGAGTGGTGTCCTGATTTCGTCAATATTGAGCCACAGAGGAGGAAGTAACAAAAGTCAAAGAATTTACCCAAAACAAATCTGAGCCAAATGTGTTTCCAAGGATATGTCGACTCGACTGACTAATCTCATCAAGATAGCTTTGGCAAAGTTAGGACATTTCCTCTAAGAAGAACAATTTTACACATTTGAAAATGGAAGCTCTATTTGCTTGGTTAGACTTGAAAATAATGCTATGGGTAGCCCTCAGCTTATAACCATTCATTTAACAACTATTTGAAGGTATAAGGACACTGAAAAAATGGACTTATGATCAGTCCTTCCACTTAGAACCACAGCAGTATCCCTGTGGCCACATGATCAGAAATTAGGAGCTCAGCAACTGGCATATATTTATGATGATTGCCACATGCTGGGATCATATGATTGCCATTTGCTACCAGCACAGTAAGTGAGGAAAGTCATAACTCCACAAAACTTGTGTGACTTTCTTCAGGGTCGTTGTAACTTTCAACAGTTTTTAAATGAATGGTTGGGGGAAATATGCTGACTCAGTAAACTGCTTAGAGAGAGCTGAAAGCACTCTAAAGTAGTATATAAATCTAATGCTACTGCTATTGCAAACAACAAGCATGACCAATGCCATTTCTGTCCCATAACCAGGCCTGAATCCTGACCGAAAAAGGTCCAGATAATTTGTTTTATCCAAGACCATCTGTAACTGCCAGGCTAACACCATTTCCACAACCTTCCCTAACAATGGGATGTTGGAAACTGGATAAAAATTGTCAAGGCACATGGGATCCAGTGATGGTTTTTTTAAGGAGGGGGATGAACCAGGGCTTGCTTAAAAGCATCCAGAAATGTCCCTTCCTCTAATGATGTATCAATCATTGTTTGGACCCACCTGCTAATCAGCATCCTGGAGGCTTTCAACATTCAGGAAGGGTAAGGATCTAACTAACAGGTGGTGGCACTGACAGCATTAAGGGCCTTGTCCACTTCATCAGGGCCAACTGGATCAAATCATTCCCAGACAAAAGGGCAAGACCTCTCCATAGGCATCTCACATGGACTATCTCCATGCATGGGATCCAACTGGGCACAAATTCTAGTGACTATGTCCATCAGCTGCTGAACAAATTCCTCCGCCCAGTCTTGTAAAAGATGACCCAAGCTGCCCTGACCTAAGAGGGAACGGGTGAACCGAAACATGGTATTCAATTCAATTCAAGTTTAATTTGTAGACTGCTCCCTCTCCCCAAAGGGACTCGGGGTGGTGTACAAGAAATTAAAAAGCATACAAACATAGAGACAATATAAATATATCAAATCGAATTAAACCAGCTACATCCCTGTGCTAAAAACCTAAAATCCTTAAAAACTAAACCTCTTAAAAACCCAATTAAAACAATTTACATATTCAGACTAAGGCTGGAGAGGTAGATTAGGTAGCATTCTGAGGATACAATAAGCGTGAAGAAATACTGCTGTTTTGCTGCTCTTAAAGCCATGAAATAGGGCTTAACAGCAGCTTTATATTATGTCCAATTGGAGACATCCCTTGTCTTCCTCCAGAAGTGCTCTTGGCCCTTTTCCCAAACTCCATAAACCATGAGGAGGGTGAGGTGTGATGCTGCATGGGCCCAATACTGACCAAAGCTGCTGCTGCCCTTAAATTCCACACTGCCGCCATAGCTTCAGCAGGAAAGGGCAACAGCAACACTGGGATATCCCCCAGTTCCCTCTGGATCCCATCAGGTTCCATCAGTGAACCATCCAAATAGGTCCAAGCTCCTTACAAGAGTCTCAGGGTGTGATCTGACCATGTAAGAGGAATAATCTCTCACCAGGTCACATTGCAATTACTCTGATGAAAAAATAAAGATTGGCATTTGACCAATGTTGAGCCAGTTATTATCTGAGATTATGGTTGCTGTCTTCCCATCCTTCTCTGATCTTGAAGGGTTGCCACAGGTGACTCTTATCTCTACTGTCAGGTAAGCAAAACTGACTGGTTGCTACTCTTGTTTTCCACCTTCCTGGGAACATCCCCACTTTTCACTGTGTTAAAATTCCACTCATCTATCTCACTTCTTATAACAAGATTCCCCACAAAGAGAGAGAACAAATTTGGAGAACAAAAGACAACGTATGAAGTGATGGAAGAAAGAATGGTTTGCAAGAATAGACGGATGTGAAGAGGCTGAGTCAATGGGATTGAAACCATTGCTAAACATCTAGCTACGGTTCCTTTACTTTTGTTTTTATATCACATTCTCTCTCTCTCTCTCTCCTCCCTCCCTCCATCCCTTCAAAACTTAATATTGAAAGAAAAAATTAAAATTGAATCTGCTGCGAGTAGAAACTTACTGAGTGGAGAAACAAGCCTGTGAAAGAAAATACAATAGAATCTAAATTCTCAAGATGAAGTTTGATATGTATATGTGAGCTGTGACACAGCTTTGCATTTTTGAAATTAACCCATGGAGATAATTCCATTTTCCAGCCACCGTAAGAATATGGGGAAAATATTTTAGGAACCGAAACTGACTTTTGCCATTCTATATGTAAAAGAGTTACAACAGGATAAAGAAACCAGTGCTTGCTTTCAGTTTGGGGTCAGAAAGACACAACAGGCAGACAGACAGACAGACAGACAGAGACACACACATACACACACTTCAACAGTTAGCCATTTATCAGTTTCCAGATGCACACTGGATGGAAATTCAAGTAGAGAACAATTCAGAGAATTATTCATACCATTAACTTGTCTCTCGTTGTTGTCTTCCCATCCTTCTCTGATCTTGAAGGATTGCCACATATGGCTCTTATCTCTGCTATCAGGTAAGCATCAGGTTGCTATCCTTTTTTTCTACCTTCTACCTTCCTTTCACTGTGTTGAAATTCCACTCATCTATCATACTTCTTATAACAAGATTCCCCACAAAGAAAGAGGCAAGTAATTTGAAGAACAAAAGACAATGTATGAAGTGATGGATGGATATATTGCAGAGGTGATATTCAGCTGGTTCTCTCTGCTACAGGTGAACTGGTAGCTTCGGTTGCAGGAGGCTCCACCCTCCCACCCCAACCTAAAGCGCAAGCACTGCGCATGTGCAGACGAGGCACACGTGAGCAAAGCAAGCATACACACACTTTCTCACATTTATAAACCAGTAGGAAACGTGAGTGAATCCCACCGCTGATGTGATTGATGGATGGAAAAAAGAATAGTTTGCAAGAGTAGATGGATGTGAAGAGGCTGAATCAATGGGGTTGTAACCATAGCTAGCTATCTAGCTATGTTTCCTTTCCTTTTGTTCTTATAACACAGTCTCTCCTTCCCTCCCTCCCTCCCTCCCTCCCTCCCTCTCTCTCTCTCTCTCTCGGGGGGGGGGACAACTCTTCTGTGTTAACCCCCACATAAAAATAGTTTGATGTGTGTTCATGGAAACCATCACATCCCACCGCAGGGAGGCGGAACCGGAGACCTCGAGTTGGTTCCGCCCCAGGCACCTGATGGACCCTGAAAGGTTCCAGAGGGAGCTTGGGCCAATACCCGTGTCACTGCCCAGCGACTCGACTGAGGATCTAGTGGCCGCATGGTATAGTGCGGCCACAGGGGCCTTGGACCGAGTCGCGCCCTTGCGGCCTCTCACGTGGCGTCGAATCACCCAGGCCCCCTGGTTTACCGAGGAGCTGTGGGAGATGAAATGCTGCAAGAGATGCCTAGAGAGTAGGTGGAGATCCTCTCGATCTGAATCTGACCGAACACTAGTGAGAGACCATATTAGGACTTACTCAGTGGCGTTAAGAGTGGCCAAACGTGAGTATTGTGCCACCCTTATCGCGTCCGCGGATAACCGCCCTGCCGCCCTGTTTGGGGTGACCCGTTCCCTCCTTCACCAGAGGCCGCGGGAAGCCCCTTTGCAGGGTCGAGCAGAGGAATTTGGAGTTTACCTGCAGGACAAAATCACTCAGATTCGGAACGAGTTGCCCTCCACTGAAAGTGTTCCAGTCGGTCACTTTCTTGTGACCGCTGGTCTTGAGATAACATCTTGGGAGGAGTTTGACTTTGTCACTACCGAGGATATGGACAGGTTGTTGAGGAACCTTAGGGCCACCACATGTTTATTGGACCCGTGTCCCTCCTGGCTTGTACTGGCATCCTGGGAGGTTACATGAGGCTGGCTCCAGGATGTTGTGAACGTGTCTTTGAGTAAGGGGTTCTTACCTACCGCCTTGAAAGAGGCGGTAGTGAGGCCTCTCCTCAAAAAGCCTTCCCTGGACCTAGCATTGTTGGAAAATTGCCATCCGGTTTCCAACCTTCACTTTCTTGCGAAGGTTGTAGAGAGTATGATGGCTCAACAGTTTCCTCAACACCTGGAGGAAGTTGATTATCTAGACCTGCGCCAGTCCAGCTTCTGGCCCGGTCACAGCACTGAGACGGCTTTGGTCCCGTTGGTGGATGATCTCTGGAGGGCACGGGATAGAGGTTGCTCCTCTATCCTGGTCCTATTAGACCTTTCAGCGGCTTTTGATACCATCGACCATGGTATCTTTTTGCACCGATTGGGGGGGCTGGGGCTGAGAGGCACCGTTCTGCGGTGGTTCTCGTCCTACCTCTCTGGTCAGTCGCAATGGGTGTTGGCAGGAGTGCAGAGGTCGGCCCCGAGGCCCCTCACATGTGGGGTCCCTCAGGGGTCGGTCCTCTCGCCACTTCTGTTCAACACTTATATGAAGCCGCTGGGCGAGCTCATCTGTGGTTTTGGGGTGGAATACCATCTGTACGTTGACGACACCCAGCTGTACATATCCACCCCAAACCACCCCAACGATGCCGTCGAGGTGCTGTCCCAGTGCCTGGAGGCTGTACAGGTCTGGATGGGTAGTAACAAACTCAAACGCAACCCATCCAAGACTGAGTGGCTGTGGTTTCTGGCACCCCGGTTCAGCCAGGTAAGTCCAACACTGGCCATTGGGGGAGAACAACTGGCCCCCATGGAAAGGGCGCACAACTTAGGTGTCCTCCTGGATTCCCAGCTGTCTATGGAGGACCATGTGACGGCCATGGCCAGGAGGGCGTTTTATCAGGTACGCCTGATACGTCAGCTGCGCCCCTTACTGGACCGGGTGGCCCTTCGCACAGTCACTCAAACACTTGTGACATCCCGGCTGGACTATTGTAACGCTCTCTACATGGGGCTCCCCTTGAGATGCACTCGAAGGCTACAGTTGGTTCAGAATGTGGCCGCACGGGTGATTATGGGTGCCTCAAGGCAAGCCCACATAACACCTCTCCTGTGCGAGCTGCACTGGCTACCTGTGGCCTTTTGAGTGCGCTTCAAGGTGTTGACGATCATCTTTAAATCACTCCATGGCTCGGGGCCTAGCTATATACGAGACCGCCTTCTGCCCCATACATCCCTTCGTCCGCTCCGCTCCCACAGAGACGGTCTTCTCTGGGTACCGTCAGCCAGGCAATGCCGGTTGGCGACGCCCAGGGGAAGGGCCTTCTCTGTGGTGGGCCCGGCCCTCTGGAACGACCTACCCCCCGACCTACACACCACGTCGGACCTCCGCCTCTTCCACCAGCGTCTTAAGATGTATTTATTCCAAAAAAGCCGGCCTAGCATAACCCCCCCGTTTCTGACTTTTATCTATAAATTTTAATTCTCATGGTTTTAAATGGGTTTTTTAGCATGGGACTTAATTTAATTGTTTTTAATAATGTATTTTGTCATTTTGTTATGGTTTTTTAATAATGCCTGTGTGCCGCCCTGGGTCCTAACAAGGAGAAGGGCGGGGTATAAATTTGAAAAAGAAATAAAAAAAAAAGTAAGAATCATCCACATAGGACATAAGATTAGTATATTGCTAGTGAAAGAAAGGTGGATTGTTTATTTGTGCTTGTATCTTGTTGGCTTTGTCAACATTCCACAATGATAGCTCTGAAGGATAATGTCAAACCATGGCAATTGTATCAGCACAATCCAAGTCCAATAGTTTAACTATTTATAACCCGCCTCGAGTCCCTTCGGGGAGAGAGAGCGGGTTATAAATTAAATTATTTATTTATTTATTTAACAACCATTCAAAGTTATGATAGTGCTGAAAAAAGTGACTTATGGCCAGCTCTCACACTTACAACCAGTGCAGCATCCCTGCAATCATGTGATCAGAAGGGAATAGGATCATTAACGTCTGTCCCTGCTTCTAAAGGCATTTAGCACAAATTATGAAAATACCACTCCATCTAATAACATGGCATACTTCTCTCAGGTAGCATATGTACTTGAAATGGTTACTTCACTACTTATGCTGAAATACAGTCATGTCCTTCTATAGACATAACAAAGGGATAGGGTTAAGTGAACAGTCTTCAAAATTTAATATTGAAAGAAAAAATTGAAATTGTATCTGTTGCATTGTGGAAACTTACTGAGTGGGAAAACAAGGTTGTCAAAGAAACTACAATGGATTCCCAATTCTCAAGATAAAGTTTAGTTTAGTTTATTCGATTTATATACCGCGCCTTCTCCATCGAAATGGACCCAGGGTAGTGCACAGGAAATTAAAACCAACAAATAATAAAACAATACAATAAATAGATAAAAAGAATTAAATAAGAGCCTGTGCTAAAATTCCCACTAAAAACCCAATGTCCATTTACGCATTTGGCAGAAGCTATGTAACAATAAAATCTAAACGATTAGGCAAGACCAGCTTGCTGAAAAAAGTATGTTTTAAGTGAACAGCGAAAGAGGGGAAGGTCCATGATAGTGCGAAGTTTGGGGGGTAGGTCGTTCCAGAGGGACAGCCCTGCCACAGAGAAGGCCCTACCCCTGGGCACTGCTAGCCGGCATTGACCGGCAGTTGGTACCCTCAGTAGGCCCTCTCTGTGGGAGTGTATCGGACGCAGGGAGGTATGTGGCAGGAGACGGTCCCGCAAGTAGCTAGGCCCCGAGCCATGGAGTGATTTGAAGATGGTAACAAGCACCTTGAAGCGCACCTGGAAAGCCACAGGTAGCCAGTGCAGCTCGTGCAGGAGAGGTGTTACATGGGAGTAACGAGATGCTCCCAGAATCCCCCGCGCGGCCGCATTCTGAACCAACTGGAACCAACTGCACCTCAAGGGAAGCCCCATATAGTCAGCGTTACAATAGTCCAAGCGTTACAATAGTCCAAGCGAGACGTCACGAGTCCTTGAGTGACAGTGCGGAGGGCGTCTCGGTCAAGAAAGGGATGCAACTGGCGTACCAGGCGAACCTGGTAAAATGCCCCCCAGGCCACGGCCGCCACATGGTCGTCCAGGGACAGCCGCAAATCCAGGAGGACGCCTAAGTTGCGAGCCCTTTCCACGGGGGCCAATGTTTCACCCCCGATAACCAACGATGGAATGAGCTGGTTATGCCGAGATGCCGGAAACCACAGCCACTCAGTCTTGGATGGATTGAGCCGAAGTTTGTTACTTCCCATCCAGAGCCACACGGCTTCCAAACACCAGGACATCACTCATTGCACATATCATCAAGTTTGATATGTGCATGTGAGCAGTGACACATCTTTGCATTTCTTAAATTAACTCATGGAGACAATTCCCTTTTCCAGCCACAGTAAGAATATGAGAAAAATATTTTAGGAGCCAAAACTGACTTTCACCATTCTATATGTAAGAGAGTTGCAACAGAATAAAGAAATCAGTGCTTGATTTCAGTTTGGGGCCAGAGAGACACAAACACAGGCACACACTCTCACTCACACACAATTCAACATAGCCATTTATCAGATTCCAGTTGCACAATGGATGGAAATTCAAGTAGAGAACAATTCAGAGAAATATTCATGCTTTTATTGAGCACAGAAACTGGAGCCATCTAGCCATCAAACTAGCTTAGGAGCCATCAGTTAAGGGATTGTGCAGCACAAGGCTGCAGTCCAGTCCACATTGGCACATTGGCAATAACAACCTGAGTCGATGAGAATACTCCAAGTACAACCCATTCCACAGGCACATGAAGTGGGTAAAAAACCTAGGATGGAAAAAGGAAAAGGAAAAAGATAGAAAATATGAAGATTATACAGATCTGTGTTACTTCAGTTGAGTATTTGGAACAATTGCGATATAAATGCCAAGCTAAGTAGATTTCTTTAGCAGTTTAGCTTAGTTTCAATTTTGTACCCATGCATACACAAGGCTGGCAGATGTCAGAGGCAGGGCTTTAATAGTGGGTTTTTTTCTCCCCACCTAATCCTCTTCTCTTAGCTCCTAATCTTCTCCCACAAGTTATTAGTTCTCACCTGATGGACAATAGGCAGAATCACCTTGAGCTTTCACATTTTGGCAAACCAGCTGGTACTTTGGCAGGTATGAAGATTCTGGAGAATGAAAACAGTAATTGTTATTAACAAATGCAGCCTCATCCAGATAGGATTCTTTATTCCTGTTTTGCAATCATTTGTCTCACTGGCTTTTGCTTTGCTTTCATCCCTTTGCTTTCATTCTCAAGAAAGCAGAGATACTGTATATTTAGCATATTCACGTAAAGAAAACAATTGCTACCTCATCATTAAATTTACATTGTTTTATAATAGATAAGAGAGAAGAGATGAAATCTGAAGGTCCTAAACAAAGAGTAGAAGTAAGATCAATATGTTTACTGTGTCTAGAGGGGAGTTATGAACAAAAACTATTGAATGTCAAGAGAAACTAGACATAAGAGTAGTGAGCAGATGAGGGATCGCATGAAAAGCCCTTCTTTTTTTTTAATACATTTATTTATTTTAATTTTAAACACAACATCCTTCATCTTACATGCTGTAGAAAGTGTATCAGTTGGTTACAAATTATTTTCATGCATCTCTTTCATAGTCAACCATATTATTTCAAGTATATTGATCAAATGTCATACCTCTATTCTTATTTAACTATAATTGTTTACACGTCCCTCATCATAAAACATACCAAAGCATAAAACATAACCACATATTGGCATCTCATTTATTAATTATACTATCCTCCAACAATACTGTTCCTTATAACCTATTCTAACCAGACATCAATAATATTTAGTGACAAAAAAATTCTAGTCTTTCTATGAAAAGCACTTCTCAGGATCTATCAAACTCTATTTTGTCATGGTTGACATGGTTCCTTCCTACAAGCACAATTCCTTCATCTACCATGTGCTTCTCCACCCATAGAGCTTGTTTCTACTTGTGGAACTATTTTAAAGAATAAAACCTTTTTAAAAGTATAGTACAGGCCTCCAGGAGCCTGCTATATTTCTCTGCTCTAGTGATTAAGTCATGGAACCAAGTTATCAGAGAAAACTACCCTCCCAATTTCATCCATCAGTCTCACACAGGCAGGCAAGAAGGGCTTCTGCTGAATTCTTTTTCATTAAAGAACTTTGATTAGCACGGTCCAGGAAGAGAGGCACCTCTGTGTTGTCCCCACACCACAAACCAGCTTATCCCCAGAGACAAGGCAAATCCCCTCTTTCCAGGCCTTCCGGAAGAACATTAAGACCCGCCCCTGCCAACATGTCTGCAGGTCCAAGAGAGCTATGCAATCCTGGAGATGGTTGATGGGCTAAGGGTGCTCATTCTGAGTTTTTTACCTTTAATTGTCCCTTTCAAATTGGTTTTAATCTGCTTTTTAACTTGTTTCACCTACAGCTTTTATACCGTTTTAGTGTTTATTCTGTAAACTGGCCAGAAACATACAAGTGTTATGAGGAGCATAGAATTTTATAAACAAAGGTAGAAACCAGGAAACTGAAAGATTCAATCCTGCCTTAAAAGGGAAGCCAGCTGGATGACTTTGGGCCAGTCACTCTCTCAGCCAACTCAAGCCACGGGGTTGGCGTTGTTGTAGGGAAAATAGGAGGAGGAAGGAGTATTAGGTATGTTTACCACATTGAGTTATTTAAAATTATTAATAAAGGTGGGATATAAATAAATAACAACAACAAAATTAAATACCTATGGGAGCCATTATTTTCTTAATCTTCGATTCAATCAGACTATCAACTGCACATGTCTGAGTATTGGCATATTTTTCAAAAAGCAACACAGTAAACAATAGGAATATGAAGAGTTTCTTCATCTTAGTGATGCAGAACTTCCCGAAGAGAAAAAAAATGTAATCATTCCCTCTGACATCGTACTTTTAGAGACCCTTTATTTCTATTTTTCTTTCCTTTAATGACACTCCAGTTGAAATTTTAATGCTTTCAATTGTTTTTGCAATTATTATTGTATTTTAATATTCAATTGCTATAAACCAGTTATATCATAAGATATTTTGAATGAGAAAGGGGAATTGAAAAGTAAAGAGGGACTGGATAGTCAAGGGATAAATTTAGCATTGGTGGCCTTCAAGGTCTTGCAACGCAGGCGAACTGCGCCCACATCTCCAAAGTATTCCAAAGCGCCCTAGTGGACAAATAGTGAATTGAACTCCAAGAATTCACAACGCTTTCAAGGAAATGTCTGAACTAAGCTTAGTCATAGAATCTGTCAAGCCATGGCAGAAGGGTCAGACATGCCAAACCCCATGCCTGAAGCCAGCATAGACTCAGAGTTGGTCATCCAAAACTCAGAATTGTATGTCCAAGTACCAGAAAATATGAAAATGGGTCTGATAGCTTATGACCTAAGACAGCATAGAAAGCCTACGCAGATTAAACGGTCAAACCTCTTGGAAGAATATGACAAGGTTTATCAAAGGCATGAGGGTCGCTGGAAGAAGTTGCAACATCTCTGTGACCAACTTGAAAGGGATATACCCCCCCCAAACGCCTTCACTCATTGGACGAGGACATGGAGGAAAACTTCGTGCTATGAATGCATCATGGAGAGCGCCTCAGTGACATCCAGTCACAACTAAGTGACGATGAAGAACTCCAGCAGAAACTGCTGGACATACAGACGTTAAACAGAGAACGTAAGAAACAATTTGTATGAAACAAAGACTTGATCCAAACCAGTCTGAAGAGACAGACTGCACCAGACAAGAAGGCTGACCTCAAAGTATCTCATTGTTCATATGCAACATTTCAACAGTCACAAGCAACCTCCTCCCACATCTCCAAAAAGCCCTCACCCTCCCGACCAAAAACAACTAGCAACGTCTCGCAGCTGTCTGGTAAACAAAGGCTTGTAAAACTGACTGGCTATAACTTTTCCCCCGCGGCAAGGTATCCCCGGTGGCCAGTCAGGTAACACAGATGTGGTCACATGCTATGGAACTACATTTCCCCACAAAGCAGTTCTTCCTACATTTCCCATAAAGTGGCTGTATTTCCCATGAGAGAGTTTCTTAAAGGAGACAGTTCTCAATTGCTATACTAGCTAAAAACTGTTGAAACAGCACAAGGAGTATAGAATTTTATAAATAAATGTAGAAACCAGGAAACTGAGAGTTTCAATCCTGCCTTATTTTTTTGGGGGGGGGGTTATTTTTTTTTATTTTTTAAACGCTACAACAGAAATTACATATACAATACAGTACAATATTTCACCCTGTGCTATACATAAGAAAGGAAGATTTGGTTCTTCGGATATATCTTCACGATCTCCAAAATCCGCGTTCTCTGGGTACAGGTATCGAAGCATCCAAATTTCCAAGCGCATAGTCCACAAATGGCTCCCATGTTTTCCAGAAAATGTCTCTTTTATAAACACCCTCTCTAAATTTAATATCACATGTCATTTTATCATTTAAAGCTAATTTCCACATTTCACAGTACCACTCTTCTATTTTAAAATTCACCTCTAATTTCCAATATCTAGCTATTATAATTCTGAGAGTTTCAATCCTGCCTTAAAAGGGAAGCCAGCTGGGTGACTTTGGGCCAGTCACTCTCTCAGCCAACTCAAACCACAGGGTTGGCGTTGTTGTGGGGGAAATAGGAGGAGGAAGGAGTATTAGGTATGTTTACCACCTTGTAGTATTTAAAATTATTAATAAATGTGGGATATAAATAAATAACAAAAAAAATTAAATACCTGCGGGAGCAATTATTTTCTTAATCTTCAATTCAATCATAGTATCAATGTCACATGTCTGAGTATTCACATATTTTCCAGAAAGCAACACAGTAAACAGTAGGAATATGAAGAGTTTCTTCATCTTAGGGATGCAGAACTTCCTGAAGAGAAAAAAAATGTAATCATTCCCTCTGACATCGTACTTTTAGAGGCCCTTTATTTCTATATCTTTCTTTTAATGATACCATGGTTGAAATAATTCTTTCACTTGTTTTTGTAATTATTATTGTATTTTAATATTCTGTTGCTATAAAGCAGTCAGAAAATACTGATCTTAGGTAGGTTATAAATATTCTAAACAACATGTTCAAACCTTAGATTCCTAGAAAAAAAATTAAAATCATTTATCTGGTCATGATCAATATGAATCTGTGAACAAACAACTAGATCCAAATGAAAGGAAATTAAGCAAATTAAGGAAGAAAATAGATGACTATGACTATGGGAAGGTTGCAGGATTGAAAGTAAACAAAGAGAAAACTAATTTTTTAGCCAAAAACTTTAAAAATAAGCAACACTATCACTACTAGGAAGAGTAGCTACCATTCAAATGAATACGCTACCAAGATTATTATACCTGTTTCAACCAATTCCAGTAATGCTAGAAAAGAAATACTTCAATTAAGCAGATTATTAACAAAAATTATTTGGCAAGGTAAAAAAGCAAAAATAAGTTTGAACCTGTTACAAAACAGGTAGAGTAGAGGAGGCTTTGGGCTGCCAGATTGGAAGTTATGTTACAAGGCATGTGCACTTATGTGGCTAAAAGAATGGATAATCTTGGGACTTAGACAATTATTAACTTTGGAGGATCATGATTTGGAACTAAGGTATCATGCCTTTGTATGGTATGAGAAAAATAAAATACACAGCTATTTTCAGCGGCATTACATTAGAAATGCTCTGTTTTCAGTATGGGAATAAATTAAGGAAAAACATTATTTGAAAACAGCTGTAATCAGACTCTGGGCTTGTAATACCCGAAAGCAAAAACATATTGGACAAAAACACATACCTGCATAGAAAAAATGGCAAAGGAACATGTAGATTTAAAACCAGAAATATTTCTGTTGGGTATCATACTAGAAAAATATAATAAAGGGACTATGTATTTAATATTACATGAGTTAATAGCGACCAGAATTATATTTGCACAACATTGGAAAGGTGTGGAGATCCCCACAGATGAGAAGATAGTTAAAAATATATATATAATGTGCAGAAAAGGATAGATTAATACTTGAAATTAAAAAGAAGGAAGATACAGAATATTTTGAAACATGGGATTTCTTAGAATATTTATAATGATAAGCAAAGGATTGATTTTGAGGGTTTATTATGACATGTTTAATATCAATATGATTTAGTATTAACAATTAAGTATTGATATTATATGGAGAAAATACTGTTATTATATGACCACTACTAATGAACATTATTATTTTTTCGTTTATTCATTTAACATGAAACGTAATCAACTGAACATTTAAAGATGTGACACAAATCTCATTGACTGGCTCTGATGGTTGATACGGGTTGCTGCCAGCATCGTAGGTATCCACCAAGTATCCTCTTAAGATGTATGTTGTTCCAAGTAGCAGCTTAAAATACACATGGTTGATATTTAGTATTTTAGGAAATACAAATTAAATTGTTGTTGTTTCTTGCTCAAATCCACTGTAACCAGAAAACACACTGTTTATATAGACATTGAAATTGTTGCTCTTGCTTTATACAGTAAAAATTAAAAAATATTTGAAAAAAATATGAATCTGTAGCGAAGTCCAAACAACCCATGACAGGCATTTCAGTTCTTAAGTCAACGGTTCTACTGAGTTTTTAACTTACAATAATAGCATTTCATCCATTTATTTATTCAAATTAATCTTTTATGAAGAAAAGTCAAATCAACAAACAAGCAATCTGTAACATGACAATGGAATCAGAAGCCCCTTGGAGTTCTGTGGGATGGATTCTCAGGTAAACATACAGGACTGTAGATACTCCATGGCCTTAGAGTCGCCTCCTGTTCTTCTCCCCTCCTTCCCTTGCCAAAAGAAGACCAAACTTACCTTTAACAACAATGACGTTTTCCTCAAATTTTCTATGTCCCAAACAAATTACTCACCTATAAATACCATAGAGCTGCCCACTCATTTTCACCTGATTGGCCTAAATGTTTCAGGAGAGGGGTTCCTCCACCACTTTTCTATTTGACATACAGTACGTTTCTTGTCTGCAGCAGGATCATTTTTTTAAAAAAATTCTTGGAAAATTAGGTGATGTACTGGTTTAGATATATTGAGTCACAGATAAGGAAGTAGCGAAAGTCAAATAGTTTTTCGTCTTTCTCACTTAAATTTTAATATTTCTCTTTAGTTTAGTGTGGGAAATAGCGCCTTCTATCGAGGGAACGCGTACCACAGAAGGCGGGCGACTCCGGTGGGAAAATAAGAAACGAAACACAGGGACATTCCTCCATTTGAGCGCGCCCCGACTAGCTCAGTGCGGGCCTTTTTATTAGTTACAAAAGTGAAACTTACATTCTAGTATAGTTTGATTGGTTCATACAGTCGCTTAGTAAAACACATACAATAGCCTGGGAAAATACATTCAGTTATCCAGTGGCCTGGGAAAATACATTCAGCTATCTAGCAAAATACATTTAGTTACATTTTGTGTATTGCTTTGTGTATTGGATACGTGCTCCAAGAATTGGGTGATGGTACACACTAGCCTTTGTTAGCCTTTGTCAGGCGAGATGACGTGTGCTTCCTAGGTCCCGGTTTCATTCAGTGGCCTATTATGGTTTGAACCTGCTGAACTATCGAAACCTGGAATAATGATTGCAACATCTCCTCTGTTTTTGTTTTTTCAAAAAAGATGTACTTCGTCACCATACAGCAGCCTGAGGGGAGGCTTGATTCGGTGTTTGGGAATTACCTCCCCTTCCTCGTCACTGCCCACGGTTAACGATATCTTCTCCAGGGGTCTCCCTGGGGCTCAGGAGCGTATTTCTGTTTCCACAAAGCGTTAATGTGAGCTATATCTAGCTTTAAAAAATTCACACAAGCGAAAATAGGCAAAAAACAAAATAAAACAATACATCCTAAAGCAATCATACCATTAAAAGCTACAATGAATGCAAATCAAATAATTTTCAAATCAAATAATTTTTTAAAGCCATTTGTCTGATATATTTTGAACAACTTTTCCACTATCACCAATTTTACCACATACTTCTCCTTCTTTCTTCTACATACTTTTACCTTCTTTTCACGTTACTTTTACTCCCATATATATTCCTTTCTTTTTATTCTTTTCAATGAAGGCAAACATTGAATACAGCAACATAACATAACAAGCACAGCAACAATACCAATTATTGTAATTACAAAGTTCTTTAACCATGTTATATTAGGGAGCCATGTATATAATTGCGTCTTGTTAAATGCTGAATTTAGTACAGTTCCATAAGCATATTTTATCTGCCATGTCTGAAGAAAGGGTTGGTGTGTCCATCTTTGTTCGGGCTGGGCCTGGTTAAGCACCGAACGGCGGTTTCGGGATCGGCGGCTGTTGGGAAAGATGTCCTTTTTCCCCTGTGTCATGCGGTGTGCAAGATGGTCAGGTATTGGTGGACGTGCAGCCAAGTTCAGCAAAACCACCTCTATTGCTTTGGTCACAAGGTGTTTTCCATCAAGGCTTTGGCAAGTGTACAGTCCGATGGTGGCTTCAGAGGTTGTAAATGTCAATGTCATTCTGCAGGGGTGATGTCCTGTGTGTGGGCTGACATGTTTACCTCTGTGTAGAAAGGCACAAGGGCAATAAATCTGTCCCGGATCCTTGCATCTGATGACAGCTATGGCTCCTCTCTGGAGAAACTGGAACAAGGGTCTGCATTCGAGGAGTTGATGCGAGGGTTGGAGCAGGAACAGGATCAGGAGCAGGTGTAGATTCATCTTGGGATGGTTTCAGGTGACAGGGGCGCACGTGACGACCAGGAATCCAGACAGTGGTGTTGTCAGCAGATATGGCGGCGTAATCACTTCCTCACATGATGAACTCTGCTGGTCCTCGCCAGGTCAGGTCAGGTAGGCGCCGGCAATAGACAAGTGGTCACTGATGTTCAGCAGAGGGGGAAGAAGAAAAGTGACGACAAGCAGCAGACATTGCAGGTTGACCAGTCAGGTTAAGAAAATTAAGGATATAAAAACACAAGTTAAAGGTGTCTTGCACAGCTGGGACACCAGGGGCTGTTTTCCCCCGTGAGCCAATGTAATGGTCAAGAGCATGTTTTAAGGTTTGATTTGCTCTTTCAACTAAGGCTTGTCCTTGACTATTGTAAGGTATACAGAATTTATGTATAATCCCCATTTTTTACAAAAGGTGGCAAAGGCACTGCTAGTATAAGCAGGGCCATTGTCCGTTTTTAATTCTTTTGGGCGTCCCAGCGATGCAAAAGTCCGAATACAGTGATTTATGACATGTTTGGTGGTCTCATCCCTTTGGAGGGAGGCCATGATGAACCCTGAGTATGTATCAATAGATACATGTAAATACTTCCATGGGGAGAAGGAAGCATATTGGGTCACATCCATTTGCCAAATTTGACAACAATCAGGTCCCCTGGGATTTACACCCATGGGAACAGCATTGGCTTATTTGCTGCAGGTGGGGCATTGCTGCAATATTACTGTAGCCTCTCCTGCTGAAATGTCGAATTGCTTGATGAGAGCTTTTTTGTTTTGATGGAAATAAGGATGGCTCTTAAGAAACTAAGTGTTGAAAAGTGAAAAAAGGTGACAGAAGTGAGAATTTAATAGAAGGTGAAAGGTAGGTTTGATAGATAGAAGAGACCTAAATAAAGAAAAGGAGGGAAAGTTTGAACTTAAAGACCCTTTGGATGCAAAGGAATGGAGAAAAAACAATCTTTTAAATCAATAATCATCATGTCATAATTTTGAGAAATCAATTTTGGATTAGTTGTAAAAACAAAATATCAAAAAACTTGGAATCAATACTCAAAAAATTTAAAAATAATTTAAATGGAAGGAACTTCTCCATAGGCAGATATCAAAAACAAATGACATAGAATGGGGCATCTTTAAATCTGACTTCAAAAAAGGTGTGGAAAAAAAGCTTCATTGTATGGAAGCTAGGTAACTCTCATTAAGTATGTGAAAACAATTTAAAATGTAGGCAAAATAGCAGAAAAACAATCCTTATAGATTAAAATAAACGTAAAACTCAAAAGATGTCCAAAAGAAAATTCAAAATTGTTGGCAAAACTGAAAAATAAATGTCATACAGTTCATTAAAATGATCTTTTTTCATGAAAAAAGAGTGAAATGGGATTATTTGTATGTAAATGTGGGTATGTTGTGAAACTCATTTAAAAATCTCTTTCTTTTCTTTTTCCCTGTTGTCTTTCTTTTTCTCTCTCTTTCCTACTTTCTCTCTCTCTTTCACTTACTTTTTTCTTTCTTTCAGTCCCCTTTAAGATGTGTGTGTGTGTGTGTGTGTGAATGTACTCTGAGTCCTCTTTAAGATGTGTGTGTGTGTGTGTGTGTGTGTGTGTGTTTGGCCTGTGTGGTTTCACCCCTCCCTTTGTCCTGCTCTTCCCTAGTCACTCTGTGTTCTTCAGAGAGATGCAGGCAAGAGGGGGGGTGGGCAAAAGAATGTGTGGGCAAAAAAATCTGCTTGTTACTGTCCCATTAAGGGGGGTTGCAGTTTTTCTGCTCATTTTAAAAGTTTTTTTTCTCTATGCCATCTTAGGGCTCCTCCCTCACCCCCACCTGGAGGACGGCACTGATTAGAATGGCCAGTCCTTCCACAAGTAAAACAAATTCCGGTGAGGCAAGAAAAAGAAGCAGGAAGTGTGATAATTAATTGCAACGCAATAACCAGAACCTCCATTTTGGCAAATTCTGGGTTCGTTTTGACCACTTCCTTACAATTAAAATTTTCACATTTATTCCAACAGACACACACCATTCAATGCAATCCTTTCTGACTAATCTCACTCAAAACACAGATTAAATACACTCATACATGTTAAAGGCCTTTTCTCATACACACAAACATAAACCAATACACTCCCCTGTTCCCAAAAGAAAAATTTTTTTCTATTAACCTAGCACAGTACAATTTTCTGCAAGCCTCTGTGGCATTCAAATCTGGATGGATTCAGGATCTGCTGGTGTCTGGCCAAGCCCATGTCACTGGTACAAAAGTGACCAGGAGCGCTCTTTGACATCGTCTATGGCCCACGCCAGTTTCTCCAGCCCACCATGTTGAATGCCTGCCGAACCTCAAAGGAGTTCAGCTGTGTGGGAAGCCAAGTATGGCTGCCCTTAAGAAATTACATTGGGTGAAAATTCATTGAAACCCATAGAAAACGTTCAAGTCACAATAAGCCAAATTAGAAACTTAAACAGAGGCTTTGAATAAACAAAGAGGGTACACTTTATACTTTGATCAAAGTTAAAGTTCTGAGAAAGGATTTCCATTCACATGTGCAGAGGAAAATTCTACAAAATTCAAAGGGATTGTCCCCTTTACACCAAAATAACTTTGTTCTTCAAAAAGCCTTTGTTCTTTGCATTCTAATTACTCTAACTATTCTAAGTTATTTTAATCAACATTTGTAAACTTCAAATCAAACCTTAAATCATATAAACTAACATATGGTAAAACTTAGATCATATATCCTAACTCAATTTGCATCCTTACTGGCTCAAAAGGTCTGTTATCTTTTCCCTTCTTTGTTTGCTTAATTGCCCACTTAGCAATACAAAAGAGTGTGAAGCTTATTTTGAGATTGCTCTGGTGTTAAAGGAGCAGAGAGGTACGTTCTCTTTTTCTTAAGGAAAAAGAGGTGGAAAATTTCAGATCTTATCACAGGAGGGACACAATAAATTGCTGGCATATATCTCCACAGCAATACAACTTTATCTAAATACTAAACAGAACATCTCTAGCATACTTTCACAGAAATATAAGATGCTACAACATAACAGATAGCAAGTTTCTACTTAAATGCAACAGATATCTAAAATAACAAGTCTTTACTTTAATACTTGTATCCTTACCCTTCACAATCCTAAAAGCGGGATTGCAAATCATAACTAGCAACATTGTAAACTTATCCTAACTTTTATGTACATTTAAACAAGGACACAAACTAGAGAGAAAAAATTAAAACAATCGTACGGTGTAGTTTTCCTAAGCAATAAATCTTTTTACATACCTTAAAACCAATTAGGTGTTGTCTTTTAAAGTTCCAATTAAAACATCATCCAAGCAATGATTTATTAACGCTTGCGAAAAGGATTCAAGTATGCAACAAAAATAAAAAAATAACACAAACAGATAGCTGGAAGAGGTGCTCTGCTTTGCTCCGATCTCTGCCGTGGGATCAGCAAATTCCTCTGACAAAACTGGATACATTTTTGCTGGCTTTTTGATATCCATTTGCTGTGATATCTCGGAGTCATACGGGGGTAGCATAGACTCCAGGAATGCCTGAGAGTCAGATTTATGACAAATTGTTTCCATGACTACGCAAGGGGCCGCGTGGAAATATTCTCCCAATTTAGTCCACGCTGAGATTTTTAAAGGGCCTTTTTTCAGATAAACCAGGCTCTGTTGCCAGATCAAAAGGAAAGTGATTTGTTTGTTTTTCAAACGAGGGAGAGATCTCCCTTCGTCTGGGGCAATTTTTACAGAAAAGTCGGTTAATTCCCTCATTTCCTTAACCTGTTGTTGAGAGAATTTTCCGCCCATACTCACAAAAATAATCCTGCCGTGTTGCAGACAGGATGACGTGCACCTCGCATACCTTCCGAGTGGGTGAGTAGGGACGGTCCGAGACGTGTACCAGAGTCGAGGACTCGTGTCCAGACCGGGACTTGCCGATACCACGTCGAAGGTCACCATCTGTGGGAAATAGCGCCCCCTATCGAGGGAAAGCGTACCACAGAAGGCGGGCGACTCCGGTGGGAAAATAAGAAACGAAACACAGGGACATTCCTCCATTTGAGCGCGCCCCGACTAGCTCAGTGCGGGCCTTTTTATTAGTTACAAAAGTGAAACTTACATTCTAGTATAGTTTGATTGGTTCATACATTCAATACATTCAGTTATCCAGTGGCCTGGGAAAATACATTCAGCTATCTAGCAAAATACATTTAGTTACATTTTGTGTATTGTTTTGTGTATTGGATACGTGCTCCAAGAATTGGGTGATGGTACACACTAGCCTTTGTTAGCCTTTGTCAGGCGAGATGACGTGTGCTTCCTAGGTCCCGGTTTCATTCAGTGGCCTATTATGGTTTGAACCTGCTGAACTATCGAAACCTGGAATAATGATTGCAACAGTTTAGCTTTGTTTTTGCTTGACTAAAAGATTGTATTTTAATCTTTTAAAGTAAATAAGGGGTGGGTTAGATGGAGAGACACAGAATTAAAAGAGGGCATTGCTAACTTGTTATGAGTTCCTTAGGATAAGTATCCATAAGTATCTGTGGCCTTATGATTAGTGGTTTTACCCAGGAACAGTAGGAGGTTCAAATCATTGGCCTAAATGTTTCAAGAGTGGGTTCCCTCCTCCCCTACTTCCATACTTGACATGAACTGGTTATCATATCTGCAAATGCAATCTAGATACGACAAAGACCATAAAGAGGAAGGTTTTTATGATAAAACAACTGAGATAAAATTTTGACGGGTACTGATGAAAGTAATCCAAAAACTTTATGGACACTTACTAGAGGTTAAGTTAGAAGAAGAACAAGTTAAAGGATCCATGATAGCCTGGGGGGGGGGGGAAATTAGGCATGGGATTGAATTAGAAAAGTGGCAGAAATTGTGGTCTCAAAATTACAAAATGACAATATCAACAGCATATAAAGAAAAATTGCATAAGATGTTTTACAGGAGGCATCTACCCCAACGAGAATAGCAAGAATGTTCAAGAACAAACCAGAAAAGTGTTGGAAATGTCACCAGACGCCAGGTTCGTATTACCATGTGTGGTGGACTTGCACAGAAGCTAAAAGATATTGGACTAAGATCCACACATGGTTGGAGAAAATGACACAAAAACACATAGACTTTAAACCAGAGATTTTTTAATTGGGAATTATACTAGAAATATATAATAGAGATTTGAAATACCTGATTGTATATGTTTTAACAGCAGCTAGAATTGTATTTGCAAAAAAATAGGAAAAATGAGAAAATACCAATGCAGGAGGAAGTTATTTGAAAAATAATGGAATGTGTTGAAATGAGTAAATTGACATTTGAATTTAGAGAACAAGAAGATGAACAATTTTATAAAGTATGGGATTTGTTTTATCAATGGTTAGATAAAAAATCATGATAATGAAAAATGTTGGAGAACTTCTTATATTTTAAGAATAACGGAATGATACATGCAATATTGTAAAAGTTTAGCATTGTTAAATAGATTAGAATGATGTAATGGAATGATGCACGTATGATTTAAATATCTAGAATATTTTGTTTAAAATGAAGGAATAATAATTGGAGTTGAACTATGGATATATAATGATGCGGTATATATGAATCCAGTACCTAGAAGATTTTGTTTAAAATGAAAGAATAATAATTATAGTTGAATAATTGATATAACAACAATAATGTATTTAGGTTTACCTAATGGACAATTTGTCTTACAAACGCCCTTTATTGGTTTTACACTTTGTTTTAGGTAAGACATACAAATACAACCTTAAACATACAAAGCCTCCCCTCCCTCCCCCCCACTGACAGCCGTTCACAGCCAACATTCCTTCCTTCACCATTGTTTAGTCTCTAACCGACACCATTTTGTTACAAAGTTCAGGGACCTATTACAATACCCAAGTTCACTTTTAGTTCGCATTGTTAACAACTGTTCTTTATATTCTCCAGTTTTAAGTTCCTGCTGTTCTCTTTGTCACCCACATGTACCATAGGTTCCTGCTGAGGTAATGTTCCTTTTCTCCTTTGTCCCTCAGCCAACCCGTCATTCTATCCATTTCTGCACATTCATAAATCTTTTTAATTATGACATCTTCCGGCGGTATGGTAGTAGTTTTCCAAAATTTTGCAGAGGTTATTCTTGCGGTTGCAATTATATGTAGGCTGAAATGCCATATAGATTTACTCATGCTTTCTGTTTTTATGCTTAATAAAAAAGTCTCGGGTTTCCTTTCCATATTTACCCCGGTAATCTCTCTTAGCCAGTTTCGAATCCTTCTCCAGTATTTCGTGGCCTCAATACAAGACCACTAAACATGGTAGAATGTGCCATCCCTTCTTCCACATTTCCAACACATAACCCAGGAAACATTTTGGCTAACCTCGTTGGTGGAAAATGCCATCTATAAGCCATCTTATAGATATTTTCTCTAAACGCTGTAGATATTGTGAGTTTAATGGTCTTACACCATAGATCCCACCATTTACCCATTTCAATCTCATAGCCAAAATTCCTCTCCCACGCTATTAAGAGGCTTTTATCCATCTATTCTTTAACACCTTGACTGATCAAAAATTGATAAATCTTCAACAGCAACTTCTCATCTCCGCCAAACAAAATCTTGTCCAACTCTTGAGGGTTTGAATAAATTCCAAACTGTTCCTTATCGCTTTTAAGCCTATTTCTAATCTGTAAATATTCCCACCATTCCAAATTCCTGCCCTACTACTCTAATTTCATCTTTGTTTTCATATTGCCATTTTCTGTAATAATATCTCTATATCTTATGTTTCTTGTCCAGTTAAAAACACTGGGATGCGTTAAAGGCTCCAACGGTGCCAACCAGGACGGAACCTTAAGATAATACATTTTCTTCACATTTTCTCACATCCATATCAAAATCTTCTGAATATAAAGTCCCATGAAATGCCTGTGGGGGTATCTCTTTCTTGCCAAAGAGAAGCATGTGGGAGGTCATGTCCCTCTATAGCCAATAAACGCCTTCTACTCAATGTCACCAATTCTTCACCCATGTCATAATTGCTACACTATAATACGCTTCCCAATTGGTTACCCCGAAGCCTCCCAATTCTTTATGTTTTTGCAACATTTGGGCTTTAATTCGTGCTTTCTTGCCTTGCCATATAAATAAAACCACTGTTTTCTCCAAAGATCTAAAAAAAAATTGTCCAATTTAGTCGGTGCCGTTTGAACCAAAAACAAAAATTTCGGTAGCACATGCATAGCACTGATAACTGTTACAACCCTGCCCATCAAAGACAATTGTCTACGACTCCAATTGATCATCTTCTTAGATACCTGTTGTAATATGTTCATATAATTATCTACTTTAATAGAGGAACATCTCTCTGTAAGCCAAATTCCCAGGTGTTGTACTTAATGGGCCATATTAATCCCCAACTAGCTTTGCACTCCACTTTTCTGGATCAAAGTCATGTTCTTAATTAACAGTTTTGTCTTCTCTTTATTTATACATAACCCCGCTATCATACTGTACTCCTCTATCTTGCATAAAAGTTGTATCCCAGAAACCATAGGATCCTCTAGAATAAAAATAAGGTTGTTGACTAAAGCTTGGACTTTAAATTCCTGAGCTTTGACTCGTAACCCTTTAATTTGTATATCACTCCTCACTGTTCTAAGAAGGGGTTCTAATGTAAGAATGAACAGTAAGGGAGATAACAGGCATCCTTCCCTTGTGCCTTTGCCAATCTCAATATCACCCGCCTCTTCTCCATTTACTAGTAATGTCGCAGTTTGTCTTATGTAAATCGCCGGAACTGCGTTTACAAAATTTTCAGCAAACTCCATAGTTTCTAACTGTGACAGCATAAACTTCCAATTTACCCGATCGAACGCCTTCTGTGCATCGAGAAAGATAAAGGCCACTTCTTGTCGGGCCGAGCTTCGTAATATTCCAAAGCATCCAAAATAATTCTAACATGTTCTTTCAAGTGCCTAGATGGCAGAAAGCCCTTGTGATTAGAATGTATAAATTTGCTAAGAAAAAATTTAAGTCTATCTGCCAGTATAGCTGCAAAAATTTTGTAATCCACATTCAAAACTGAAATGGGTCTATAATTTTTAATTTGGGTACAGTCCGCTCCAGCCTTAGGCAAAATATAGGCCTCAGCCCACGAATTTGGTACGATAGAATCTGTCAAGACAGCATTAAATATTGCTATCATGACTTGTCCTAGGGTTTCCAAAAAAGTTTTATAAATTTCGGCTGGCAAACCATCCATGCCAGGAGTCTTGTTGTTTTTCATTTTTTTGACTGCCTTTTCTAGTTCATCTATTGTTATCTTTTTATTCAGTACCTCTTTCACTTCAATTGAGATCTTAGGTAGATTTGCGTTATCCAAGAATTCCTTAACTTGGTTCTCTGAGACTTCCTCTCTACTATACAGTTACTGAAAAAAACTTTTGAATAATTTCCTGTTTCTCCCCCTTGGTTTCTACTATTTCTCCTTTACTATTCTGCAATTGCACTATACGTTTGCTCTCTCTTTCTTTCCGAAGTGTATATGAAAGCCAATGGTCTGGTTTGTTAGCGTTCTCGAAAAATTTTTGCTTGATCCCCCCTAAGTTTCCGAGCAACATCCTCCTGGTCTAAAAGAGATATCCGGTGCTTAATTCTAGCCATTTCCTCTTTTTTATTATCATCTAAAGTGTCCTGTTGCAAGGCTTTTTCCACCACCTCCAAATGGGCTGCCCAACTTGCCCTCTCTTTCTCATAAAGGCCTTGGCCATATCCCAAAGTATCTTTGGCCTTATAATTAGTGGTTTTACCCAGGACAATTAGAAGGCACAAATCATTGGCCTAAATGTTTCAAGAGTGGGTTCCCTCCTCCCCTCCTTCCATGCTTGACATATCATTCTTGTCTGCAACAGAAATAGCATTTTTCATTTTTCTCAGGAACTTGGGCGATGTCCTGATTTCATCAATATTGAGCCACAGAGGAGGAAGTAGCAAAAGTCAAAGAATTTACCCAAAACAAATCTGATCCATATGTGGTTCCAAGGATATATTGACTCAAGTGCCTAATCTCATCAATATAGCCTTGGCAAGGTTAGGACATTTCATCAAAGATGAACCATTTTACTCATTTCAAAATGGAAACTCTATTTGTTTGGTTAGACTTGAAAATAATGATACAAGTAGTCCTCAACTTACAACCATTCATTTAAAACTATTTGAAGTTACAAAAAAACTGAAAAAATTGACTTATCAATAGTCCTTACACTTACAAACGCTGACGCATCCCTGTGGCCACATGATTAGCATTTAGGAGCTTATGTTTCTTGTCCAGTTAAAAACACTGGGATGCGTTAAAGGCTACAATGGTGCCAACCAGCACCTTTTCCCACACCCATATCAAAATCTTCCGAATATAATGTCCCATGAAATGCCTGCGGGGGGTATCTCTTTCTTGCCAAAGAGAAGCATGTGGGAGGTCATGTCCCTCTATAGCCAATAAACGCCTTCTACTCAACATCACCCAATCCTTCACCCATATCCTAATTTCTGCACTATAATATGCCTCCCAGTTGGGTACCCCGAAGCCTCCCAATTCTTTATGTTTTTGCAACATTTGGAATTTAATTTGTGTTTTCTTGCCTTGCCATATAAATCGAGCCACTGTTTTCTCCAAAGATCTAAAAAAAAAAAAAATCAAATTTAGTTGGTGCCGTTTGAACCAAAAACAAAAATTTCGGTAGCACATGCATAGCACAGATAACTGTGCCCATCAAAGACAATTGTTTACCACTCCAATTGATCATTTCCTTAGATACCTGTGGTAATAATTTCATATAATTATCTACTTTAATAGAGGAACATCTCTCTGTAAGCCAAATTCCCAGGTATTGTAATTAATGGGCCATATTAATCCCTAAAAAGCTTTGCACTCCCCTTTTCTGGATCAAAGTCATTGTCAACATCCCGATGTTGCCATGGACCTTATCTGTTTGCCTTAACGAACTGAAAATTCTTGACATTCCTGTGGCAGGAAAGGATTCTCAAGACAACCTGTGACTGCTCATGCATGCAATTATTTTCAATGCTAATTGGGGAACGTGATTTATGACAACCAGAGGGGAGGGGGCATAGGGGGTAAAGGGCAGAAGCCATCCAATTATTGCCAGTCCTGGCTGCAAACGAGGCTCGCCATGATGTTACATTCAATAAACGGACATTTCTTTGAACTTTTATGTGAGGCCGTGAATCATTTGAAGTTTCTCTTGGGAGCTTGACAGATAGCCAGGACTTTTTAAAGAAATCTATCAAGATTTCCGGGCAACCTGAGTCCCGCCTGCTCCAGGCATCACCTAATATCTGGAACGCCTGGAAGACAGAGGAGGGAGGGAACTAAACGATTCACCCTGATTCAGGGGAAAGTTTGATGGTGACTCAGACCCGCTAGCTCTAATCCTTGATTCAGCTGATATCCACTTAGAACGCTATGGGCACCTCTACCCATCCCCCAGAGCCATGGTGAATGCCATTGCAGAGGGTTTTGAGGGGGAAGCAAAAGAATGGCTAGCAGCCCTCCATAAGCGGAGAGCCCCCCAACTGCGAGACATAGATGACTTCCTGCAAGTGCTAGAAGCCAGGTTTGAAGAGGGGGAGGAGGACCCATATGCAGAGGAGGAACTCAGCAACCTAAAACAAAGAGGCCACCCCATCAAAGAGCACATCCGTGAATTCAGGAGGATAGTTGGAAGACTACCCCCCTACCAGAATGGTTGCTGGTGCATTTTTTCAGAATAAGCCTGGATAAACGTATTGCCCAAGTAACTGCATATCGTGACATCCCAAACCAACTCTCTGAGTGGTTCCGAGTGGCAACAAAAATCGACAGTGGGCTACGTGCCAACGACACAAGGAAGGAACCAGACACAAAGGAGAGGGGTCAACCTAATCTGAAACCATCCCGCCAAAAGAAAGAAATGGCACCAGAGCGAGACCTGAGACCAGCCCTCCCTCGAAGTTCCGTGAGGTGTTACAGATGCGGAGGGATGGGCCACATGGTAGCTGCATGCCCATCCCCATCCCCAAAACCAAGGCCAGACCTATCACCCAGGCCCCGACAAGAACGAGGGTCCCGACGGGCTATCAACACTTCCAGGAGGGCTCTTCAAGCTGCAGGGGTCTCCTTCCTCCCAGGCGAAAGTGGTGAAACCCCAGGCAATGATGACCAGTCAATCGAACCCTATGACAGCGAGGACGAGGGAGAAAATGACCCAATGGTGAGTGAATCAATTTACCCTTTCCTTTTCCCAATACGCCTCACAACCCCAAAAACGGGAAAACAGGGGGATTTTCAAGCCCTTGTAGACTCAGGCTGCACTAGGTGCTTGATCAACTTAACCACAGTTCAGAAACTGGGGATCAGAGCGAAAAGACTGGCCCACCCAATTCGGTTCGAGCAGGTTGACGGATCCCTAATGGGAGGAGCCTATGCCACTCACCTAACTGAACCAGTGAGACTAGAATTGGCAGATCACTGGGAAATAATTCGATTCATAATAGCCCCCAAAATGACAGAGGCAGTTATACTTGGACTTTCCTGGCTAGACAAGTGGGGACCAACCATCTGGTGGCAAGGGGGCACCCGCAGACTTAGGATATCACTGGGCCCTCAACCCCTCCCTCATGAGCAAGCAGAAATACCACTCACATTGGGAGCCCCCCAAGAGAGCCCACGAGAACAACTGGCAACCACATCTGACAAACCCCCAGAGGCTGAACTGATTCCAGTGGAATACCAGGACCTCGCAGAAGTGTTCAGTGAGACAGAATGCGACATCCTGCCCCCCCACCACGAAACAGATTGTGCCATTGAAATCATCCCTAATTTAATTATTATTGGCACACACCACTTTTTTTAAATGGCTGGAAACAATTTTAAAAGCTCTGAAAAGAATGCCTTTCCCCCTTCTATGTATTCCATGCCACCTACCGGGGGGAAAAATCTTATTTCAAACTTGCTACTTTTTACAACAGACTGACTGCAGCTTTTTTGGGCTTTCCTTTACGTTTCGCTAAGAAGCCTCAAGCAACCATGCATGGCATAGATTAAATCAAGGCGACTACAAAGCTTCGGGCTGTATCATTTTCTTGAGAGGCTGATTTTGGAAAGGGGGGGCACAGAGAGGCTGGGAGAGAAGGGGCTTTACTCTAAAAAAAAAATCCAACCCAGGATAAAACCTCCTTCTATAGATACATTTAGAGATCTCTGGAAGGATTTTTGATACATTTAGGAAATTCTTTTTAAAAAAATACGCTTCTGTGAACAATATCGCTGAACTTTAATGGGCATGTGTGTGCTTGTAGTTTATATTAACTCTGGGGCTGAGTTTTCCTTCTTCCACTGTTTTTTTCCCCAGGACACTGACCTAGCCTTTAATTGTTTGGTGATAGGCATGTAAGGGGGAGGGGCGTTACTTGTTTATTGGAACAGCACAGATGAGCCCCCACTGAACGGACCGGGATTTCCGAATAAGATGAGCGGGGAGGGGGACGGGACTCGATGAGCCCACTGCCGCTCTCCTGGAAGTGCTTGGTGGTTTCCGCCAAGGAGCGACCCGGCGGTGGTTGAAAAGAGGCTCGAGCATGGCAGCTTTGCCTGGGCCGCGCTGAGCACAGCCATGTGGAAGGCAATGGAGGGAAAGAAAGTGGAAAGCGGGGGGGCCAGAGGGAGGGCAGCCCGGGCGAAGGGGGAAGGTGAGCATCGGGAGGGCAGAGCGAGAGAGGAAGGCAGCTGCGGTTAGGGAGCCAAACGTCCATTTGGCTCCCAAGAACCAAATGGACGTTTGGGTTTGAGGGATCGGGATTTTAAGTTAAGCGAATTGCTTCGTAACTTGTTGGGGCAGAAAGAACCCGGGGAGCCTGTGCCACGATGCCGCGTTTGGGTCGAAAAATGCACTTTACGCTTCTCTTTGCACTGGCAACCGTCATGTCCTGCTGGGAAGGCGCAGCGGGCAAAAATCTGAAATACAAGATCCTTTGGAATCCTACATCGCGGATTCTCACTTTTCGTGGAAGGGTCCGGTCCCCATTAACCGCGAAAAACGAGGGATTACTGTACCCGCTTCCCCTCATGAAAGATATGCTGTCTCACTTGGCCAAGGGAAAAGTTTTTACCAAATTAGACCTCAGAGAAGCATACTACCGAATACGGATCAGGGAAGGAGATGAATGGAAAACAGCATTCAACTGCCCTTTAGGAAGTTTCCAATTCAAAGTGATGCCTTTTGGATTACAGGGAGCCCAGCAGTGTTCATGCAGTTAATAAACGAGGTGCTGCATGAGCACCTTTACAAGGGGGTCCTTGTTTTTCTAGATAGAATAGAATAGAATAATTTAATTTATAGACCGCTCCTCTCCCCGTAGGGACTCGGAGCGGTGCACAGGGAAAACTAAAACCACAATACAATAAATATACAAATATAATTAAGAACAAATTAAATCTGGGCCTGTGCTAAAATCCCCTTAACATGCTAAAATACCCAATTAAAACAGCTAGACCCTGTAGAGAGAGGCTACCCAAGGCCGGCCAAACGGAAAAAATGAGTTTTTAATTTCAGACGGAAGGAGCGGAAGTCCGTGGTTGTTCTGATGTCGGGGGGAAGGTCGTTCCAGAGGGCTGGGCCTGCCACAGAGAGAGCCCTTCCCCTGGGCGTCGCCCACTGACAGAGTCTAATGGACGGCACCCGGAGAAGTCCCTCTCTGTGGGAGCGAATCGGCCGTGAGGATGTATGAGGCAGGATCCGATCCCGCAGATAGCTAGGTCCCGAGCCATGGAGCGCTTTAAAAATGATGACTAATACCTTGAAGCGCACCCGGAAGACGACAGGCAGCCAGTGCAACTCGCGCAGAAGTGGAGTTATGTGGGCAAATCTGGAGATACCCAAGATTGCCCGCGCGGCTGCATTCTGAACCATCTGAAGTCTCCGGGTGCACCTCAAGGGAAGCCCCATGTAGAGAGAGTTACAATAGTCCAGATGACATCCTTATTTACACTGAGACCGTCAATGACCACATACCCTTGGTTCGCCAAGTACTGGAAAAATTTCTGGCAGCCAACCTGTATGTCAAACTATCAAAATGTGAATTCCACTGTGAGTGACTAGACTATCTAGGCTACCGAGTGTCAAATGAGGGAATAGAGATGGACCCAGCTAAAGTGCAAGCCGTCCTAAGCTGGCAACCCCCTCGCACTCACAGATAGCTACAAAGTTTCCTAGGCTTCGCAAACTTCTACAGGCAGTTCATTCCCTCCTTTGCGAAGATTGCCAAACCCTTGACAGACCTCCTGAAGACAGGGAGCCCAGGAACGAAACCTCGTCCGGGACAACCCCTACAGTGGAGCCTAACCTGCCAAGAGGCATTCGAAACACTGAAAGAAATGTTTGCAAAGGAGCCAGTACTGAAGCATCCTGACCCTGAGCAACCTTTCGTGATCCAGGCAGACGCCAGCGACATGGCCATAGGAGCAGTACTACTCCAAAGAAACAACCAAGGAAATTTACAACCCTGTGCCTATACCTCCCGCAAACTCACAGACACGGAGAGACGATGGGCCGCATGGGAAAAGGAGGCTTTTGCAGTGCGATGGGCACTACTAACCTGGAGACACCTGCTAGAAGGGAGCCAGAAACCGTTTGAAGTTTGGACCGACCACAAAAATCTGGAAGCTCTCAGAACCCCACGGAAACTATCACTCAAACAAGTCCAATGGGCTCAATATTTCAACCGTTTTGACTTCGTACTAAAGCACATTCCAGGGCAGAGGAACTTTCTAGCTGATGCCCTCTCCCGCATGCCTCAGTACAAATGCGAACGGGAGCACGTAGTGGACGCCATTATTCCTTCTACTCAACCAGCTGCCCAAGTAACCACCAGGCGGCAACACCATGACCGACAGAGTCAAACCACAAGCGATCTAACCACAAGACTCAAAACTGAGCTGCTAATAGACCCTTGCTTCCAAAACAACCAACACATCTTGACGAAGAGGGATGACCTCGCCTGGAAGGGGACGAAACTCTACGTTCCAGAATCTCTACGTATCCTAGTTCTCCAGAGGAGCCACGACGCCAAATTGGCAGGCCATTTTGGGTTCCTAAAGACTTTACACCTAGCCCGGAGGCAATTCTGGTGGCTTGGAATGAAGAAAGATGTGGATAGCTATGTAAAAAGTTGCACAGTCTGTGCTACAATGAAAATACGACCAGGAAAACCCCCGGGACTACTGCAAACAGTGGCAGAACCAACGAGGCCATGGGAAGAGATTGCATTGGACTTTATAGTAGAGTTGCCAAAAAGTGGGGGGAACACAGTGATTTGGACTGTAATAGACCTGTTCTCCAAGCAGGCACACTTCATTCCCTGTAGCGGACTACCCTCGGCTCACAAGCTGGCTAAACTGTTTGTGAAGCATATCTACCGACTGCATGGAGTACCTTGAAGAATCATCTCAGACAGAGGGGTCCAGTTCACGGCTAAATTTTGGAGGGAGTTCCTGCGGTCCATTGGATCATCTCAGGGTCTTAGTTCAGCTTTTCATCCGAGCACTAATGGGGCAGCAGAAAGACTGAACGCCATGATAGAGCAGTACTTGAGGTGCTACGTGAACTATCAGCAATCTAATTGGAAAGACCTTTTATCTTTCGCTGAGGTTGCATACAATAATGCTGTTCACAGCAGCACAGGACTCACACCATTCAAAGTAGTGAGTGGCATGGATTTCGTCCCAATGCCTGAGTATCCAAGAGACCCCCCCCTCCTCAGTCAGCTTGACTGATTGGATGTCAATGCTGAAAGCAGCTTGGGAAAATGTCAAGAAAGCCCTAGCCAAAGCGACACAAACCTACAAGAAACAGGCAGATAAACACCGGGCTCCGCAACGGCCATTCCAGGTAGGAGAGAAGGTTTACCTCTCCACAAAATACTTGAGACTAAGACTGCCCAACAAAAAACTGGGGCCAAAATTTGTGGGGCCATTCCCCTTAATAAAGATCATCAACCCAGTCACAGTGATATTGAAACTGCCTCTATTGCTGGGGAAGACACACCAATCGTTTCATAGTAGCCTTTTGAAACCCGTGATCGGTTCCACTCTGAGACCACTGCCCCGTGCGCCCCCAGTCCCTATGGTCATAGGGGGCCAAACCCATTATGAAGTCCAATGAATTCTTGATCCGAGGTGGCACAGAAGACAACTCCAATACCTAATCAAGTGGAAGGGTTATCCCCTATCGGAGGCATCGTGGGTGAAACATAGAAACATCCAAGCTGACCGCCTTATAGCAAAATTCCATGCAGAAAACCCAAGCAAGTCAGGGGGGAGGGGGACGCATCCCTAAGTCATATACCTGCATTTAGATTGTTTTGTTTCCCATAGGTTGCTTTCGAGAAGTAAGGGGAGCCGAATGTCAACATCCCGATGTTGCCATGGACCTTATCTGTTTGCCTTAATGAACTGAAAATTCTTGACATTCCTGTGGCAGGAAAGGATTCTCAAGACAGTCTGTGACTGCGCATGCATGCAATTATTTTCAATGCTAATTGGGGAACGTGATTTATGACAAGCAGAGGGGAGGGGGCATAAGGGGGTAAAGGGCAGAAGCCATCCAATTATTGCCAGTCCTGGCTGCAAACGAGGCTCGCCATGATGTTACATTCAATAAACGGACATTTCTTTGAACTTTTATGTGAGGCCGTGAATCATTTGAAGTTTCTCTTGGGAGCTTGACAGTCATGTTCTTAATTAACAGTTTTGTCTTCTCTTTATTTATACATAACCCCGCTAATACTGTACTCCTCTATTTTGCGTAAAAGCTGTATCCCAGAAACCATAGGATCCTCTAGAATAAAAACAAGGTCGTCGGCGAAAGCCTGGACCTTAAATTCCTGAGCTTTGACTCGTAACACTTTAATTTGTATATCACTCCTCACTGTTCTAAGAAGGGATTCTAATATAAGGATGAACAGTAAGGGAGATAACAGGCATCCTTGCCTTGTGCCTTTGCCAATCTCAATATCACCTGCCTCTTCTCCATTTACCAGAAATGTTGTGGTTTGCCTGAACCGTGTTTAGGAAATTTTCTCCAAACTCCATAGTTTCTAACTGTAACAGTATAAACTTCCAATTTACCTGATCAAATGCCTTCTGTGCATCGAGAAAGATAAAGGCCACTTGTTTGTCCAGCCGAGCTTCATAATATTCCAAAGCATCCAAAATAATTCTAACGTTGTCTTTCAAGTGTCTCAACAGCAGAAAGCCATTCTGATTAGAATGTATCAATTTGCTAAGTCTATCTGCCAGTATAGCTGCAAAAAGTTTGTAATCCACATTCAAAAGTGAAATGGGCCTATAATTTTTAATTTGGGTATGGTCCGCTCCAGCCTTAGGCAAAAGAATTATATAGGCCTCAGGCCACGAATTTGGTCCAATAGAATCCGTCAAGACAGCATTAAATATTGCTATCGTGTCTTGTACTAGAGTTTCCAAAAAGTTTTATAAATTTCGGCTTGCAAACCATCCATGCCGGGAGTCTTGTTGTTTTTCATTTTTTTTGACTGCCCTTTCTAGTTCATTCATTTTTATCTTTTTATTCAGTACCTCTTTCACTTCAATTGAGATCTTAGGTAGATTTGCATTATCCAAGAATTCCTTAATTGAGTCCTCTGAGACTTCCTCTCTGCTATATAGTTGGTGAAAAAAACCTTGAATAATTTCCTGTTTCTCCCCCTTGGTTTCTACTAATTCCCCTTTATTCTTCTCCAATTGCGCTATACGTCTGCTCTCTTTGTTTCCGAAGTCTATATGAAAGTCATGGATTGGTTTATTAGCATGCTCGAAAAATTTTGCTTGATCCCCCTAAGTTTCCAATCGACATCCTCCTGGACTAAAAGAGATATCCGGTGCTTAATTCTAGCCATTTCCTCTTTTTTATTATCATCTAAAGGGTCCTGTTGCAAGGCTTTTCCCACCACCTTATGCATTTGGAAATGTAAGCTCTATTTGATTAGACTTGAAAATAATGATACAAGTAGTACTCAACTTACATCCATTCATTTAACAACTATTTGAAGTTACAAGGAGACTGAAAAAATGGACTTATCATCAGTTCTTGCACTTACAACTGCTGGAGCACCCCTGATCAGCATTTAGGAGGTCGGCAACTGGCATATATTTATGATGATTGCCACTTGCTGGGATCTTGGGATTGCCATTTGGGGCCAGCAAAGTCAGTGGGGAAGCCATAACTGCTCAAAAACCGTGTGAATCACTTTACAACTGCAGTGAAGTGCTACACAACCCTGGCAAAAAGGTCATAAAATTGACCCTGACATCACTTAGAAGGTCATCAGTTGAGAAGTACTTTATTTCCATTCAGTCGTATATAAGAATTGTCAAACATTAAAAAAATGAAAAATAACATTTTGCTTTTCTCCTCGTTGCCTCTTTTTGTTTTGTATTTTTTTGAAAATGTGAACACATGGTGGTGCAACCAGAAGAATCTGGAACTGAACACACTCAAAAACGTAGAAATGGTGGTAGACTTTAGGAGAAACCCTCCCATACTACCACCTCTTACAATACTAGACAATACAGTATCAACAGTAGAGACCTTCAAATTTCTAGGTTCTATCATATCTCAAGACCTAAAATGGACACCTAACATCAAAAACATCAAAAAAGCAATACAAAGAATGTTCTTTCTGCACCAATTCAGGAAGCTCAAACTGCTGATACAGTCCTACAGAAGAATTATTGAGTCTGTCATCTCTACCTCTATAATTTCTGGTTTGGCTTTGCAACCAAGCAAGACAGACGTAGACTTGAGAAAAAACAATTACTGTCAACCTGCCTTCCATTGAGGATCTGTACACTGCATGAGTCAAAAAGAGGGCTGTGAAAATATCTGCAGACCTCTCAAATCCTGGACATAAATTGTTTCAACTTCTACCCTCAAAACGATGCTATAGAGCGCTGCACACCAAGACAACTAGACACAAGAACAGTTTTTTTTTTCTCAAACACCATCACTCTGATAAACAAATAATTCCCTCACCATAGTCAAACTATTCACTAAGGCTGCATTACTGTTATTATTAGTCTTCTCATCGTTCCTATCACCCATCTCGTTCCACTTATGACTGCAGGACTGTCACTTTGCTGCTTGTATCCTTACAATTGTATTGATTGTTTCCTGATTGCATATTTATACCCTATGACTATCATTAAATGTTGTACCTTATGATTCTTGACAAATATATCTTGTCTTTTTATGTACATTGAGAGCATATGCACCAAAGACAAATTCCTTGTGTGTCCAATCTCACTCGGCCAATAAAGAATTCTATTCTATTCTATTCTATTCTATTCTATTCTATTCTATTTTTTTAAAATGTGAACAAATTAGGGGAAAACAAGAACTCTCCAACACAATATATTATTTTAGGGGGAAAAGGAAAGGATTAGGGACCACTATATCACTATTCTTCATTTCCTCAAAATATTTTCTGTTAGGATTATGCAATGTTTTAGATCCATAGGCAAAAAGATTATTCTTATCGGAAAATGCACACAGCAACTGTCTACACTTCTCAACCCAAATGTGTGATTTTCTGGAGTGCTACTACATCTGTGGAAAATAGCCGCATGATCCTGAGAAAAGATGCAGCTGCTTTAAAGAGCTCTATAGAGACATACATGAGCATCCCTGTTTAGTCTAAACTGCCATTCATACTGCTTTTAATTGCAAAGTTGAATACAATAAACCAGTTAAAAGTATAATAAATGAAGGTTGCAATAATACAAAAATATCCCCAAAATTCAGCAGCCATTCATCCCAAAGTAATTCAGCCCAAATCTTGAAGCTTAAAGCAAAAACAAAACTAATGTCAACTCCCCATGTTGGCATTCCACACATACCGTTGGCAGAGCTGGATCTCAGATTACAGTAGCTGGTTTGAGATGGGTGCATTTATTGGGTAACATGATTTATGACACAGAGTGGGGGAAGAAAGGAACAGGGGCAAAGTTCAGAAACAAATAGACAAAGCAAAAAAAATGTCTGTGAATGAATCTTGCCTAATGAAGCTGTTAATAAATCACTAGTTTCTGCATTGAAACATGGGCTCTTATTATGTGTTCATTACGGCATCATTGGGAAGCTATAAAGATAGACATTTCTTGCCTTTAAATTTCAGGGGTGCCATGAGGGAACTCAGAAGACCTTGGCAAAAGGCCAGCTACCCAAACAGAGCCTGATTGCGACCAGCGTACAGCCTGATCTCAGACATCAAAGCCGAGATGGGTGAAGCAAGAGGAGATGAGTACACAACCCTTAAATAGCTAACGCTGAGCCCCCACCCCACCCCTATGCCAAGAAAAAGGGAAAGGCCCTAAGCGAGCTGAGAAGAGTGGAGGGGATGCTGGACTGGAATCAAGTCAGGCCCCCAAAGTCCCAAATGGAGCCCCTGTAAAGTTCCATAGAGCAATAGAGGGAGGAAATTGACTGGGTCACCCTTTGTGAAAAAAGGTCATTATGCAGCCAAAAGAGAGGAGAGGAGCAGTGGATCCTCTTGAGGTGATGAGAAGCACATGGGAATGCAGCCCCCCTTCTCCACCTATTAAAAGGAAAATGAAGCCAGTGCCTCTCCCACATAGCAGGCAGCTGCCCAGGGCAGACAATCACTCCTCTCCATCTGAACTAGAACTGAGGAGTATCTTCTGATATATCAAATGCAGAGACCAACAGGTGGAAGGAAGGGTACTGCTGATTGAACCACCCCAGTTCAGAGGAAAGTTTGATGGGGACCCAGACCAGTTAGCTCTATTCCTTGACTCAGCTGAGATCCACCTGGAATGCTATGGACACCTCTACTCATCCGCCAAAATCATAGTAAATACTATCACAGAGGGATTAGAGGGAGAAGCAAGGGAATGGCTAGCAGCCCTACACAAGAGGAGGGACCCCCAATTGCAAGGTGTAGATGACTTCCTACCATTGCTAGAGGCCAGATTTGAGAAGGTGGAGGAGGACCTGTATGTGGAAGATGAGCTCAACAACCTAAAGCAGAGGGGCAGTTCCATCAAAGAACACATTTGTGAATTTAGGTGAGTCATTGAAAGGCTACCCCCTTTACCAGAGTGTCTGTTAGTTTATTTTTTCAGAAGAAGTCTGGACCAGCAGATTGCCCAAGTAACACAACATCCCAAAATGACTCTCTGAGTGGTTCCAAGTAGCGATAAAGGTTGACAGCGGATTGCACACTAACAAAATGAGAAAGCCACCGGACATGAAAGAGGGAGGTCAACTTGACCTGAAAATGCCTGACCAACGGGGACCCACAGTAACACAGCAGGCCCTGAAACCAGCCCCCCCTCAAAGTCCGCTGAAATGTTACAGATGCAGGGGGATGGGCCATATGGCATCTGCGTGTATGACCCCAACCCTGATGCTGAGGCTAGAGACACTACCCAGGGCACAACTGGATCAGGGTGAGACTGAGTGCAACATTTTGCTCCTCCTCATCATGAGGCAGATTGTGCCATCAAAATCATCCCCAGGGCAAAACTACCCAAACCCAAACTGTATGCCATGATGCCCTGGGAAATGCAACAGATGCACAAATACATAGATAAAAACCTAGCACAGTGGTTCATCGAGCCAGCCATGCTACAGGTCGCGGCACCAGTCCTCTTCAAAGAGAAAAAAAATGGAACTATGAGACTGTGTGTGGACTTTCGAGGAATCAATGCACTGTGCATACACAACCTATACCCCCTCCCCTTCATGAAAGACATGCTATCTCCCTTGGCCAAGGGAAAAGTTTTCACCAAACTAGACCTCAGAGAGGCATACTATCGAATACAGATTAGGGAAGGAGATGAGTGGGAAACAGCATTCAACTGCCCCCTAGGGAGCTTCCAATTCAAAGTGATGCCTTTTGGACTGTAGAGAGCCCCAGCAATGTTCATGCAGTTAATAAATAAGGTGCTGCACGAGCACCTCTACAAGGGAGTCCTTGTCTACCTGAATGACATCCTCATCTACACAGAGACTATGAATGACCACATACTCCTGGTCTGACAGGAATTGGAAAAACGTTTGGCAGCCAACCTGTACATCAAGCTATCTAGATGTGAATTCTACCATGCACAACTAGACTACCTGGGCTACCATGTCAAATTAGGGAATAGAAATGGATGCAGCCAAAGTACAAGCCGTCCTAGGCTGGCAACCCCCTCACACCCACAGACAGCTACAAAGCTTCCTAGGGTTCGCAAACTTTGATAGGCAATTCATCCCCTTCTTTGCATAGATTGCCAAACCCATGACAGACCTCTTAAAGACGGGAGTTCAGGAACAAAACCTCGCCCGGGACAACCTCTACAGTGAGACCTAACCTGCCAAAAGAAATTTGTGGACACTAAAAGAAATGTTTCCAAAGGAACCGGTGCTGAAGCATCCTGACCCTGAGCAACCTTTCATGATCCAAGCAGATGCCAGTGACATGGCAGTGAGAGAGGTGCTATTCCAAAGAAACAACCAAGGAAACTTACAACCCTGTGCCTACACCTTTTGCAAGCTCACAGACACAGAGAGACAATGGGCCGCATGGGAAAAGGAGGCTTTTGCAGTGAGTTGAGCACTGCTAACCTGGAGACACCTATTGGAAGGAGGCCAGAAACTGTTCGAAGTCGGGACTGACCATAAAAATCTGGATGGTCTCAGGATTCCATGGAAACTATCACCCAAACAAGATCAATGGGCTCAATATTTCAACCGCTTCAACTTCATACTAAAACATATTCCAGGGCAGAGGAACTTTCCAGCTGATGTCCTCTCCTGCATGCCCCAGTACAAATACAAACAGAAGGAGGTGGTGGACACCATCATTCCCTCTACCCAAATAGCTGCCCAAATTACCACCAGATGACAACACCATGACTGGCATGACCAACCAGCAGGTGACCTAACCACGGAACTGCTAGCTGGCCCCTGGTTTCAAAACAACCAACATATCTTGATAAAAAGAGATGACCTTGCATAGAAGGCATGAAGCTCTATGTCCCGGAATCACTACAAACTCTAATTCTCTAGAGGAGCCACGACAGATTTTTAGATTTTTAAAGAAGTTACATTTAGCCAGGAGGCATTTCTGGTGGCCCCAAATAAGGAAAGATGTGGACAGTTATGTGAAAAGTTGCACCATCTGCACCACAATGAAGAGGCGACTGGGACACCACCACCCCCAACTGCTGCAACTAGTAGCAGAGCCAACAAGGCCGTGGGAGGAGATCACGATGGACATTATAGTAGAGTTGTCAAAAAGTGGGGGAAACACAGCAATTTGGACTGTAATAGACCTGTTCTTCAAACAGGCACACTTCATTCCCTGCAGCGGACTACCCTCAGCTCACAAGCTGGCCAAACTGTTCCTGAAGCACATTTACCACCTGCATGGGGTACCTCAAAGAATTATCTCAGACAGAGGGGTCCAATTCACGGCTAAGTTCTGGAGGCAGTTCCTGCAGTCCATTGGGTTGTCCCAGAGCCTGAGCTCGGCTTTTCACCCGAGCACCAAGAAGGAGTGCAGAGAGACTGAACGCTATGTTGGAGCAATACCTGACGTGCCTATGTGAACTATCAGCAGTCCAATTGGGCAGACCTTCTGTCTTTCGCTGAGGTCATGTAGAATAATGATGTTCACAACAGCACAGGGCTAACACCATTCAAAGTAGTGAGTGGCATGGACTTTGTTCCAATGCCTGAGTATCCAAGGGATCCCCCTTCCTCAGTCAGCTTGACTGACTAGATGTCAATGCTAAAAGCAACCTGGGAGAACATCAAAAAAGCACTAGCTAATGCAGCACAAACCTATCAGAAACAGGCAGATAAGCACCAAGCTCCACAATGACCATTCTTAGTGTGAGAGAAGGTTTACCTCCCCACAAAATATTTGAGGTTAAGATACCCTAGCAGGAAACTGGGACCAAAGTTTGTGGGACCATTAACCCCATAGTAAAGATCATCAACCCAGTCTCAGTGCAACTGAAACTACCCCAACTGCTAGGGAAGTTACACCCAGTATTCAATACAATACAATACAATACAATAGCAGAGTTGGAAGGGACCTTGTAGGTCTTCTAGTCCAATCCCCTGCGTGGGCAGGAACCTTATACCATTTCAGACAAGCGGCTGTCTATCATCTTTTTAAAGACTTCCAGGGTTGGGGCATTCACAACTTCTGGAGGCAAGCTGTTCCAGAGGTTAATTTTAAGCTGTTCCAGAGGTTAATTTTAAGAGGCTACTATTCCATAGTAGCCTCTTAAAATCTGTGGTTAGATCCACTCTGAGACCACTGCCCCAGGAGTCCCCAGGCCCTGTGGTCATAGGGGGCCAAACCCATTATGAGGTACAATGCATCCTTTATTTGAGGTGGCACAGGAGACAACTCCAGTACTTAATCAAGTGGAAGGGCTACCCTTTGTCAGAGACATCTTGAGTAAAGAGTAGAAACATGCAGGCTGATCGACTTATAGAAAGATTTCATGAAAAAAACCAAAAATAGCCTGGGGGGAGGACGTAGCCTTGAATCCCATAGTTTTTGCTCGCAAAGATTGCTTTTGAAAAGTGAGGGGAGCCGGTGTCAACTCTTCATGTTGACATTCCACGCATACCGTTGGAGGAGCTGGATCTCAGATTACAGTATCTGGTTTGAGATGGGTGTATTTATTGGGTAACACGATTTATGACACAGAGTAAGGGGAGGAAGGAAACAGGGGCAAAGTTCAGAAGCAGATAGACAGTGCAAAAGAAACATCTGTGAATAAATCTTGCCTAATGAAGCTATTAATAAATCACTAGCTTCTGTATTGAAACATGGGCTCTTATGTGTTCGTTATGGCATTGTTGGGAAACTTTGCAACTAAATAGAATTGCAGCCTACCTTTACCAGGATGGGGGAGGGGATAAATCATCTTTAGAAAGCATGTTTACTTTTTTTGAAATTATTTCATTTTTTTCTTTTGTAATCTCTGATTTTTCTAAAAAATATTTTTTCATCTTCCAGCTCCCTGGGATCAGAAGGGCAAGCTGTTTGGCAGATCCATATATATGTATGTATTTATGTATGAATATGTATGTATCTATGTATGTGTATATCAGTGGTGGGTTTCAAATTTTTTTAGAACCTACTCTGTAGGTGTGGCCTATTTTGTGGGCGTGGCTTGGCAGTCATGTGACAGGGTAGGAGTGGCCACCTTTTAAAATGTGGTGAAACTCATTTAACAACGCTCTTGCTTAGCAACCAAAATTTTGGACTCAATTGTAATGATAAATTCTTTCTTTCTTTCTTTCCTTTCTTCCTTCCTTTCCTTTCTTTCCTTCCTGTTGGGTCACTGGCGGCAGCGGGGCAGATTTACTTCCAGGTACGCCGGTGGAACCCCCTCTCACCGGTTCTCTAAATTTCACCAACCGGCTCTCACGAGTAGGTGCGAGCCTGCAGAAACCCACCACTGGTGTATATGTATATACGTGTTTACACACACACACACACACACACACACACACACACACTCTGTATGAAAAAATGGAACTAAAGTAATTCTCAGTGATGACCCCAAAAAAGAACATCAGTGGTGCAGTGGTTAGAGTACAGTGAAGTACAGGCTACTTCTGCTGCCTGCCAGCTGCCTGCAATTTGGCAGTTCAAATCTCACCAGGCTCAAGGTTGACTCAGCCTTCCATCCTTCCGAGGTGGATAAAATGAAAAACCAAATTGTTGGGGGCAATATGCTGACTCTGTAAATCACTTAGAGAGGACCGGAAAGTACTGTACAGCGGTATATAAGTCTAAGTGCTATTGCTATTTTTGCTGAAAGGGAGGTGGTTGTTAAGTGAGTCACACTAATTTGTGGAGTTATGGTTTTCCCACTGACTTTACTAATTGCAAATGGCAATTCCAGGATATCAGCATGTGGCAACCATTATAAATATATACCGTTTGCCGAGCTCCTAATTGCTAATCATGTGGCCACAGGAATGCTTCAGTGCAAGGACTGTTCATAACTCCATTTGTTCAGTTTTGTTGTAATTTCAACCATTAAATGAATGGCTGTAAGTTGAGAACTATTTGTTTCATTATTTTCAAGTCTCACCAAACAAATAGAGTTTCCATTTTCAAATGAGTAAAATGGTTCATCTTAGAGGAAGGGCCCTAACCTTGCCAAGGCTATATTGATGAGATTAGGTACTTGAGTCAAAATATCCTTGGAACCACATTTGGATCAGATTTGTTTTGGGTAAATTCTTTTGACTTTTGCTACTTCCTCCTCTGTGGCTCAATATTGAAGAAATCAGGACATCGGCCAAGATCCTGAGAAAAATGAAAAATGCTATTTCTGTTGCAGACAAGAATGATATGAAGAAGAGAGATCCTGAGAGCACAGAGAGACGGTCCCTTGATATATCAACAGAGCGAAGTTGCCATTCTGAAACAGATCCCGAAAATTATTCAAGAGATAAGAAGGAAGTATTCCTTCTTATCAAAAAGATTATATAAAAAGGGGGTGTGGTTCAGGTGGTCGATGCCCGAAGGAATGTTAGTGTTCTGGGAGGGGGGGAGAGTAAGAATTAAAACAATTGCAGAGGCGGAAGCCTTTCTTAAAAAACATTCCTCATTCCTGGAGGATGAAAATGGGGGAGCGGGAGGGGCCACGACTCCGCCCACTGGCATCAGGGGAGAAGAGGATACAATAGCTAAAAGACTCAGATCTCACAAATGACTTTCTATTATATAGTAACTCTTAGCGGGATGTTTATAGAAATACATGATTGATTGCATGAAGTTGGGAAATGATATATGTATGTATCTCACTCTACTTTGTAGAGAAATGGAAAAATTATTATATTGTTTTTTTGTATGAAGCCTCGGAGGGGGCCGACACCTCTGTCATAGATGTCCTCAAAATGTCTAATGAATACCTTATACCCTTTTCCTATTGAAAAAATTTGTAAAAACCAATAAAACTTTTTTGATCAAAAAAAAAGAATGATATGAAGAGAAATATTAAAATTTAAGTGAGAAAGAGGAAAATTCATCCCAAAGCACTAGGGAACAAATAGAAGGAAGCACAGAACTGAGCTGTTCAATACTGGGTGTTTCTTTCATCTATCGGCTGTTGCTGTCTTGTGTATATCACGGCTGCCCCTTTCATAAGTGTGTGCTGCTTGTGCAAGGGCTGCTTCTCTTGGCAATTAGCTGCAGCCAGAAAACTTATGCACCGAGTTCACAGCCCAGGAGTGACTGTTGCATGTGAGGGATGTGGCCTCATAGACGGGCTGAGATGTGATGAGGTTCAAGTTCAGCTCCTCCTGCGTGAAGACACAGAAGAAATCATCGACAAGCATGACCAATGCCATTTCCGTCCCATAACCAGGCCTGAATCCTGATTGAAAAGGATCCAGATAATTTGTTTCATCCACGACCCTCTGTAACTGCCAGGCCAACACCTTTTCCACAACCTTCCCCAACAATGGGATGTTGGAAACTGGATGAAAATTTTCCAGGCACATGGGATCCAGTGATTGACCATGTGTATTCTTAAGGTGCTACTTGGAACAACATGCATCTTAAGAAGTTACTTGGTGGATATGATGCTGGCAGCAACCTGTATCAACCATCAGAGCCAGTCAATGATATTTGTGACACATTTGTAAATGTTCACTTGAATGAGTTTGATGTTAAATGAATAAAAGAAACATCAACAACAACAATAATAATAAAGTTCATTAGTAGTGATCATATAATAACAGTATTTTCTCCACATAATATTAATACTTAATTGTTAATACTAAATCATATTGATACTAAACATGTCATAATAAACCCTCATGGTAAAATCAATCCTTTGCTTATCATTTTAAATATTCTAACTTCTGTTTCTGTTACTTAATCATAGATAAAACAAATCCCATGTTTCAAAATATTCCGTATCTTCCTTCTCTTTAATTTCAAGTGTTAATCTATCCATTTCTGCACATTCTAGGATTTTCTTTTTTACTATTTTCTCATCTGTGGGATCTCCACACCTTTCCAATGTTGTGCAAATACAATTCTGGTCGCTCTTAACACATGTAATATTAAATACATAGTCCCTTTTTTATATTTTTCTGGCATGATACCCAACATAAATATTTCTGGTTTTAAATCTTTGTCATTTTTTCTATCCAAGCATGTATTTTTGTCCAATATGTTTTTGATTTTGGGCACGTCCACCACATGTGGTAGAACGAGCCTGGAGTCTGATTACATTTCCAACATTTAGCTGACCTATCTTTATACATCTTGGCTAATCTTGCTGGTGAAAAGTGCCATCTTGAGAACACTTTATATAATTTTTCTTTATAAGCAGTACACATTGTTAATTTATAATTTCAATCCCACAGCGTTTGCCATTTATCCAATTCTATAGAACATGCTACGTTTGATGATGAGGTAGCAATTCTTTTCTGTATGTGAATATGCAGAATATATCTCTGCTTTGTTAAGAAAAGTATCGAGGGCAAAGCAAAAGCATGCAAGACAAATGATTGCAAAACAGAAATAAAGAATCCTATTTGGATGAGGATGCATTTGTTAATAACAATTATTGGTTTCATTATCCAGGGTCTTCACATCTGCCAAGGGTTCAGCCAGATCAGCCAAAGATCCAGCTGGTTTGCCAAAATGTGTTATCTTATGGTGCTTTTGCCAGTTGTCCATCAGGTGAGAACGAATAACTTGTGGGAGAAGATCAGGAGCTAAGAGAAGAGGATTAGGTGGGGGAAAAACCCTCTATCAAACTCCATTCTCTGACATCTCCAGCCTTGGGTGCTGGAAATGAAAACTACAAAATGAAAACTACTGTATTTTTCAGAGTATAGGATGCACCTCCCCACTAAAAGAGGGTGAAAATTTACCTCCTTGCAGCAAACAGGGAAAATGGGGCTTGCAGAGGCTGCAATAGGCTATAGCAATCCCTGCAGCCTGAAACAGCTGATGATTGGGTGGTCCACTTAAACTGAAAGTGAAACTTGTGGTTTGCTCCATGTTTTCCTCCCCAAAAGCTAGATGCATCTTATACTTCGGAGCGTCTTATACTCTGAAAAATACAGTAAGCTAGACTGCTGAAGGAATCTGCTTAGCTTGGCATTTATATCACAATTGTTCCAAACACTCAGTGGAAGTAAAGGATCTGTATAACCCTCATCTTTTCCATCTATTTTTTTCCTTCCTAGGTTTTATACCCACTTCATGTTCCTGTGGAATGCGTTGTGGAGCTTGGAATATTCGTGCTCACGACTTAGTTTGTCGCTGCAAATGTCCCAATATTGACTGGTCTGCAGCCCAGTGCTACAAAATCTCTACTGATGGTTCCTAATAATAATAATAATAATAATAATAGTTTAATTTCTTGACCGCTCCTCTCCCCATAGGGACTCGGAGCGGTGCACAGGGAAACTAAAAACCATAAATATACAATCAAGAACATCTTAAAAACAAATTAAATAGTACCTGTGCTAAAATACCCAATCTAAACTAAAATTCCCACTATACACTAAAACCCCATAGAGAGAGACTATCCCAGACCGGCCAAGCAGAAAAAATATGTTTTTAATTTCAGACGGAAGGAGCGGAGGTCCGTGGTCGTTCTAATGTCGGGGGGAAGGTCATTCCAGAGGGCAGGGCCCGCCACAGAGAGAGCCCTTCCCCTGGGCGTCGCCCGCTGACAAAGTCTAGTGGACGGCACCCGGAGAAGTCCCTCTCTGTGGGAGCGAATCGGCCGTGAGGAAGTATGGGGCAGGATCCGATCCCGCAAATAGCTAGGTCCCGAGCCATGGAGCGCTTTAAAGATGATAATTAGTACCTTGAAGCGCACCCGGAAGACGACAGGCAGCCAGTGCAGCTCGCGCAGGAGAGGTGTTACATGGGTAAACCTAGAGGTACCCAGGATTGCCCGCGCGGCTGCGTTCTGGACCATCTGGACCATAAGCTACATTGATGGCAAGTTGGGTCCAGTTTTGGCTCCTAAAATGTTTTTCCCATATTCTTACTGTGGCTGGAAAAGGGAATTGTCTCCCTGGATTAATTTAAGAAATGCAAAGCTGTGTCATAGTTCACATGCACATATCAAACTTCATCTTGAGAACTGAGAATCCATTGTAGTTTCTTTGACAAGCTTGTTTCCCCACTCAGTAAGTTTCCACAATGCAGCAGATTCAATTTCAATTTTTTCTTTCAATATTAAATTTTGAAGACCGTTCACTTAATCCTATCACCTTTTTATGTCTATAGAAGGACGTGACGGTTTTTCTCACTTGGGATTCTTGTACACTTTCAGCATAATGTGTACAAAATGCTACCTGAGACAAATATGTCATATGGGAGTGGTATTTTCATAATTTATGCGAAATACCTTTAGAACAGAGGTGAAATTCAGCAGGTTCTGACAGGTTCTGGAGAACCAGTAGCGGAAATTTTGAGTAATTCAGAGAACCAGCAAATACTACCTCTTGCTGGCCCCAGAGTGGGGAAGGAATAGAGATTTTGCAGTATCCTTCTCCTAGAGTAGGGAGGGAATAGGGATTTTTGCAGTATCCTTCCCCTGCCAGGCCCACAAAGCCATGCCCACAGAACCAATAGTAAAAACATTTGAGTTTCCCCACTGCTTTAGAAGCAGGGACAGACGTGAAAGATCCTGTCCCATTTTGATCACATAGCTGCAGGGATGCTGCACTGGTTGTAAGTGTGGGAACTGGGCATAATTCACTTTTTTCAGCACTACCATAATTTTGAGTGGCTGTTAAACTAATTATTGAAGATCATCTGTAAGCACTTTTAGTAATAATTGCCCATCAGCTGTGGTCTTGGCTGCACAACGCAGATTAGGAATTAGGTGTGAGTGCTACATACAATCCACAGGGACGGTTAAACCAGGCAAGATGCACACACCTACAAAGAGGTAGAAGTTAGAATAACAGAGTTGGAAGGGACCTTAGAGGTCTTCTAGGCCAAACCCCTCCTTAGGCAGGAAACCCTACACCACTTCAGACAAGTGGTTATTTAATCTCTTCTTTAAAACTTCCAGTGTTGGAGCATTTATAACTTCTGGAGGATTTACAACTTCTGGAGATGGGATCACTTCATACATTGGCTTTTGTTCTTCAAATTTGTTCTCTCTCTTTGTGGAATCTTGTTATAAGAAGTAAGATAGATGAGTGGAATTTGAACACAGTGAAAAGTGGGGATGTTCCCAGGAAGGTGGAAAACAAGAGTAGCAACCAGTCAGTTTTGCTTACCTGACAGCAGAGATAAGAGCCACCTGTAGCAACCTACAAGTAGATCAGAGAAGGATGGGAAGACAGCAACCAGAGACAAGTTAAACGGTCTTGCAGGAGGACAAGGAACCGTAGGAAAAAGGCTAAAGTGTTATAAAGAGGAAGGTGTAACAGAATTTGAGGCAAAGGATAAATGGACAAGCTGCATAGTGGGGAAACTCCCAATTTGTACATGTAATTATTATCTATGGAAGGCTCCTGTCTTCCCCAAAACTGGGACACTAAGTGATTACTTTTGCACTGGGCAGGTCAGTTGAAGTACATGGATGTTTGTGCATGCAGGGCAAGGTTGTGAGCACCATATTCTTTCTCCCTCATCCCTGGAGGTGGGATGGAGAGAAAGAGAAAGAGAGCGGATTGTTCACCTTTCTTGGCATCTCCAGGTGCCATCATGTTGCATTATTGTCTGAAACAATAGGATGATAGACCAACTTTTCCGAATCGAGAAAAGGGGACAAAGACAGAGAGAGAGGAGAATGTTTCATGTAAACAGGAGTTCTGATTCTCCTCTGAATGATTGATGACCATTTCCCCCCCTTTTCTTGGAGAATTTAGCAAATAGACAAACCAAGTTCAACCAACCATGCATCATTGATAGGTATATAGTAAAAATACAGAAATTATCTTTTTTTGATTGAGGAAATCACTTTTTTAAAATAAAATCAAGGAACAGTAAGAAAAAGCATGAAGTGGCATAAAGAGGAAGGTGTAACAGAATTTGAGGTGAGGGATAAATGGATATGCTGCATAGATCTCTTGTGGGAAAACTCCCAATTTGTACATGTAATTCTCATCTATGAAAGGCTCCTGTCTTCCCAAAAATCTGTACGCTGAGTGATAACCTTTGCACTGAGGAGTCCAGGTGTAGTAAATGGATGTTTGTGCATGCAAGGCAGGTTTGTGGCCACCATATTTACATTCCCTCATCCCTAGAGGTGGGATGGAGAGAAAGAGAAAGGGAAAGGGAGGATGCCTCAGAAGCAGCCAGGAGTTCATGGCCTCCATGGCAGCCATGGGCCTATCTCAGATAATAACTGGCCCAACAATGGTCAACTGCCAATCTTGATTTTTTCATCAGAGTAATTGCAATGTGACCTGGTGAGAGATTATCCCCCTTACATGGTCAGATCAGGCCCTGAGACTCTCGTAAGGAGCTTGGACCCATTTGGATGGTTCACTAATGGAACCTGATGGGATCTAGAGGGAACTGGGGGAATATCCTGGTGGTATTGCTGCAATTTTGTGCTGAAGCTATGGTGGCAGTGTGGAACAGCTTGCCTCCAGAAGTTGTGAATGCCTCAACCCTGAAAGTCTTTAAGATGTTGGATAGCCATTTGTCTGAAATGGTATAGAGTATCCTGCCTGGGCAGGGGGTTGGACTAGAAGATCTCCAAGGTCCCTTCCAACTCTGCTATTGTATTGTATTGTAATTTAAGGACAGCTACAGCTTTGGGCAGGATTGCGCCCATTTGGCCTCTTTTCACTCATCATATCTCACCCCCCCCCATGGTTTATGGAGGTTTGGAAAAGGGCCAAGAGGTGCCAGAGTTCCTATGGAGGAAGAGAAGGGATGACTACGATTGGACACAACTTAAAGCTGCTCTTAAGTCCTATTTCAGAGCAGCAAAACAGCAGTATTTCTCCACTGTTATTGCATCCTCAGAATGCCACCATGTTTAGGGTCATCCATTCCCTCCTAGGTCAGGGCAGTTTGGGTCATCTTTTCCAGGGCTGGGCAGAGAAGAGTAGAAGGATGTGAAGAGGCTGAGTCAATGGGTTGCAACCATAGCTAAACATTTAGCTATGTTTTTTTCCTTTTCTTTTGTTCTTATATCAAATACACATTTTGGGGGGGGGGGCTTTTCTGTATTCTACATAATGCATTAACACCAATATGGAAATAGTTTGAGAAGGGTTCATGGAAAAGTAAGAATTTTCCATGCAGCGCATAAGATTAGTATATTGTTAGTGAAAGAAATGTGGATTGTTTATTTATGCTTGTGTCTTGTTGGCTTTGTCAACATTCCACAATGATAGCTCTGAGGGGCAGAGTCAAACAGGCACCATGGCAATTGTAGCAGCCCAGTCCAAGTCCCATCTCCAGAAGTTGTAAATCCTCCAGAAGTTATAAATGCTCCAACATTGGAAGTTTTAAAAAAGAGATTAAATAAGCATTTGTCTGAAGCAATGTAGGGTTTCTTGCCTAAGCAGGAGGTTGGATTAGAAGACCTACAAAGTCATCCAACTCTGTTATTCTATCTTCTATCTCTTTGTAGGTAAATACATCTTGCCTGATTTCACCCTCCCTGTGGATTGATATGTAGCACTCACACCTAATTCCTAATCTGCGGCGTCCAGCCAAGACCACAGCTGATGGGCAGTTATTACTAAAAATGCTAACAGATAATCTTCAATACTTAGTTTAATAGCCACTCAAAGTTATAATAGTGCTGAAAAAAGTGAATTATGCCCCGTTCTCACACTTACAATCAGTGCTGCATTCCTGCAGCCATGTGATCAAAAGGGAACATGATCTTTCATGTCTGCCCCTGCTTCTAAAGCAGTGGGGGAACTCAAAATGTTTTTTTTACTACCGGTTCTGTGAGCGTGGCTTGGTGGACCTAGCAGGGGAAGGATACTGCAAAATCCCTGTTCCCTCCCCACTCTGGGGCCAGCAAGAGGTAGTATTTGCTGGTTCTCTGAACTACTCAAAATTGCCACTACTGGTTCTCCAGAACCTGTCAGAATCTGCTGAATTTCACCCCTGTTCTAAAGGTATTTCGCATAAATTATGGAAATACCACTCCCATATGACATATTTGTCTCAGGTAGCATTTTGTACACATTATGCTGAAAGTGTACAAGAATCCAAGTGAGAAAAACCGTCACGTCCTTCTATAGACATAAAAAGGTGATAGGATTAAGTGAACGGTCTTCAAAATTTAATATTGAAAGAAAAAATTGAAATTGAATCTGCTGCATTGTGGAAACTTACTGAGTGGGGAAACAAGCTTGTCAAAGAAACTACAATGGATTCTCAGTTCTCAAGATGAAGTTTGATATGTGCATGTGAACTATGACACAGCTTTGCATTTCTTAAATTAACCCGTGGAGACAATTCCCTTTTTCAGCCACAGTAAGAATATGGGGAAAGTATTTTAGGAGTCAAAACTGACTTTCACCATTCTATATGTAAGAGAGTTGCAATAGGATAAAGAAATCAGTGCTTGCTTTCAGTTTGGGGCCAGAGAGACACAAACACAGACACACATTCACACCCACACGATTCAAGAGTTAGCTATTTTTCAGATTCCAGCTGCAAACTGGGTAGAAATTCAAGTAGAGAACAATTCAGAGAATTATTGATTCATACTTTTATTGAGCTGGACCCAACTTGCCATCAATGTAGCTTAGGAACCATCAATAGAGATTTTGCAGCACCAGGCTGCAGTCCAGTCAATATTGGGACATTTGCAGCGACAAACTAAGTCGTGAGCACGAATATTCCAAGCTCCACAAAGCTTTCCACAGGAACATGAAGTGGGTATAAAACCTAGGAAGGAAAAAAATAGATGGAAAAGATGAAGGTTATACTGATCTGTGTTACTTCTGTTGAGCGTTTGGTACAATTGTGATATAAATGCCAAGCTAAGCAGATTCCTTCAGCAGTCTACCTCACCGTATTTTTAGGAGTATAAGATGCTTGAACTATAAGACGCACCTAGCTTTTGGGGAGGAAAACGTGGAGCAAACAGCAAGTTTCATTTTCATTTGAGCAGGCCACCCAATCATCAGCTGTTTCAGGCTGCAGGGAACGCTATCGCCTATTGCAGCCTCTGCAAGCCCCATTTTCCCTGTTTGCTGCAAGGAGGTAAATTTTCACCCTCTTTTAGTGGGGAGGGGGGGAAGGTGCATCCTATACTCTGAAAAATACAGTAGTTTTCATTTTGTACCCATGCACACCCAAGGCTGGAGATGTCAGAGAATGGAGTTTGATAGAGGGTTTTCCCCCACCTAATCCTCTTCTCTTAGCTCCTGATCTTCTCCCACAAGTTATTCGTTCTCACCTGATGGACAACTGGCAAAAGCACCATAAGATAACTCATTTTGGCAAACCAGCTGGGGCTTTGGCTGATCTGGCTGAACCCTTGGCAGATGTGAAGATCCTGGATAATGAAACCAGTAATTGTGATTAGCAAATGCACTCTTGTCCAAATAAGATTCTTTATTTCTGTTTTGCAATCATTTGCAAAACAGCCTTTTGCTTTATTCTCGTCACTTTGCTTTCATTCTTTGCTTTCATTCTTAAGAAAGCAGATATATTCTGCAGAAAACAATTGCTACCTCGTCATCAACCTTAGCATGTTTTATAATGAATCAGAGAGAAGAGATGAAATCTGAAGGTCCTACACAAAGAGTAGAAGTTAGATCAATATGTTTACTGTGTCTATAGGGGAGTTATGAACAAAAACTATTGAATGTCAAGAGAAACTAGAAATAATATAGAGTTCTGAGCAGATGGGGTATCACATGAAAAACACTTCTACAGACCTTCTGGAAGAACCTGTCTGCAGGTCCAAGAGAGCTATGCAACCCTGGGGATGGTTGATGGGCTAAAGGTGCTCACTCTGAGTTTTTAACTTTTAATTGTTCCTTTCAAATTAGCTTTAATTTGCTTTTTAACTTGTTTCACTTACAGCTTTTATATCGTTTTACTGTTTATTCTGTAAACTGGCCAGAGACAAGCAAGTGTGATGAGGAGTATAGAATTTCATAAACAAAGGTAGAAACTAGGAAATGGAGAGATTCAACCCCGCCTTAAAAGTGAAGCCAGCTGGGCCAGTCACTCTCTCAGCCAACTCATGCCATGGGGTTGGCGTTGTTGTGGGGAAAATAGGAGGAGGAAGGAGTATTAGGTATGTTTACCACCCTGTGGTATTTAAAGGTGGAATATAAATAAATAATAACAAAAAAAATTAAATACCTATGGGAGCCATTATTTTCTTAATCTTCAATTCAATCATGCTGTCAACTTCACATGTCTGAGTATTGACATATTTTCCAAAAAGCAAAACAGTAAACAGTAGGAACATGAAGACTTTCTTCATCTTGGTGATGCAGAATTTCCTGAAGAGAAAAAAATGTAATCATTCCCTCTGACATTGTACTTTATTTCTCTATTTCTTTCCTTTAATGATACTTCAGTAGAAATTTTAATGCTTTCAATTGTTTTTGCAATTATTATTGTATTTTAATATTCAATTGCTATAAACCAGTTATATCATAAGATATTTTGAATGAGAAGGGGAATTGAAAAGTAAAGAGGAACTGGATAGTCAAGGGATAAATTTAGCATTGTTGGCAGCAGGTACAAATATAATCAAGATATGAAAAAGATTTTAATTATATGGTTTTTATAAAGATCCAACAGAATTGGACCAGATTCTAACAGGAACTGGTGAGAAATTAATTTTAAAAACATATACTTACCTATTGAGTACTACAATGGAAGAAGAGCAAGTAAAGGAAACAATGATAGAGTGGGATAAAAACTGGTTATTCTATAGAATTGGATAAATGGCAAAAGCTGTGGGATTGAAATTATAAATTAACAATGTGTACTTCGTATAAAGAAAAATTATATAAAGTGTTCTAAAGATGGCATTTTCCACCAGCAAGATTAGCCAAGATGTATAAAGATAGGTCAGCTAAATGTTGGAAATGTAATCAGACTCCAGGCTCGTTCTACCACATGTGGTGGACGTGCCCAAAATCAAAAACATATTGGACAAAAATACATGCTTGGATAGAAAAAATGACAAAGATTTAAAACCAGAAATATTTCTGTTGGGTATCATGCCAGAAAAAATATAAAAAAGGGACTATGTATTTAATATTACATGTGTTAAGAGCGACCAGAATTGTATTTGCACAACATTGGAAAGGTGTGGAGATCCCACAGATGAGAAAATAGTAAAAAAAGAAAATCCTAGAATGTGCAGAAATGGATAGATTAACATTTGAAATTAAAGAGAAGGAAGATACGGAATATTTTGAAACATGGGATTTGTTTTATCTATGATTAAGTAACAGAAACAGAAGTTAGAATATTTAAAATGATAAGCAAAGGATTAATTTTACCATGGGGTTTTATTACGATAGGTTTATTATCAACATGATTTAGTATTAACAATTAAGTATTAATATTATGTGGAGAAAATACTGTCATTATATGATTACTACAAATGAACAGTATCATCATCATCTTGTACTTATTAAATATGAATCTCAGCCAAATGAATATAATAGAATAGATATAATTTTTATTGGCCAAGTGTGATTGGACACCAAGGAATTTGTCTTTGGCGCATATGCTCTCAGTGTACATACATATTTAAAAATCTATCAAAAATATCATTGACTGGCTCACATGGTTAATATTGCTGCCAGCATCCTAGGTATCGACCAAGTATCTTCTTAAAATGTATGTTCTTCTAGGTAGAATCTTAAGAAGATACTTGGTTTATACCTAATGTTTTAGGTAATACTAATTAAATTGTTGTTGTTGTTGTTGCTCAAATCACCTGTAACCAGACAACACACTGTTTATATACACATTGATATTTTTGCTCTTTCTTTATAAAAAAAATATTTGGGGGGGGAAAAAAATCCGTAGCAAAGTACAAATAACCCATGATAGGTATTTTAGTTCTTAAGTCAATGCTTCTGCTGAGTTTTTAACTGACAATAACAACATTTCATCCATTTATTTAGTCAAAAGAAAATTCTATGAATTTTCAAAGAAGTATTCTGTAACATGACAATGCAATCAGAAGCCCCTTGATGTTCTGTGGGATGGATTCTCTGATTAACATACAGGACTGTAGATACTCCATGGCCTTAGAGTCACCTCCTGTTCTTATCCCATCCTTCCCTTGCCAAAAGAAGACCAAACTTACCTTTAACAACAAGGAAGTTTTGTCCAAGTGTTCTTTGTTCCAAACAAATTACCCATCTATAAATACCATAGAGTTGCCCACTCTTTTTCACCTGATTGGCCAAAATGTTTCAAGAGTGGGTTACCTCCCCCCCCTTTCCTATTTAACATATCTTTCTTGTTTACAGCAGGAACATTTTTTTTAATTTTTCTAAGGAACTTGGGCAATGTCCTGATTTGGACATACTCAACCACAGATGAGGAACTAGTGAAAGTTAAATAGTTTATTTAAGACAAATTTGATGCAAATCTGTCTTCAAAACAGAAGTTAGTCAACACCATTGGGGTGGGGCAGGGCAGTTTGGGCCATCTTTTGCAGGTCTGGACAGAGGAGTTTCTTCAGCAGCTGATGGACAGTCACTAGGATTTGTTCTCAGTTGGACCCCATGCGTGGAGATAGTCCATCTGTGATGTCTTGCCCTGTTGTCTGGGAATGATTTGAGCCAGTTGGCCCTGATGAAGTGCACAAGGCCTTTAATGCTGTCATTGCCCACACCTGTCAGTTAGATCCTTGCCCTTTCTGAATGGTGAAAGCCTCCAAGATGCTGACTATTGGGTGGGTGCAGGCAGTGATTTTTTATTTTTATTTTATTTTATTCAAATTTATACCCCGCACCTTCTCCAAAAAGGACCCAGGGCGGTGCACAGGAAATTTAAAACAATACAAATATAACAAAAATACAAAATTTTAAAAAACTATTAAACCCATACCCTGTGCTAAAATAGTATAAAATCCCCCAAATTAAAATCTATCTAAAAACAGTCAAAACGGGAGGTTATGCTAGGCCAGCTTGTTGGAAAAGGTGCGTTTTAAGACACTGGTGGAAGAGGCGGAGGTCTGAGATGGTGCGTAATTCGGGGGGCAAGTCATTCCAGAGGGTAGGGCCCGCCACAGAGAAGGCCCTTCCCCTGGGTGTCGCCAACCGGCATTGCCCGGCCGACGGCACCGTGAGAAGGCCCTCTCTGTGGGAGCGGACCGGTCGAAGGGATGTATGGGGCAGGAGACAGTCTCGCATATAACTAGGCCCCAAGCCATGGAGCGCTTTGAAGATGGTCGTCAAAACCTTGAAGCGCACCCGAAAGGCCACAGGCAGCCAGTGCAGCTCGCGCAGGAGAGGTGTTATGTGGGAGTGCCTAGAGGCTCCCATAATCACCCACGCAGCCACATTCTGGACTAGCTGTAGCTTTCGAGTGCACCTCAAGGGAAGCCCCATGTAGAGAGTGTTACAGTAGTCAAGTCGGGATGTCATGAGTGCCTGAGTGACTGTGTGGAGGGCAGCCTGGTCCAGTAAGGGGCGCAATTGGCGCATCAGGCATACCTGATAAAACATCCCCCTGGCCACAACCGTCACATGGTCCTCCATGGACAGCCGAGAATCCAGGAGGACACCCAAATTGCGCGCCCTCTCCACAGGGGCCAGTGTTTCGCCCCCAATGGCCAGAGTTGGAGTTATCTGACTGAACCGGGGTGCCGGGAACCACAGCCACTCAGTCTTGGATGGGTTGAGCTTGAGTTTGTTACTACCCATCCAGATCCGTACGGCCTCCAAACACCGGGACAACACCTCGGCGGCATCGTTGGGGTGGTCTGGGGTGGATATGTACAACTGAGTGTCATCAGCGTACAGATGATATCCCACCCCAAAACCACGGATGATCTCGCTCAGCGGCTTCATATAGGTGTTGAATAGGAGGGGCAAGAGGAACGACCCCTGAGGAACCCCACATAACAGGGGTCTCGAGGCCGACTTCTGCCCCCCTGCCAACACACATTGCGACCGACCAGAGAGGTAGGACGAGAACCACTGCAATACGGTGTCTCCCAGCCCAAACCCCCCAGTCAGTGCAATAGGATACCATGGTCGATGGTATCAAAAGCCGCTGAGAGGTCTAATAGGACTAGGATAGAGGAACATCCCCTATCCCGCGCCCTCCAGAGATCATCCACCAACGCGACCAATGCCGTCTCGGTGCTGTGACCGGGTCGGAAGCCGGACTGGCGCGGGTCTAGATAATCACTTTCCTCCAGGTGTCGCGGAAACTGTTGGGCCACCACACTCTCTACAACTTTCACTAAAAAGTGAAGGTTGGAGACCGGACGGTAATTTTCCAACAATGCTGGGTCCAGGGAAGGCTTCTTGACGAGTGGCCTCACCACCGCCTCTTTCAAGATGGCAGGCAAGTACCCCTCACTCAGAGAAGCGTTCACGATATCCTGGAGCCAGCCTCGTGTCACCTCCCAGGATGCCAGTACAAGGCAGGAGGGACACGGGTCCAATAAACGTGGTGGCCTTAAGTCTCCTTGACAGCCTGTCCATATCCTCGGTAGTGACAAAGTCAAACTCCTCCCAAGATGGTGTCTCAAGAACAGCCTCGGACAATCCAACTGGACCACTCTCAATGGAGGGCAACCCGTTCCGAATCCGAGTGATTTTGTCCTGCAGATATAGACCAAATTCCTCTGCTCGACCCTGTAGAGGGGCTTCCCGCGGCCTCTGGTGAAGGAGGGAGCGGGTCACCCCAAACAGGGCGGCAGGGCGGTTATCTGCGGATGCAATAAGCGTGGCACAATACTCACGTTTGGCCACCCTTATTGCCACTAAGTAAGTCCTAATATGGGCTCTCACTAGTGTTCGGTCGGCTTCGGAGCGAGAAGATCTCCATCTGCTCTCTAGACGTCTCTTGCGGTGTTTCATCTCCCTCAGCTCCTCGGTAAACCAAGGAGCCTGGGTGATTCGGCGTCACATGAGAGGCCGCAAGGGCGCGACTCGGTCCAAGGCCCCCGTGGCCGCACTAAACCATGCGGCCACTAGGTCCTCAGTCGAGTCGCGGGGCAAGGCCACAGGTATTGGCCCAAGCTCCCTCTGGAACCTTTCAGGGTCCATCAGGAGCCTGGGGCAGAACCATCTGGGAATCTCTGGCTCCACCCCCCGCGGTGGGGTGTAGCGATTGGAAAGTCCAGTTGAAGGAGAGCGTGATCTGTCCATGACAAGGGTGAGATGACTAAATCCCCTATTCCCAGATCACTCCTCCACTGTCCTGAGACGAAGATTAAGTCCAGGGTGTGTCCTCCCTCGTGAGTGGGGCCTAAAACTACCTGGGTCAGGTCCATGGCCGTCATGGAGGCCATGAACTCCCAAGCTACACCAGAGGCTTCGCCTACTGACGGCAGGTTAAAATCCCCCATGACCAACAGTCTGGGGGTCTCAACCGCCGCCTCGGCTATCACCTCCAGGAGCTCAGGCAGGGCTGTTGTTACATAGTGGGGAGCCAGGTATACAACTAGCATGCCCAACTGCCTCCCTAGGCCCCATTTCACAAAGAGGGACTCACACCCGGTCGTCTGAGGGATCGTTGTCTCCTTCAGCTCAAGACCTTCCCTAACCATAATCCCCACCCTCCCACCCCCACCTAGGACCCTAGGCTGATGAAACATTCGGTAGCCCGGTGGGCACATTTCTACGAGGGGTAATCCCCCCTTGTGGCCCAACCAGGTTTCCGTAATACTCATCAGGTCCGGGTCCCCCTCTGACACAAGGTCATTGATGAGGGGGGCTTTGTGAACCACGGACCTGGCATTGCATAACATCAGCCTAGGGCCCTGGCTCTGTGGTCCTTGCCCACCTAGCCTGCGAAGGGTGCTAGGGGGGTTGGGGCGCATGACCGCCTTAAGCCAGCAGCCACGATCCTCCAACCTATCCCGTCTCCCACCGCCCCTGCCCCTCCCGAGGACTGGTCTGATAGGAAATCCCTCCGTAGGATCAACCTCCCTTCCCCCCTCTTCCATTTGCCTACTTCCGCCGGCCGGCTCTAGCGCTTGTCTCCCACCCAACTGACTGGCCCCACCCTCCACCCTGGAACCCCCTAAAAGCTGAATTAAACATTTAGAAAGGAACCCCCTGAGCTTGCAACTTGCTCACCTCTCTGGATCGATCAATCCATCCTCGAGGTGGGCCCCAGTTAGACATGGGGGCCATACCTGCAAAAGTGGCAACTCTCGCAGGCAAAGGAGAACTGTCCTTTGATACATCATTAGAGGAAGGGACATTTCTGGATGCTTTTAACCAAGCCCTGGTTCATCCCCTCCTTAAAAAACCATCACTGAATCCGATGTGCCTGGAAAATGTTCATCCAATTTCCAACATCCCATTGTTGTGGAAGGTTGTGGAAAAGGCGTTGGCCTGGCAGTTACAGAGGGTCGTGGATGAAACAAATTATCTGGACCTTTTACAGTCAGGATCCAGGCCTAGTTATGGGACAGAAATGGCATTGATCATGCTTGTTGATGATTTCCTCTGTGTCTTCAGGCAGGAGGATCCGAGCTTGAGCCTCACCACATCTCAGCCCATCTGTGGGGCCACACCCCTCTCATGCAACAGTCACTCCTGGTCTCCCGAGTTGATGCTGGAACTAGATGTCAAAGGCTCGGAATGGGCTGCTTGCTACAGGTTGCACCCGCAATTGAGTGTGAACTCGGTGCATAAGTTTTCTGGCTGCAGCTAATTGCCAAGAGAAGCAGCCCTTGCACAAGCAGCAGACACATATGAAAGGGCCGTGATATACACAAGAAAGCAACAGCCGATAGATGAAAGAAACACCCAGTATTGAACAGCTCAGTTCTGTGCATCCTTCTATTTGTTCCCTAGTGCTTTGGGATGAATTTTCCTTTTTCTCAGTTACATTTTAATATTTCTCTTTAGATTTATTTTTGCTTGACTAAAAGATTGTATTTTAATCTTTTAAAGTAAAGTATGGGTGGGTTAGATGGAGAGAGGCAGAGAATTAAAAGAGGGCATTGCTAACTTGTTATGAGTTCCTTGGGAAGCCTTATGATTAGTGGTTTTACCCAGGAACAGTAGGAGGCTCAAATCATTGGCCTAAATGTTCCAAGAGTGGGTTACCTTCTCCCCTCCTTCCATGCTTGACATATCATTTATTTATTTATTTTATTAAATTTATATACCGCCCTATTCTCCGAGGTAGGACTCAGGGAGGTGCACAGAAAAGATAAAACCACAAGAAATATGTACAATATAAAACCGAATTAAATAATTAAATCTGTGCTAAAATAGTTAAAACAATTAAATATTAAATTTAAAATTAAACCAATTAATCTATGCCACAGAAATAGCATTTTTTCATTTTTCTCAGGAACTTGGGCGATGTCCTGATTTCATCAATATTGAGCCACAGAGGAGGAAGTAGCAAAAGTCAAAGAATTTACCCAAAACAAATCTGATCCATATGTGTTCCAAGGATATGTTGACTCAAGTGCCTAATCTCATAAACATAGCCTTGGCAAGGTTAGGACATTTCATCTAAGATGAACCATTTTACTCATTTCAAAATGGAAACTCTATTTGTTTGGTTAGACTTGAAAATAATGATACAAGTAGTCCTCAACTTACAACCATTCATTTAAAACTATTTGAAGTCACAACAAAACTGAAAAAACTGAAGGCCCTTCCCCTGGGAGTCACCAACCGGCATTGCCCGGCCGACGGCACCCGGAGAAGACCCTCTCTATGGGAGTGAATCGGTCGAAGGGATGTGTGAGGTAAGAGACGGTCTCGCATATAGCTAGGCCCCGTGCCATGGAGCGCTTTAAAGATGGTTATCAACACCTTGAACCATAGGGCCTGGGGGCTCCTGGGGCAATGGTCTCAGAATGGATCAGGCCACAGGTTTTAAGAGGCTACTATGGAATACTGGATGTATCTTCCCTAGCAGTTGGTCGCCTCTTCATTGTGGTGCAGATGGTGCAACTTTTCACATAACCGTCCACATCTTTCCTTATTTTGGGCCACCAAAAATGTCTCTGGGCTAAATGTAACATCTTTAGGAATCCAAAGTGGCCTACCAGTTTGGCAATGTGGCTCCTCTAGGGAATTAGGGTGCGTAGGGATTCTGGAGTATAGAGTTTCATTGCCTTCTATGCAAGGTCATCTCTTTTTGTCAAGATGTGTTGGTTATTTTCAAACCAGGAGTCAGCTAGCAGTTCCGTGGTTAGTTTGCCTGCTAGTTGGTCATGCAAGTCACAGTGTTGTCAACTGGTGATCACTTGGGCAGCTATTTGGGTAGAGGGAATGATGGCGTCCACCACCTGCTCCTCTTCCCATTTGTATTGGGCATGTGGGAGAGAGCATCACTAGAAAATTCCTCTGCCCTGGAATGTGCTTTAGTACAAAGTCAAAGCAGTTGAAATATTGAGCCCATCGGACTTGTTTGGGTGATAGTTTCTGTGAGGTCCTGAGAGCATCCAGATTTTTATGGTCAATCCAGACTTCGAACAATTTCTGGGCCCCTTCTAATAGGTGTCTCCAGGTTAGCAGTGCCCAACTCACTGCAAAAGCCTCCTTTTCCCATGTGCCCCATCGTCTCTCTGTGACTGTGAGCTTGCGAGAGATGTAGGTGCAGGGTTGTAAGTTTCCTTCATGAGGGGGAGGGAGAATAGGTTGTGTCCTTACACCGCATTGAATCTTCTAAAGTCCACACTTTGTCTCATAATTCCATCTTTTTTCTCTTTGAATAATAATAATAATAATAATAATAATAATAATAATAATAATAATAATAATAATAATAATAATAATAATAATAATAATAATAATAATAATAATAATAATTTTATTTATAGACCGCCTCCTCTCCCCAAAGGGACTCGGAGCGGTGCACAGGGAAATTAAAAAGCAAATATAAAATACATAAATAGTTAAAATAAGAATTAAACAAATTGCCCCTGCACTAAAACCCACTATACTAAAACTAAACTATACCCCCCCTAAAAAACCCAGTTAAAAACGGAAGACTAACCTAGGCCGGCCAAGCAGAAAAAGTATGTTTTCATTTTTTGATGGAAGGAGCGGAGGTCCGTGGTTGTTCTAATTTCGGGGGGAAGGTCATTCCAGAGGGCTGGGCCCGCCACAGAGAAGGCCCTTCACCTGGGCGTCGCCCGCTGGCATTGCCTAGTGAATGGCACCCAGAGAAATCCCTCTCTGTGGGAGCGAATCGGCCGCAGGAATGTATGGGGCAGAATCCGATCCCGCAGATAGCTAGGTCCCGTGCCATGGAGCACTTTAAAGATGATGACTAACACCTTGAAGCGCACCCGAAAGACGACAGGCAGCCAATGCAGCTCGCGCAAGAGCGGTGTTACATGGGTAAACCTCGAGGTTCCCATAATTGCTCGCGCGGCTGCATTCTGGACAAGCTGAAGTCTTCGGGTGCACCTCAAGGGGAGCCCCATGTAGAGAGAATTGCAGTAGTCCAGTCGGGATGTCACGAGGGCATGAGTGACTGTGCAAAGGACATCCCGATCCAATAGGGGACGCAACTGGCGTACCAGGCGAACCTGGTAGAACGCCCTCCTGGCCACGGCTGTCACTTGATCTTCCATGGACAGCCGGGTATCCAGGAGGACGCCCAATTTGCATGCCCCATCCACAGGGGTAAGGTGTTCGTCCCCTATGGCCAGTGATGGAGTCAACTGGTTGTACCGGGATGCCGGGAACCACAGCCCCTCGGTCTTGGACGGGTTGAGTCTGAGTCTGTTACTTCCCATCCAAGCCCGCACGGCTTCCAGGCACTGGCACATCACCGCTACGGCATCATTGGGGTGGTTTGGGGTAGATATATACAGCTGCGTGTCATCAGCGTAGAGGTGGTACTCTACCCCAAAACCACGAATGAACTCGCCCAGCGGCTTCATATATGTGTTGAACAGGAGAGGCGAGAGGACCGACCCCTGAGGCACCTCACAAGTGAGGGCTCTCGAGGTCGACCTCTGCTCTCCTGCCAACACAAATTGCGATCGACCGGAGAGGTAGGAGGAGAACCACCGTAAAACCGTAAAACGGTGCCCCTCACCCCCAGCCCCTCCAGCCGATGCAATAGGATACCATGGTCGATGGTATCAAAAGCCGCTGAGAGGTCTAATAGGACCAGGATGGAGGAACAACCCCCATCTCTGGCCCTCCAGAGATCATCCACCAACGAGACCAATGCCGTCTCGGTGCTGTGCCCGGGCCAGAAGCCAGACTGGCGCGGGTCCAGATAATCAACTTCCTCCAGATGACGGGGAAACTGTTGTGCCACCACACTCTCTACAACCTTCGCCAAAAAGTGAAGGTTGGAGACTGGACGGTAATTAACCAACAATGCTGGGTCCAGAGAGGGCTTCTTCAGGAGGGGTCTCACCATCGCCTCTTTAAGGGAGGCAGGCAAGAAACCCTCACTAAGAGAAGCATTGACAAGCTCCTGGAGCCAGCCTCGTGTAACCTCCCAGGATGCCAGTACAAGCCAGGAGGGACACGGGTCCAATAAACATGTGGTGGCTCGCAGTCGCCCACGTAACCTGTCCATATCTTCGGAAGTAACAGAGTCAAATTCTTCCCACAAAACTGTCTCAAGATCTGCCTCGGGGCATCCCACTGGGCCACTATCGATGGAGACTAACTCGCTCTGAATCTGAGCGATTTTATCCTGCAGATAAATCCCAAATTCCTCTGCTCTACCCTGTAAAGGGGCTTCCCGCACCCTCTGTTAAAGGAGGGAGCGGGTCACCCTAAACAGGGCGGCAGGGCGGTTATCTGCGGATGCGATGAGAGTGGCACAATGATGACGTTTGGCCACTCTCAGTGCCACAAGGTAAGTCCGTAAATGGGCTCTCACCTGTGTTTGGTCAGATTCAGACCGAGTGGATCTCCATCTCCTCTCTAGGCATCTCTTGTGGCACTTCATCACCCTTAGCTCCTCGGTAAACCAACGAGCCAGGGTGGTTCGTCGCCGCAAGAGAGGCCGCAAGGGCGCGACCCGATCCAAGGCTCCCGTGGCCGCAGTATTCCATGCGGCCACGAGGTTCTCCATCGGGGCGCGGGTCAGGGATACAGGAAGTGGCCCAAGCACCGTCTGGAACCTATCAGGGTCCATCAAGCGCCCGGGGCGGAACCATATAGATGACTCAGGTTCTGCCTCCCCGCGGTGGGGTGTAGCAATCTGACCATGACAGGGGTGTGATGACTATATCCCCTATACCCAGATGACTATATCCCCTATACTCTTCCATTGGCCAGAGACAAAGATTAGATCCAGTGTATGTCCACCCTTTGAAGAGGACTGGCACTGCAACCCCTGGCTTGGCTGGCTCGATGAACTCCCGTGCTAGGTTTTTATCTATGTACTTGTGCATTTCTTGCATTTTCCAGGGCGTCATGGCATACAGTTTGGGTTTGGGTAGTTTTGCCCTGGGGATGATTTTGATGGCACAATCTGCTTCATGGAGGTGAGGGGGCAGACTGTTGCACTCAGTCTTGCTAAATACTTCTGCAAGATCCTGATATTGCTCCTCCCATCTTTTTTGGCATGCATAATGGCCTTTTTTGTTTTGAAAAAGTTTTATTGGTTTTACAATTTTTTCTATAGGGTGGGGTAAGGGATACAGAAAATTTTTTGAAAGCATTCACGCCGCAATCGTCGGCTCTTCCGGGACTTCAAAGTACATCATAACAATAAGCAAAGAAAAACATTTTTCATAACACTACAAAATGAAAGCAAGATCAAATATCTAAGTTCTCAGTTCTATGCAGTCAGTCATTTATATAAAAAAAATCCTAACACAAATATTATACAAAATTGTTCAGAAAAATCAAGGCAAAGTTATTTTCTTGAAGCAGATCCCAAGAAAAATTAGAGATGCAAGAAGGAATTTTTCCTTCTTGTCTAAAACATTGTTTGACCACGGGATTTGGTTCAAGTGGGTGACACCCGAAGGGATGCTGTTGTTCTGGGAAGGAGGAAGAGTGAGGATTAAAACAGTTGCTGAGGCGGAAGCCTTTCTTAAAAAACATTCCTCTATCCTGGGGGAAGATCCAGGGGGGACGGAGGGGGCCTCGGCCCCGCCCACTGAGGGCCAGGGGGGAGAAGAAGAAGATACAATTGCCAAGAGACTTAGATCGAGAAAATAACTTTGCCATAATGGCCTTTTTTCACGGAGGGTTACCCAGTCAATTTTCTCCCTCCATTGCTCTATGGAACTTCCCAGGAGCCCCATTTGGGGCTTTGGGGGCCTGGTTTGATTCCAGTCCAGCATTCCCTCCACACTTCTCAGCTCACTTAGGCCTTTCCCTTTTTCTTGGCATAGGGATGGGGTGGGGGCTCAGCTTTAGCTGTTTTAGGGGTTGCATACTCATCTTCTCTTGCTTTGCCCATCTCGGCTTTGATGCTTGAGAACAGGCTGTATGCTGGCCACAATCAGGCTCTGTTTGGATAGCTGGCCTTTTGCCATTGTCATCTGAGTTCCCTCTCAGCACCCCTAATATTTAAAAGCAAGAAATGACTGTCTGTAAAGTTTCCCAACGATGCCATAACAAACACGTAATAAGAGCCCATGTTTCAATACTCGCCGCCCCGAGTCCCTTTGTGGTGAGATGGGTGTGGGTTACAAATGTGAATAATAAATAAATAAATAAATAAATAAATACAGAAACTAGTGATTTATTAACAGCTTCATTAGGTAAGATTTATTTGCAGACTTTTTTTTTGCTTTGTCTATCTGCTTCTGAACTTTGCCCCTGTTCCTTTCTTCCCCCACTCTGTGTCATAAATCATGTTACCCAATAAATACACACATCTCAAACCAGCTACTATAATCTGAGATCCAGCTCGGCCAAGGATATGCATGGAATGTCAACACAGGGAGTTGACATTAGTTTTGTTTTTGTTTTAAGCTGTTCCTTCAAGATTTGGGCTGAATTACTTTGGGATGAATGGCTGCTGAATTTTGGGGATATTTTTGTATTATTGTAACCTTCATTGATTATGCTTTTAACTGGTTTATTATATTCTACTTTGGGATTAAAAGCAGTATGAAAGGCAGTTTAGACTAAACAGGGATGCTCATGTATGCCTCTATAGAGCTCTTTAAAGCAGCTGCAACTTTTCCCAGGATCATGCGGCTATTCTCCACAGATGTAGTAGCACTCCAGAAAATCACACATTTGGGTTGAGAAGTGTAGACAATTGCTGTGTGCATTTTCCGATAAGAATAATATTTTTGCCTATGGATCTAAAACATTGCATAATCCTAACAGAAAATATTTTGAGGAAATGAAAAATAGTGATATAGTGGTCCCTAATCCTTTCCCTTTTTCTCTAAGATAATGGACTGTGTTGGAGAGTTCTTGTTTTCCCCTAATTTGTTCACATTTTAAAAAAAAATAGAATATAACAGAAAAGAACAGAACAGAACAGAACAGAATAGAATTCTTTATTGGCCAAGTGAGATTGGACACACAAGGAATTTGTCTTTGGTGCATATGCTCTCAATGTACATAAAAAGACAAGATACATTTCGGGTGCGCTTCAAGGTATTGATTACCATCTTTAAAGCGCTCCATGGCACGGGACCTAGTTACTTGCGGGATCGCATTCTGCCTCATACATCCCTCCGGCCGATTTGCTCCCACAGAGAGGGACTTCTCCAGGTGCTGTCCACTAGGCAGTGCCAGCGGGCGAGGCCCAGGGGAAGGGCCTTCTCTGTGGTTGGCCCGACTTTCTGGAACGACCTACCCCCCGATCTTAGAACAACTACGGACCTCCGCTCCTTCCGCCAAAAGCTAAAAACGTACTTTTTTCATCTGGCCGGCCTGGCCTAATCTATCCATCCTAAACTGTAATATTAACCTAAAATGTTTTAATAGGGTTTGCCGGGAATTAGGGTTAAGGGTTTTTAAGGTTTTTAGATTTTACATTCTAGCGCAGGTAAATTATTTAATTCTATTTTAAATATTGTATTGTTTGTACTTTTTAAATGCGTTTTTAAAGTCCTGTGCACCGCCCCGAGTCCCTTCGGGGAGAGGGGGCGGTCTACAAATTAAATAAATAAATAAATAAATAAATAAATAAATAAATAAATAAATAAATAAATAAATAAATAATAATAATAATAATAATAATAATAATAATAATAATAATAATAATAATAATAATAATAATAATAATAATAATAATAATAATAATAATAATAGAATCATAAGGTACAACATTTAATGATAGTCATAGGGTACAAATATGCAATCAGGAAACAATCAATACAATTGTAAGGATACAAGCAGCAAAGTGACAATTCTGCAGTCATAACTTGAAGGAGATGGGTGATAGAAATGATGAGAAGTCTAATAATAGTAATGCAGACTTAGTGAATAGTTTGACAATGGTGAGGGAATTATTTAACAACAGCAGAGTGATGGAGTTCAGGAAAAAATTGTTCTTGTGTCTAGTTGTCTTGGTGTACAGCAGCGTTTCTCAAATAGTGGGGCGCGCCCCCCAGGGGGGGCGCGAGGCTCTGTAAAGGGGGGCGCGTTTGATGGTTGGACTCCTGGGCTCTGCCGATTCCCTTTCTCCCTCCTCCCTCCCTCCCTCCACAGCCGGCATGCTGGCCACTTGTCGTCTTCCAGGGACTGCCGTTCCTCACACACACGCATGCATGCACGCACACACGCACACACACACACACGGAGGCTTCTCAGCTCCTGAGCGAGCGAACGAGCGATCAAGCACAGCGGGTGGCCGGGCGGCCGGGGCAGGCTAAGGCGGGTGAGCCGGGCTGAGGAGACTCCGCTGGGAGTGGGGGCGGGGCGGGGACGACGACACACAGATAGAGAGAGGCACAGACACAGAGAGAGACAGGGAGGGAGGGAGGAATCAGAGAGTGACAGACACACACACACAGACACAGTGATAGATGGGCAGACGAAGGAGAGACAGACAGAGATAGAGAGAGAGAAAGAAAAAGAAACAAAGAAAAAAATGGGAGAGAGAAAGAAAGAGAGAAAGAAAGACAGACAGAGAGAGAGAGAGACAGAAAAGAAAGAGAAAAAAGAAAGAGAAAGAAATTTCTTTCTTTTTTTTATTCTCTTATACGTTAATAAGGATACAGTGTTATGCAGAGGTGTACTTATAACAATTTTATAGACAAATGATACTATTTACAGCCGCGCGGGGGGGGGGCGCGAAATGTTTTCTTCTTCCTAGGGGGGGGGCTGACAGAAAATAATTGAGAAGCACTGGTGTACAGTGCTCTGTAGAGTAATTTTGAGGGTAGGAGTTGAAACAATTTATGTCCAGGGTGCTTTTTGACTCATGCAGTGTACAGGTCCTCAATGGAAGGCAGGTTGACAGTAATTGTTTTTTCTGAAGTCTGTGTCTGTCTTGCTTGGTTGCAGAGCCAAACCAGACAGTTATAGAGGCGGAGATGACAATAATTGTTCTCTAGAACTCTATCAGCAGCTCCTTGGGCAGTTTGAGCTTCCCGAATTGGTGCAGAAAGAACATTCTTTGTTTTGCTTTTTTGATGTTTTTGATGTTAGGTGCCTATTTTAGGTCTTGAGATATGATAGAACCTAGAAATTTGAAGGTCTCTACTGCTGATACTGTATTGTCTAGTATTGTAAGAGGTGGTAGTATGGGAGGGTTTCTCCTAAAGTCTACCACCATTTCTACGTTTTTGAGTGTGTTCAGTTCCAGATTCTTCTGGTTGCACCACCATGTGTTCACATTTTCAAAAAAATACAAAACAAAAAGGGGCAAAGAGGAGAAAAGCAAAATGTTATTTTTCATTTTTTTAATGTTTGGCAATCCTTATATACGACTGAATGGAAATAAAGTACTTCTCAGCTGATGACCTTCTAAGTGAGGTCAGGGCCAATTTTATGACGTTTTTGCCAGGGTTCTGTAGCACTTCACTGCAGTTGTTAAGTGATTCACACGGTTTTTGAGGAGTTATGGCTTCCCCACTGACTTTGCTGATCCCAAATGGCAATCCCAAGATCCCAGCATGTGGCAATCATCATAAATATATGCCAGTTGCCGACCTCCTAAATGCTGATCAGGGATGCTCCAGCGGTTGTAAGTGCAAGGACTGACGATAAGTCCATTTTTACAGTATTGTTGTAACATCAAATAGTTGTTAAATGAATGGTTGTAAGTTGAGGACTACTTGTATCATTATTTTCAAGTCTAATAGAACAAATAGAGCTTACATTTTCAAATGCGTAAAATTGTTCTTTTTGGAAGAAATGTCCTAACCTTGCCAAGACTATCTTGATGAGATTAGTCACTTGAGTTAACATATCTTTGGAAACAAACTTGGATCATATTTGTTTTAGGTAAATTCTTTGACTTTCGCTATTTCCTCATCTGTGGCTCAATATGTCTAAACCAGGACATCACCCAAGTTCCTGAGAAAAATTAAAAATAATGTTCCTGCTGCAGACAAGAAAGGTATGTCAAATAGGAAAGGTGAGGAGGTAACCCACTCTTGAAACATTTAGGCCAATCAGGTGCAAATGAGTGGGCAGCTCTATGGTATTTATAGGTGGGTAATTTGTTTGGGACATAGAACACTTGGGGGAAAACTCCTTGTTGTTAAAGGTAAGTTTGGTCTTTGGGATCCGGAACCCACCACTGATATGCATGTATGTATGTTTGTACGTATGTATGTATGAATGTATTTATGTGTATATGTATATGTATATGTATATGTATATGTATATGTATATGTATATGTATATGTATATGTATATGTATATGAGTCCCTACGGGAGAGAGGGCAGTATACAAATTAAATAAATAAATAAATAAATAAACACACACACACACACACACACACACACACACACACACACACTGTATGAAGGAATGAAACTCAAGTAGTTCTCAGCTGATGACCTCCCAAAAAAGAACTTCGGTGGTGCAGTGGTTAGTGTGCAGTGAAGTACAGGCTACATGTGCTGCCTGCCAGCTGCCTGAAATTTGGCAGTTCAAATCCCACCAGGCTCAAGGTTGACTCAGCCTTCCATCTGTCCGAGGTGGGTAAAATGAAAACCCAAACTGTTGGGGGCAATATGCTGACTCTGTAAACTGCTTAGAGAGGACTGGAAAGTACTGTACAACGGTATATAAGTCTAAGTGCTATTGCTATTTTTGCTGAAAGGGAGGTGATTGTTAAGTGAGTCACACAATATTTCTGGAGTTTGGGGTTTCCCACTGACTTTGCTGGTCACAAATGGCCATCTGAGGATATCAGCATGTGACAATCACCATAAATATAGGCCAGTTGCCAAGCTCCTAAATGCTAATCATGTGGCCACAGGGATGCGTCAGCGTTTGTAAGTGTAAGGACTATTGATAAGTCAATTTTTTCAGTTTTGTTGTAACTTCAAATAGTTTTAAATGAATGGTTGTAAGTTGAGGACTACTTGTATCATTATTTTCAAGTCTAACCAAACAAATAGAGTTTCCATTTTGAAATGAGTAAAATGGTTCATCTTTGATGAAATGTCCTAACCTTGCCAAGGCTATATTGATGAGATTAGGCACTTGAGTCAATATATCCTTGGAACCACATATGGATCAGATTTGTTTTGGGTAAATTCTTTGACTTTTGCTACTTCCTCCTCTGTGGCTCAATATTGATGAAATCAGGACATCGCCCAAGTTCCTGAGAAAAATGAAAAATGCTATTTCTGTTGCAGACAAGAATGATATGTCAAGCATGGAAGGAGGGGAGGAGGGAACCCACTCTTGAAACATTTAGGCCAATGATTTGAGCCTTCTAATTGTCCTGGGTAAAACCACTAATTATAAGGCCAAAGATACTTTGGGATATGGCCAAGGCCTTTATGAGAAAGAGAGGGCAAGTTGGGCAGCCCATTTGGAGGTGGTGGAAAAAGCCTTGCAACAGGACACTTTAGATGATAATAAAAAAGAGGAAATGGCTAGAATTAAGCACCGGATATCTCTTTTAGACCAGGAGGATGTTGCTCGGAAACTTAGGGGGGATCAAGCAAAAGATTTTCGAGAACGCTAACAAACCAGACCATTGGCTTTCATATACACTTCAGAAAGAAAGAGAGAGCAAACGTATAGTGCAATTGCAGAATAGTAAAGGAGAAATAGTAGAAACCAAGGGGGAGAAACAGGAAATTATTCAAAAGTTTTTTTCAGTAACTGTATAGTAGAGAGGAAGTCTCAGAGAACCAAGTTAAGGAATTCTTGGATAACGCAAATCTACCTAAGATCTCAATTGAAGTGAAAGAGGTACTGAATAAAAAGATAACAATAGATGAACTAGAAAAGGCAGTCAAAAAAATGAAAAACAAGGGGCGTGGCCGATGCTCGTGTGAAGAGAGGTGTTTTCTCCACCTCGTAGGGCTTTTTTTTTTACTAACAAATGTGGATTAAAGTGATTAAAACGCGCCGTTGGGAGCTGGAAATGTCTACAGATGTTTTGGAAGGTCGGTGTGACTTGTAAATTGCTTTTTCAAAGTGATTGAACAACCCGAACTGCTCGAATTTCAAAGTTTTGTTTCTCCGTGGAGGCAGAGGGTTGGGCGAGCGGCCGAGGTAAGGGGGGTTACCCTTTGTCTTTGGCAAAGATCATTTGCATGCTTTTTGTCTCGCTACAAGGCTATAAACACAAGCTGAAGTTTAAGAAAGAAGGAAGTTGGTGATGGCATGTGGATTATAACTCCTTTGAACTTTCCAATTCTTTTAAAGTGGATTGTGTGAGCTGAATGTAGCGAGCAAGCTTTTTGGATTACACTTAAAATGGAGGCTTAAAAAGTTAAATAAACTGGGGAAGCTCTCCTAGGCTTTTTTTTTTTTCTGGCTCCTTTGGTGCATTATAAGCCGGCTTAGCCTTATCTGATTTGGGACACTGTTTGCCCTTATTCTTTATAAAAGACCCTCTTGGCAAAGAAATATAAATATAAAGTTTGTTTTTGAATTGAAATGACGACTCAACAGCCTTCAGAGCTTGAACGGATTTTTGGAGCTTTAAATATAATTGGAGAAAAGTTAACTGGACTGACGGATCATGTGGCGAATTTGACATTGGAAGTTCAAAAAGCTAAAGAACAGATAAGTGAATTGAATGTTAGTTTTGTAAAGCAAAACGTGGAGGTGAAATTTATTAAAGATGAAATTGAACAAATCCATGCACACGATGCACAAATTGATCGTAAGATGGAAGGAATTTTTTATAAAAACCAGCAACAAGATAAGAGAATTAGTCTTTTGGAGGAAGACGCTAGAAAATACAATATTGTTATACGTAATATTCCAGAAAATAGACCGGATGATTTGAAGCAGAGGGTGTTAAAATGGTTGAATGATTTTGGATTTGAATATACAGCAGCAAACTTAGTAAGTGTTTTTAGAATTGGTTATAAGAGGCAAGGTGGAGCGATTAGAAATGTTTTAGTAAGATTTGCAAACCTTGGAGATAAACTAGAGGTCATGGCAAAAATAAGGGAACTGGAAGGTGTTCCTAAGTTTGAGGAGAAAGAAATCCAAGTTTTTCCGGATATTTCCAGGGAAGACAGAGCTTGGAGATATCATTTGAAACCAGTTACAAAGCTCTTGAGAGACAATGATATTAAGTACAATTGGAGGCCACTACAGCAACTAAAATTTTTTTATAAAGGAAGGATGCATACTATTACTCCAGAAACAGACGTATTAAGATTAATTCGGGAGCTTGGGCTGATTGAGAAAGAGGAAGATTTGGTAGAAATTAAAGATTATATGCTTAAGACGGGTGGAGTACAAGAGGAATCCCCAATTTCGGAAGAAAAAGGTGCAACTGGCGGCCAAGATCCCAAGAGTTTAAAGAGAAAAGAAATTTCCCCGGCAGTTTCTGAGTATAAGAAAATTCGTGAAGATACCGAACGAACGCCAGATAAGATGGAGGATCTTAGTAGAAAGCAGGAAGCTGAGTCCGGGGCGAAGCCAGAGTTGTCTTCTTTTTTTGAAAGTGGAATTTAAAGAACAGCCCGAAGAGGTGACCCGACCATCGGCATGTCCCACTCCCCCACACTCTTTATATAGAGGCGATATCTGATTGAGGATGTGGGGGATGAAGATTGCTCGTTATTTGTTGCGGTTGTTGTGTCTGATATTTGAGTATTATGTGTATGTTGTTTGTTATATATTGTCTGTGGAGTTTTATGTTTCTGTACGTTTTTTTCGTTTGGTGTTGGGTGTGCACATAAAGGAAGAGGAGGGGTCAGAAATAAAACAGTTACCGCTTAAATGCGGTTTATAAAAATAATGACATGGAATGTGAAGGGTACAGGAAATCATATAAAAAGGAAAAGGTTGGAACTTAAATTTAAAAGGGACTCTCCAGATATATTATTCTTGCAGGAAACTCATCAAAAATCTGAGGATGTTAATAGAATGAACATTAAAGGTATGCAAATTTATGAAAAATCTTTTGGGACTTCCAAAGCTAGAGGAGTTGCGATATTGATATCAAATAGGGTATACTTTGAAAAAAAACAAGTAATTAGAGATGAGGAAGGCAGATATTTAATAATTATAGGGAATATTAACGAGCAAAAAGTGACATTGGTTAATTTATATCTACCGAATGAAAAACAAAAGGGATTTTTGGACAAAATTACTAAGATTTTGGAAATAGAAAGTGAAGGGAAAGTAATTGTGGCGGGAGATTTTAACTTAATTAGGGATAGAATTGATAGTAATAATCCTACCCGCTTTAGTCAAACAAATAAAGGGGAAATTTTAAATAAATGGATGTTTCAAAACAGTGTGGTAGATGTTTGGAGGGAGTTGAAAGGCTCTGAAAGGGTGTATACCTTCTGTTCTAAGGTACATAATACTTATTCAAGGATTGATTATATTTTTGTTTCTAAAGATTTGCTGAATAAAGTAGATAGAATAGATGTGGGAATTTTTAAGGATTCTGATCATGCAGAAGTTATGATGGAAATAGATTTTAATTTTGAGAAAAAGGAAAGAGGTTGGAGATATGATGAAAAATTGTACAAAAAGGAGGAGGATAAAATATGGATATTCAAAAAATGGAAGGAAAGTTGGGAATTGAATGATAATGAAGAGGTAAAATTTGAAATTGTTTGGGATACGATGAAAGCTATATTTAGAGGAGAAAGTATTAAATTGTCAAGCAGGAAATATAGAGAATATAAAGCTAAAATTGATCAGGATACAAGACAAATTAAGATATTGGAGAACCAATTCTCACTTACGAAAGATAAAAAATGTTTGGAGGAATTGACCTTATTAAAAACTAAACTGATAGAAGAAGATATCGAATTGGTTAAAAAAAATTTAAGATATTTGAATAGGGATTTTTTTGAATTTAGTAATAAAAATTCTAGGTTATTGGCAAAGATGGCGAAAAATAAAACTCAAAAGAGAGAAATTGGTTCTCTGATAGATGAAAAAGGTACAAGGTGTTATAAGAGATTGGATAAATGTGAAGTAGCCAGGAATTTTTTTCAAAAATTATATTTAAAGAAATCAATTGATTTAGAAAAATTGAAGAATCATCTTGGAAAATATGGTATGAAAATAGATCAAACATACAAAGAGTTGATGGAAAGAGATATAACACAGGAGGAAATCAACGAAATAATACAAGAGTTAAAATTAGGGAAGACCCCAGGAGAAGATGGATTACCTGCTGAATTCTATAAAGATTTTAAAGAACTAATAATACCAAAACTGCAAAAATTATATAATGGTATTCTACATGGAGGAGAAGTCCCGATGTCATGGAATAAGACAGTAATATCTTTAATTCCTAAACCGGATAAAGATCTTGAGAGGATCGAGTCCTACCGACCTATTTCTTTAATCAACCAAGATGCTAAAATATTTACAGCAATTATAAGTAATAGATTAAACAGTTTTATAGACAAATATATAAGTTATAATCAAGTAGGGTTTGTTAAAGGTAGATATATGAGTGATATAATTAGAAGAGTATTGAATATTATAGATGTAGCAGAGAATAATGGAGATGAATTAGGTATAATATCGTTAGATATTTTTAAAGCTTTTGATTCTGTACAATGGGATACTATAAAAGTAATTATCGAGGCATTAGGCTTTGGTAATAAATTTATACATGTTATTTCAAAATTATATCAAAAAAGCAGTGCAAAGGTAAAGGTGAACGGAACAATGACGGAAGAGATTAAATTGGAAGCAGGTACGAGACAAGGGTGTCCCTTGTCTCCAACATTATTTTTGTTAGTTATGGAGGTCTTGATTAAATTGATAGAAGTAGATGAAGAGTTGGAAGGTTACAAGGGATATAAGATAAATTTATATGCGGATGACACTTTGATTATTTTGAAGGATATAGAGAAAGATTTAAAGAGGATAAATAAACATTTGATAGAATTTGAAGAAATGACAGGTTTAAAGGTAAATTGGTCAAAATCTGAATTATTAATAAATAAAGATGGTAAGGAGTGGGAGAGTATGCAAGAACAATTTGGGATAAGAGTTAAGAACACACTGAAATATTTGGGGATAACACTCTCATTTAAAGTTAGAGAATTAAAAAAAATTAATTATGAGGTGATGTTGAAGGAAGTAGAGAAAAAGATAGATAAATATAAAGAGATAAAGTTGTCTTGGTTTGGTAGAATTGCAATGTGTAAAATGATGTTGTTACCAAAGTTTAATTTTTTATTTGAGATGCTACCATTAAATTTGACAGAGAAAGATATAGAAGAATATCAGAAGAAATTGGATAAATTTTGTAATGGTGGGAAAAGACCAAGATTAATGAAGAAACTGTGGTATCAAAATCAAAAAGAGGGTGGATTGGGAATTCCCAATCTACTTAATTATTATCGGGCGTATAATATTAGAACTGTGATAAAAATACTTAAAGGTGGGGATGGTCATTGGAGAGATTTGGAGTTAAAAGATATTAAGAGATTTGGGTCTACATGGTTCCTAGATAGAGCAAAAACAAAAAAGGTAATTAATAGTTATTGGTTAAAGGGGTTGAGCAAAACTTGGAATAAATTTGTTAAAAAATTGATTCCGGATATAACGTTTTTGGGAAAGACAATTGAAAGTTGGCCGATTAAAACTAATTCAAGTCGGAACAAAGTAATTGAGGATGAAAATATAGGAAATATAGTAGATTGGTTAAAAGCTTCAGGAACTGAAAGTAGGAAGAAAAAGATAATTCAAAAACTGGAGTTAAATTGGTTTGAAAAAATACAGGTAGAAAAATGGAATATGAAGGCAAGGGGAATATGTAACATAGATAGAAGTAAAACTAAATTTGAAATTTTAGTATCTCAAATTATTAAGGATGAAGTTGGGTTAAAAGGACTTGTCAGTAAGATATACAAGATTATAAATTTTGATGGAAATCCACAAATGGTAATGAAAAGGAATTGGGAAGAAGATTTAAAGATTAAAATATTGGATTTGGATTGGAATGAGAATTGGAAGAGTCGGATTATGAAGACTTTATCTATAAGGATTAAAGAACATAATTTTAAGGTTGTTTGGAAATGGTATTGGACCCCTTTAAGATTATCACAGATAGATAAAAAAATGAGTGATAAATGTTGGAGATGTAATATGGAATTGGGAACTTACGAACATATGTGGTATAAATGTGTGAAAATTAAAAAGTTTTGGCAGCAATTGGAAACAACGATGTGTAAAATGATGAAAAGAATAATAATATTGAGACCGGAAACTATACTGTTATTGATAATTAACGAACTAGAGTTAACAAAATATGAGAAAGAACTGATTAGAATTATGATTATAATAGGTAGAATTGTAATAGCAAGATATTGGAAAATAGAGGTAAATATTAAAATAGAAGAATGGTATTGTGAAATGTGGAAATTAGCCTTAAACGATAAAATGACGTGTGATATTAAATTTAGAGAGGGGGTTTATAAAAATGATATTTTTTGGAAGACTTGGAAGCCATTTGTGGACTATGCACTTGGAACTTTGGATGTCTCGACGCCTGTACCGAGAGAACGTGGATTTTGGAGATTTTAAAGACAATAGACGACACTTGAAACCAACTCTTCCTTTTGTTTTGTACAGCACCGGGTGATATATTGTAAAAATTAAAAAAAAAAGAAAAAAAAAAGAAAAAAAAATGAAAAACAACAAGACTCCTGGCATGGATGGTTTGCCAGAAGAAATTTATAAAACTTTTTTGGAAACCCTAGGACAAGACATGATAGCAATATTTAATGCTGTCTTGACGGATTCTATCGTACCAAATTCGTGGGCTGAGGCCTATATATATATATATATTTATTTATTTTTTATTAAATTTATACCCCGCCCTTCTCCAAACGGACACAGGGCGGCGCACAGGAATTTTAAAATACATACAAATTCAGTAAAAAATTTAAAAAACTTATTTAATAACCGTCCTGTGCTAAAACCAAATTCTATATAATTCTTTTGCCTAAGACTGGAGTGGCCGGTACCCAAATTAAAATTTTTAGACCCATTTCACTTTTGAATGTGGATTACAAAATTTTTGCGGCCTCTTAATAGCATGGGAGAGGAATTTTGGCTATGAGATTGAAATGGGTAAATGATGGGATCTATGGAGTAAGACCATTAAACTCACAATATCTACAGCGTTTAGAGAAAATATCTATAAGATGGCTTATAGATGGCATTTTCCACCAACGAGGATAGCCAAAATGTTTCCTGGGTTATGTCCAATGTGCTGGAAATGTGGAAGAAGGGATGGCACATTCTACCATGTTTCGTGGTCTTGTATTGAGGCTATGAAATACCAGAGAAGGATTCAAAACTAGCTAAGAGAGATTACCGGGGTAAATATGGAAAGGAAACCTGAGACTTTTTTATTAAGCATAAAACCAGAAAGCATGAGTAAATCTATATGGCATTTCAGCCTACATATAATTGTGCCCGCAAGAATAACCTATTTTGGAAAACTACTACCATACCACCGGAAGATGTCATAATTAAAAAGATTTATGAATGTGCAGAAATGGATAGAATGACGGGTTGGCTGAGGGACAAAGGAGAAAAGGAATATTACCTCAGCTGGAACCTATGGAATATGTGGGCAACAAAGAGAATAGCAAATACTTAAAAATGGAGAAGATAAAGAACAATTGTTAACAATGGGAACTAAAAGTGAACTTGGGTATTGTAATAGGTCCCTGAACTTTGTAACAAGATGGTGTCAGTTAGAGACTAAACAATGGTGAAGGAAAGAATGTTGGGCTGTGAATGACTGTCACGGGGCAGGGGGGAGTGGAGGGTTTGTATGTTTAAGGTTGTATTTGTATGTCTTCCCTAAATATATATATATATATATATAATTATTTTGCCTAAGGCTGGAGTAGACCATACCCAAATTAAAAATTATAGGCCCATTTCACTTTTGAATTTGGGTTACAAAATTTTTGCGGCTATACTGGCAGATAGACTTAAATTTTTTCTTAGCAAATTTATACATTCTAATCAGAACAGCTTTCTGCCATCGAGGCACTTGAAAAACAATGTTAGAATTATTTTGGATGTTTTGGAATATTACAAAGTTCGGCTGGACAAACAAGTGGCCTTTATGTTTCTCAATTCACAGAAGGCATTCGATCAGGTAAATTGGAAGTTTATGCAGTCACAGTTAGAAAATATGGAGTTTGGAGAAAATTTCCTATACGTGGTTCGGGCGATTTACATAAGACTAACCACGACATTACTGGTAAATGGAGAAGAGGCGGGTGATATTGAGATTGGCAAAGGCACAAGGCAAGGATGCCCGTTATCTCCCTTACTGTTCATCCTTACATTAAAACCCCTTCTTAGAACAGTGAGGAGTGATATACAAATTAAAGGGTTACAAGTCAAAGCTCAAGAATTTAAGGTCCAGGCTTTTGTTTTTATTCTAGAGGATCCTATGGTTTCTAGGATACAGCTTTTATGCAAAATAGAAGTTCTGGTTGAACTTCCAGTGGTGTCGGTGGTGAGGAAAGCAACCACTGTGATCCCACTCTGAGCTCTCCAGTCGGAAGGTTCAAATCTGAGCCATAGCCCCCCGGATAAAGGGGTACTGCCTGGCAGGTCAAGGAGAGCCACATCTGTCTTCCCTGACTGGGAAAGCCTCCTCATCTGAAGACAAGGAGCAGTGGCAGTCAAAATGGCTGCCATCAAGCAGGAACCAGTGGTGGGTTTCAAATTTTTTAGAACCTACTCTGTAGGTATGGCCTATTTTGTGGGCGTTGCTTGGCAGTCATGTGACAGGGTGGGAGTGGCCACCTTTTAAAATGTGGTGAAACTCATTTACCAACGCTCTTGCTTAGCAACCAAAATTTTGGACTCAATTGTGATGATAAATTCTTTCTTTCTTTCTTTCTTTCTTTCCTTCCTTCCTTCCTTTCCTTCCCGTTGGGTCACTGGCAGCGGTGGGCCAGATTTACTTTCAGGTACGCTGGTGGAACCCCCTCTCACCAGTTCTCTAAATTTCACCAACTGGCTCTCGCGAGTAGGTGCGAGCCTGCAGAAACCCACCACTGCAGCCAGAATACCCAAGACAGTCCAGGAGTGTAGAGAACTGTGAACAGAAACAGTGTTGCTGGTGACATGATTCTTTTTTCTTTAAAGTTACCCCAAGGATAAGAAAAAACCCTAAAGAAGAGACTCTGAAATAATTTTGCTGGCAGCAGAAAAATACCTTTTTTATAGCATTCTATGTGGAAAAGTAAGTTTGAGAGCGCCCTCTACTGATGGAAGCAAAAATAATTCCTAGGCTCCTGGAAATTTACAGAGATCCTGGGAAGCTCAAATAAAAGACTAAAAAATACAGAGCAGACTCAAAGAACTTGAAAAATATTTTGGGTTAACAGAATACTGAGTAATTTCGGAGATTGATCTCTCTGGAAAATTGATTTTGTTCTGGAAAAAAAAGGAGACTGAGTGAAATTAATATCTGCTGGAAAGAAGGCAGTGTGGGAATTAAAGAGGAGAGTCTTATTTATCAAAGCATACTGTCAGGATTTTGGACTCTCTGGATGTTGGATTTGATTGAGGTGTGATTGTTTACCCTACGTTTATTGCCATTATGGCTGGAGTTGAAGGAACAGTGCTGGGAATGAGAGAGCCTTTTAATCAGATGGCCTTGGTGTTTCAAAATATTTTGGACTTAATTGACGGTATGGATCAGAAAATGGACTGTATTTTGCAAAGAATGAGAAATAAAGACCAAAAGGTACATGAACTGGTGGAAAGAACAGAAAGATTGGATGAAATGGACCACTTAAGTCAGCAAATAGAATACGAACAGGGAAAAATATAGATCAGAAAAATCAGCAAATAAAGCAACAGCTTGATGAAGACAAAAATCAGATAAAGGACAAGCAAAAGGAGTGGAAAGAACAGAAGAATTGACTATATCAACAAATAAATCAAGGACTGGAGCAAAAAAGGGGACTAGTAAATCAGCTGACAAAGGATGAAATGTTTAAGAAAACAAAACAGATAAATCAAGAATTGAAGAGGCAGGAAGATAATTTTGATAAGGAGGCTAGGACAAGGGCAGACAATTGGGAGAATTGGCAGTACAAGATTCCTACTGGGAGAAATGTTTAGAGTGAACAAAAAGAGATAGATGAAAATAGAGATAAAAAGGAGGAGGGTGGGAGCAGAATTAAAATGGATAAGAATTGAAGCACTAAAAAAAAGAAGAGATGACAGGTAAACAAATTGCTCTTTAAATATTAAATTAGCCTATTATAAGCTAGAGAGGCAGAAATAAAATTAGATAGGGGAAATATTGCTTATAGAATGAATACAAATCATAGATGAGAAGTTTACAGATGTTAGGTATTTTTCTTTCAACGTATCTTTTAACAATGTAACAAGACTATAGAATTTGATTAATGTGATAGAGATCATCAAAAATGTTAATGTGACCAACATGAATGATATCTAGTTAACTTTGTTCAAACTGTTATTGTGAATTGGATTAAAACGGAAAAATGGATAAGAATTGAAACACTAAAGAGGATATGTATAACATAATGAGGATTATATAAACTTGATAAATGTGATAGATTATTAACAATGTTAACGTAAACTGGATCAATATAAATAATAATAATAATAATAAATTTAATTTATAGACCGCTCCCTCTCCCCGGGGGGACTCGGAGCGGTGCACAGGGAAGTTAAAAATACAATAAATATACATAAATAACTAAAAGGCAAATTAAACAATTATCCCTGCGCTAAAATTCCCAATTTAAATTACTAAAATCCCATACTAAAAGAGACTACCCTAGGCCGCCCAAGCAGAAAAGATGTGTTTTTAATTTTAGACGGAAGGAGCGGAGGTCCGTGATTGTTCTAATGTAATTAAATTTGTTTATATATAATAGAGAAATGTTTAGCTAGAATAAGAAAGATATAGATGAAGGTAGAGATAAAGATGAGGAGATAGGCATTTTTTGAATATATATGTTTGAACAATATAATGATTACTTATACTTGAGAAATGTGATAGAGATTACTAATACTGTTATTGTGAATTGGATTAATATGAATGATACTCAGAACCAACTCTCTTCATACACATTATAAATGTACAACTTAACAAATAATAATAATTTTTAAAAAAATTAAAGTTACTGGCATTTCCACCCACTTTGGGGTGGGGGGTGGTAGTGCATCTTATAGTGCAAAAAATATGGTAAGAAGATATATAACATTTTGCTAAATTTAAAAATTGAGGATGAAGAAATAAAAGACACAATGGTACAATAGGAAAAAAACATTGTCTATAACATAGAATTAGAGAAATTGTGAAATGATGGGAAAGGAATTATACATTAACATTATCATCTTCTTACAAAGAAAATTTATATAAAACGTTTTATAGACAGTATTTACCACCTGCTAGATTAGCTAAAATGTTGGAAATGTAGTCAAAAGACGGGCATGTTTTATCATATGTGGTGAACTTGTGCCCAAAAAAATATATAGGCAAAAATACACAGATGGCTAAAAAAGATAATAGGGAAACATGTAGATTTTAAACCTGAACTGTTTTTATTAGGGATGATATCAGAAAAAATTGATAAGAAGTATGTATTTAGTATTACATGTCTTAACAGCAGTGAGGATTATTTTTGCACAAGTTGGAAAGATGAAGAAACACGGGAAGATGAAGAGATAATTAAGAAGATACTAGACTGCAGAAATGGATAGATTTGCATTGAAAATCAAACAGAAAGAAGACACAGGATATTATCAAACATGGAACTTATTTTACCAGTGATTGGAAAAAAGGGGTGCAGAGTAAGAAGAGAATCTGTATTGTTAAGCAAATTAAATACCCAGGCAACACGATATGTAATAAGAAATGTAATTAATAGAAAATTAATAAAATTTATTTTAAAAAAGATAATTAGTTTAACAACCATTAAAAGTTATGATAGTGCTGAAAAAAGTGACTTATGACAATTCTCGCGCTTACAGTGCACCATCCCTTGATCATTTGATCAAAAGGGAATAGGATCTTTCACGTGTGTCCCTGCTTCTAAAGGCATTTAGTGTAAATTATGAAAAGACCATTTCATCTAATAACATAACATGCTTGTCTCAGGTAGCATTTCATAATTGAACTAGTTACTTCACACATGCTGAAAGTGTACAAGAATCTCAAATAAGAAAAAACATGTCCTTCTATAGACACACCAAAGGATGCATGGATAACTAATCTGGGCACAGGAGTGGGTTTCAAAAAATTTTTACTACTGGTTCTGTGGGCATGGCTTGTTTGGTGTGGCTTGTTGGTCATGTGGTGGTGGGTGTGGCTTGTTGGTCATGTGACTGGGGGGCATGTCTTCATGTACATGTGACTGGGTGTGCATGGCCAACTTGGCCTCACTCATGCCAAGGGGCGCCTTGGCCAGCCTATCCTCGCCTCAAAGGCCTCAACAAACTACAATTTCTCTATTTATTTACTACTTCTGAACATCCAAAATATACCATTTAATCCTATGTACATATGCCATACGTGTACATACATATCACATAGTATTGAGCAGTGATGGCTAACCTTTTTTGGATCGCATGCCAAAAGCAAGGGGAGCCCAGGGGGATCGTGCATGGGAATGCCCACATCCATAATGCTATGCACGCACGACCAACACTCCCCCTTTCCTGCTTTTGGCGAGGTTTCTTCCCCCTCCCCAGGCTCCAGAGACTTTCTTCTGAAGTCATGTCTAGTGCCAGGATTTGTGGTGCTTCCTTCCTCTTCTCTCCCTCTCTCTCTCTCTCTCTCTCTCTCTCTCTCTCTCTCTCTCTCCCCCTCCCTCCCTTCCTTTTCTTCTTTCTTTCTCTCTTTCTCTTTTTTCTTTCTTTCTTTCTTGTCTCTCCCTTCCTTCCTTCCTTTCTTTTTCTTTTTTTCTTTCTTTCTTTCTCTTTCTTTTGTTCTCTATCTCTCTCTTTCTCGTTATTTGTCTTTTTTCTTTCTCTCCCTCTCTCCCTCCCTCCCTTCCTTTTCGTCTTTATTTCTCTTTCTTTCTCCTTTTCTCTTTTTTCTTTCTTTCTTGTCTCTCCCTTCCTTCCTTCCTTCCTTTCTTTTTCTTTCTTTTTCTTTCTTTCCCTTTTTTTTGTTCTCTTTCTCTCTCTCTCATTATTTGTCTTTTTTCTTTCTCTACCTCTCTTTCTCTCGTTCACTCTCTCTCAATTTCTCTCTGTCTTTGTCTATCTTTCTCTATCTATCTTCAGGAGGTGGGGGAGGTGAAAAACCAGCCATTTTCACCGGGTTTCTTTTGGCCTCCTTTCACCCCCACCCCTAGAAGCAATAAGCAGACCAAAACCAGGTAGAAATGGCTCATTTTGTGGGCAAAAATGAGCATTTGGGGGCAAAACTGGGCCATTTACGTCTATTTCTTGGCCTCCTTTCACCCCTACCCCCAGAAGTAATAAGCAGACCAAAACCTGAAGGGCAGCCAGCCTTTGGCAGAGACAGGAGGAGGCAGTGGATGCACATGACGAAGGCGAGGCAGGGCGAGTGTTGAAGCAGAAGGACTGGTTCAGGGGCATGGCGGCCAGCCATCACTACCGGTTCTGCAATCCAGACCGACATACCACTACCGGTTCAGTAGTGCGAACCAGTAGGAACCCACCTCTGTATGGGCACTATTTATGGATAGAAACTTATTGTACAGAGTTTTTGCTGTTTTAGAAGTGGTTGTTTTGGGCTTTTTGATAAACTGTCTGCATACTTGGGATAATAGCACGTACACAGTTGTTCCAAGCACTCAATGAGGCAACAGTACATCATTGTTATAGAAAGGGAAAAGCTGTAAAGAAAATAGGGAAAGTATAGGCAAACAGTATTTGGGAAGAAGATGCCATCTTGATTTGGGTTACATGTAAGCAAATATGAACATGAAATTCTCAAGATGAAATTTGACATGTGAGCTGTGACAAAGTTTTCCATTTTTTAAATCAAACCTCTGGGATAATTTCCTTTTTCAGCCACAATAAGAATATGGGGAAAACATCTTAGGAGTCAAAACTGATTTTAGTTATTCTATACTAGCTGTTAACCCGGTGTTGCCTGGTATTTATTTATCCCAATCCTGTATTAGACAGGAAAAGTAATGAATTATAAGTGGCAACATAAGATTCAACCAGCTCACTCCATCGCTGGCCATAGGGGGCGAACATCTTGCCCCTGTGGATGGGGTGCGCAATTTGGGTGTCCTCCTGGATGCCATGGAAGATCAAGTGACAGCCGTGGCCAGGAGGGCGTTTTACCAGGTTCGCCTGGTTCGCCAATTGCGCCCCCTATTGGATCGGGACGCCCTTCGCACAGTCACTCATGCGCTCGTGACATCCCGACTGGACTATTGCAACTCTCTCTACATGGGGCTCCCCTTGAGGTGCACCCGGAGACTTCAGCTAGTCCAGAATGCAGCCGCGCGAGCAATTATGGGAACCACTAGGTTTACCCATGTAACACCGCTCTTGCGCGAGCTGCACTGGCTGCCTGTCGTCTTCCGGGTGCGCTTCAAGGTGTTGATTATCATCTTTAAAGCGCTCCATGGCTCGGGACCTAGCTATCTGCGGGATCGGATCCTGCCTCATACATCCTCACGACCGATTCGCTCCCACAGAGAGGGACTTCTCCGGGTGCCGTCCACTAGACTTTGTCAGCGGGCGACGCCCAGGGGAAGGGCTCTCTCTGTGGCGGGCCCGGCCCTCTGGAACGACCTTCCCCCCGATATTAGGACGACCACGGACCTCCGCTCCTTCCGTCTCAAATTAAAAACTCATTTCTTCTGTCTGGCCGGCCTAGGATAGTCTCTCTGTCTTTGGGGTTTTATTGGGGTTTTGTAATTATTGCTTAGTTTTAATGGGAATTTTAGCGCAGGTTTGGATTTAATTTATTTTTAATGAAATGTTTATATGTATTTATTGTTTTACTGTGCCTGTGCACCGCCCCGAGTCCCTGTGGGGAGAGGGCGCGGTTTAGAAATATTAAAATTATTATTATTATTATAAGTGTGGAATGGGCTATCCTCCCTCCTTCCATTAACATCACTGGAATTCCTGAAGAGGCGATGGCAAGAGCAACTTCTCTCTGAATCCTGATTTTGACGACAATAAAATTGGTTTTAAAAAAAATCCCTGTGCCCCCAGAAGCATGATACCACTGTGCTGAACATGTCCGGACCAAAGATAATTTCTAATGTTGGATTTTCCCCCTTACTAGAGGGAGCCCCCTTGTGGAGTACTGTGAAGCCATTACCATGACACTCCAATGTACTGTACAGTAGAAGTCATTTTACAGCAGTACCATAGAGATTGTTTTAAGGCACAAAAGGCTCTATCTTAACAGAACACATATCCTGAGGATTGTTAGGGGTGTCTTTTTTTTTTAATTAAATTTATACCCCACCCTTCTCCTTGTTAGGACCCAGGGCGGCGCACAGGCATTATTAAAACCACAAAATACAAAATCGATTAAAATATATTAAATTATTAGACCCGTGCTAAAAACCCATTTTAAAACCATACCAAATTAATTTTAAATTTAAAAGTCAGAAGTAGGGGCTATCCTAGGCCGGCTTGTTGGAATAGATACGTCTTAAGACGTTGGCGGAAGAGGCGGAGGTCCGAGATAGTGCGAAGGTCGGGGGGTAGGTCGTTCCAGAGGGCCGGGTCCGCCACAGAGAAGGCCCTTCCCCTGGGTGTCGCCAGCCGGCATTGCCCCGCTGACGGCACCCGGAGAAGACCCTCTCTGTGGGAGCGGATCAGACGAAGGAATGTATGGGGCAGGAGACGGTCTCGTATATTACCCCCACAACATTAGAGTAAGTCATTTTTGTACCAACTTTAGTTGAAGTCTCTCAAGGCAATCCAGAGTTATGCTGGAACACACACACACACACATGTGCGCGCACACGGGGGAGGGAGATATTTACATATATATATATAAGAAGAAAATGTAGGAGGGTGGCAACAGGGGGAAAAGAAACCAGCTCTTGCTCCCAATTTATTGCCAGAGAAACACAAACACAGACACAGATAGATACATACATAAAATTACACAGTTAGCCATTTATCAGATTCCAGCTCCACACTGGGTGGAAATTCAAGTATAGAACAATTCATAGAATTATTGATTCATACTTTTATTGAGCACAAAAACTGGAGTCAACCTGCCATCAAAGCAGCATCAGGTAAGAGCATTTTTGCAGCATCGGGCTGAAGTCCAGTCAATATTGGCACATTGGCAGTGACAAACTGAGTTTTGACGAATATCCCAAGATCCACAACCCATTCCACAGGCACATGAAGTGGGGATAAAACCTAGGAAGGAAAAAGGAAATGAAAAGAAAGTTAGGAAAGATTAAGGTTATACAGATCTGTGTTACTTCATTTGAGTGTTTGGAACAATATTGATATAAATACCAAGCTAAGTAGATTCCTTCAGCAATCTAGATTAGTTTCCATTTTGTACCCATGAATACACAAGGCAGGTAGATGTGAGAGAAAGCGGTTTGATAGGGGTTCCCCCCCCCCACATCTTAACCTCTTCTGTTAGCTACTGATCTTCTCCCACAAGTTATTAGTTCTCACCTGATGGACAAGTGGCAAAAGCACCTTGACCAAACACATCTTGGCAAAACGGCTGGAGACTTGACAGAAGTGAAGACACTGGAGAATGAAACCAGTAATTGTTATTAACAAATGCATCTTTATTCAAATAGGATTCTTTATTTCTGTATTGCAGTAATTTCTTTTGCTGTCTTTTGCTTTGCTCTCGTACCTTTGATTTCATCCTCAAGAAAGCAGAGATAGAGTCTACATATGAGAGGCATGCAAGTGTGATGAGGTGTATAGAAATTTGATAAATAAATGTAGAAACCAAGAAACTGAGAGTTTCAATCCTGCCTTAATATGGAAGCCAGCTGGGTGACTTTGCGCCAGTCACTCTCTCAGCCAGCCCAAGCCACAGGGCTGTCATTGTTGTGGGGACAATAGGAGGAGGAAGGAGTATTAGGTATGTTTACCACATGGAGTTATTTAAAATAATAATAAAGGGGGGATATAAATAAATAAAAATAAAATAAAACACTAAATACCTCTAGAATCAATTATTGTCTTAATCTTCAATTCAATCAAAGTATCAATGTCACATGTCTGAGTATTCACATATTTTCCAGAAAGCAACACAGTAAACAGTAGGAAAAGGAAGAGTTTCTTCATCTTAGGGATGCAGAATTTCCTATGGAGAGAAAAAAAATAACCATTCAATCTGACATGGTACTTTCAGAGCCCCTTATTCCTATATCTTTCTTTATTCCCCAGGCCTACTTATTTTAACCAACATTGTGAGAGAAAGACATCTCTGCATGTCTATATATATTAGAAATTAATCTGTATGTTTGTATGTATAAATGGATGAAATAAAAAAAAAACATCTGTGCAACAACCCACATTCATATCTGGTAACACCAAATATCCACTCTTGCAGAGACTTCCTCAGCAGGTGCCTTTCTTACACACTTCTGTCAGAGGTCAGGTTGGGCAATTGGTTATTTTCCCAGGGACTAGAACTCACTTTGCTTGTCAACTGGAGAAGGATATCCAACTATTGTCATCTACAGGAGGCAGAACTGGCCCTTAGGGATTTTTTTCTGCCTTTGGTACATTATAAGGGGTGTATGGGAGTAGGAAACCTCTGGAAGGCAAACTCTTTGCCTTTGCCCAATTAAACCCATAACTAGGGGTGGGCTGCTATGAGTTCGCCCGGCTTTGAGAGAACCCGTAGTTAACTTTATGGCCGGTTTGGAGAACCTCTAAATCCCACCCCTGGCTGGCCCTGCCCCACCCAACCCTACCACCTCACCCCTCCCCTCTCAGCAGTCTCCATGCAGCCCATTTCGGATGCAATGAAAGTGCAGGACCCACGCAAAGGCTCAGGCAGGGGAAAAGACAGGCCTCCCGGAAGTTCCGGAGGGCATTTGGAGCCCAGGGAGGAGCTTTCACAAACACCCCAGAAGCTTGAGGAAAGCCTCTGGAACCTGGGGAAGTCAAAAACGCTCCCTACCATGGTGTAGGAAGCCGACTAGGCCATGACCACCATGGCCACACCCACCCAGCAACTGTGCAGAGAATCCATTGCTGAAATTTTTGAAGTCCATCTCTGCCCATAACCCTCTTTATCACCCCTACCATAGTCTGTAATTAAGAAAACTGTTAATTAAATGCAATAAATAGCAAAAAATTACTAAAATATTTATAGATTCATGAATGAATTTGATTCATTCAATTTAATTGGTGAGAAAAAGATCTCGGAGACAAGGATCACTTAAATAAATCAATTATCAATTGGAGGAAGAAAATTTACTTATTTACTTATTTATCCAAGCTACTTGAACGATCATATCAACTTCTTGCCGGTTCATCTCTCATTTTTCAACTTAATAAGATGCAGGCGATTACAACTGGGAAGAATGTTGACTATTACACTGTATTGCTTCCAGTATCTGATGAAATAAAAATTCTTGCATATTGACGTCTCTGAATGTTTAATTCTCCAAAATGTAGCTATGCTGGGTTCTTTAAAAGATATTGTGGTTGAAATTTTAATGTTTTTAGCTGTCTTTTTAAAATGATTATTACATTTTAATATTCTATTGCTATAAACCAGCCAGAAAACAGAGCTCTTAGGTAGGCTATGAATATGGTAATAGAATACAATGTTTAACCACTAGATTCCTACAAAAAAAAAATTAAAACAATTTCTCTAATCTTGATCAATATGAATCTGTAGCAAAGTCCAAATAAAACATGACAGGTATTTCAGTTCTTACATCAACAGTTCTGGTAATTACAGCATTTCATCCATTTATTTAACACTCAAAATTAAATATTCTATGAAAAGGAGTCAGATCAACAAACAAGCCATCTGTAATTTGGCAATGCAATCAGAAGTCCCTTGGTGTTCTATGGCAGGGGTCTCCAACGTTTGCAACTTTATGTCTGAAGGACTTCAGCTCCCAGACTTCTCCAGCCAGCTGGCTGGAGAATTCAGGGAGCTGAAGTCCTTCAGACTTAAAGTTGCAAATGTTGGAGACCTCTGTTCTATGGGATGGATTCTCAGATAGACATATGGGACTGTAGATACTCTATGGCAGGAGTGTCCAACTTGCACCTCGCCATCTGAATGTGCTGGCTCCGCCCTCACCCAGCTTAGAGAAGGGGGGGAAGTTCCGATATATCATATGATACCCCTATTCTATGGCCTTAGAGTAGACTCTTGTTCTTATCATCTCCTTCCCTTGCCAAAAGAAATACAAACTTACCTTTACCAAACAGGATTTTTTCCCCAAAGTATTCTGTGCCCTGAACAAATTACCTGTCTTTAAATACCATAGAGTTGCCCATTCTTTTTATCCTGATTGGTCTAAATGTTTCAAGAATGGTTTCACTCCTCCCCTTTCCTTCCTGACATACCATTCTTGTCTGCAGCAGGAACATGCACTTGGGCAATGTCCTAGTTTGCTCAATATTGAGCCATGAGCAGGAAGTAGCAAAAGTCAAAGAATTTACCTAAAACAATACAATACAATACAATAGCAGAGTTGGAAGGGACCTTGTAGGTCTTCTAGTCCAACCCCCTGCGTGGGCAGGAACCTTATACCATTTCAGACAAATGGCTATCTAACATCTTTTTAAAGACTTCCAGGATTGATGCAAATCTTTTCTTCATGAATCTGTTATCTCCAGTGACTAATCTCATCAGGATAGCCTTGGCAAGATTAGGATATTTCCTCCAAGGTGAATAATTTTACCCATTTTAAAAGGAAAGCTCTATTTGTTTGGTAAGACTTGAAAATAATGGTATAGGTAGTCCTCAGCTTAAAAGCATTTATATAACAACTGTTTTTTTTAATTTGAAAAAGTTTTATTGGTTTTAACAATTTATATCAGGAAAGGGGTAAATAAGGTGTTAGATAATATTTGGAGCTTCCAATCGGGTTTGGTGACCGCCTCCGAGTCTTCATACATATTCCATTAAAAAAAAAATATTAAAAGGAAGGGGTACATACATTTTAAAATTATAAATTTTCATATTATTTTATACATTCAATTACTTTGTACTATTGACATCCGTACAGGAATTACCATCATAAAAAAATATAACAAATTATTTTTGCGATCTGTGCCTCTTTGCTATAGTCTCTTCCTCCTCCTCCCCACCAGCAGGCGGACCCGTGGCCCCTCCCGTTCCCATCTCATCATCATCCAGGATTGAGGAGTGTTTTTTAAGAAAATTATGCGCCTCTTCAACTGTTTTGATTCTAACTCTTCCTCCCTCCCAGAATACCAGCATCCCTTCAGGCATCAACCACTTGAACCACACCCCCTTTTTGAATAATTTTTTAGTTAAGAAGGAATAATTCCTTCTTATATCTCTTATTTTCTTTGGGATCTGCTTTAATATGGCCACCTCGTTTTGCTGATACATCAAAGGGCCCCCTCTTTGCGCTCTCAGTATCTCATCCCTCGTTGACCTTCTTATAAATTTAATATGTATCTCTCTGGGTACCTCATTTATTCTGGCAAATGCTGAATTAATTCTATAAATCAAATCAATGTCCCCCCAAATAAATTCCTTATCTTTCTTAATATAATCCGCTAACATGGTAACCATCAGTTCTCTTAAATTCTCATTCGGTAATTCTGGAACATTCTGAAATCTTAAAAAGAAAGACATGCGTTCAAAATCAATTTTAGACATTTGACCAGTAATATCTGTAATTCTTTCTTAAAGTCTTTTATCTCTTCCTTCATCTCAACTGCTCCCCCTTGCAGCCCCACAATTTTTTGTTTATTATTTGTTATTTCTCTTTGCGCCTCCAATAATTCCAATCTAGTGCTTAAATTGTCTTTCCGGATTTGTTGCATTTCATTCATTATTGTTTGAAACATCTCCTCTACATTTAACGGCTGAGGGCTTGGTGACTTAGAATCCTCTACTTCTGCTTCCTTCTGTAACAAAGCTGAAATCTTTGGTTGTGAGGATGGGCTGGGTTTTGTAGATGCTGGAGCAGAGCTTGGTTTCCCAGGTGGGGGTTTCCTCGATGCCATAATTAAAGTTTTAAGTGTTGGTGCGTAGAGAAGAAAGAAAGAAAAAAAATGGCGCTGTTGGGCAGACAAAAGCTGTAGTTCAAATTAAGTTTACAACGTCCAGAGAGAAAAAGGAAAAAAGGAAAAAACTTTCCAAACAAAAGCAGAAGGTTTCCCGAAGGGAGAGAGCACTGAAAGACACCAGAGCAGGTCCTTTTCTTGTTATTTTGAAATTAGCCTAATTTTGTTGAAATAGAGGAATGCTTATTTCCAAAAAAGAAAAGTTCCGTCCTGGGAACAAAGAGAACGCCATCTTTCTGCCTTGCCGGCAGAGTGGAAAAAGCAAAAGTGGAAACAAACCAATTTAAAATGTAGCAAGGCTCAGGATACATTGTCTAACAGCAATCCTTTAGTTAACAAGAAACTTCCTTTTTCAATAAATCCGAAGGAAGTCACTTTCACTCTCTCCGCAGCGCGGGACTCTTTATCCAATGCCGCTTTATTTCTAGGGGGGTTGTTTCCAACTCCCCCCTATCTTCTCTTTTCATCGAATTGAATGTAAAAAAATCCAAATAAGGCACATACCATTTTTCTAATCCGGAGCCTCGGCGCAGCCATTCAGCCCCGGAGTTTCAGCTCCTTTTAACATCCTCCATGTTCCAGCTCCTTCGGCGAAAGGGAAGCTCCCCCCGCGAAAGTTCCCCAGCCCCTAGGGCGAGGCGGGAGCAGCCCCCCGACCGCCGTCGAGATGGGGGCCCTCACCGCAAGCCGCCCGTGCAGAGGGGGGGGATTATGCCCGTCGCCCCCCGCACCCGAAGGCGCAGCTGAGGCAACACAGCGGCGGACATGTGGGATCCACGTCCGTCCGCGTCCGAAGCCGGAAACGATCTCCTATATAACAACTGTTTGAAGTTACAACAACACTGATTACATAGGTAGTCCTTGCACTTACAACTGCTGCAGCATTCCCGTGGCCACATGATCAGTATTTTGGGGAGATTTCGCAAATAAATTCTTCAGTATTTACCAAAAAAAAATAATGAATCAATTGTACAGATGGTATGTTCTTTCAGAAATGACAAATCCATTCCTGGCTGCTCAATTCCATTATTGCAACAGGGGGCGCTGGGATTGCATATAAATAAACAAGGGGGGTTGATAGGATAGAACATGTTTCAAAATATAAAAAACTGGCTTGCCTGAATCACTTGGGTCAATGGAGCAATTTCTGTCTTCTTTCCCCACAGCTTACAAAGCAATTCCTGTTAATTCATCAGCATATAATAGAAGTGTTTGGAATTGATCTAAATGATCGTTTGGGGATCCTTCAGAAAGCCTCAACAGGGAGAAGATACTCTTCCTCTTCTTTTTCAGAATTCCAGGATTTTTTTTCAGGATTGGGCTGAGGGCCTGGCCTATTAATTTATTAGCCAACTATTAAAGGACTCTTTTGTAAGTGAGCCATGTAAATAGCTTCAACCAGAGCTAGTCCATTTTAATCAGTTTCTCTGTTCTTTTGCTTGAGGTAGCCCTTGTTAGAATCACCCATTAGCTAAAACCTGCTCTAACACCAGAAGACACTAAAGAGGCTCACCACAAACACTTCAGTTATAGAAGTGGTAGTCTAGCTGGCCTTTTGTAACTGTGCTGAATAATTTTGCAAGTGGGTCCATTGCAAGGAAATTTAATACCCAAAGAACAAGAAAAGAAAAATCAAATTTAATTTATGCAGATACAAAAATGTTTACACTCTATGGCCATACAGTATATCATATAGCTATTCATCATTTGACTGAAAAAGATTTTCACTAAAATTTCAGGATGTTGGCATAATTCCCCTTCAACCACAAGTTGAATACATAGAAGGAAAAGAACCTACAAATCTTTGGTTCCAGACATTATGCCTTAAAATATTCTGCATGTCTTATCTGTACATGAGGAGAATAACTTCAAAAAATTATTGGAGAAATTTATGTCTTGAAGAAAATATTGTAGCATTTTGATTTTTTATAATCTTATTGAACATTTGATTTAAAAGATAACCACTACAAACTAAAAAGGAATGACAGAAGAAATGCAGAAAAACAAGAAAAAATATGCAGGGAAAAAGAAAAATGAGAAAAAATAAGAATATAGTAAAGAAAAATTATTTCAAATTATTTAGCTAAACAGCCCTGGTTCTAATCCCAATAAGGTTATGGCTAGTTGATGAGAGCTAAATAGCTTGAAATAGCTATTTAGCTTGAAATAGATCTATACTAGTCTCCCTTATTTATTTATTTATCAGCACACACAAAAAACGTATCATCACACAAAAAAAACGTGAGATCATCCGTGGTTTTGGTGTAGAGTATCATCTTTACGCTGATGACACTCAGCTGTATATATCTACCCCAAACCACCCCAATGATGCCGTAGCGGTGATGTGCCAGTGCCTGGAAGCCGTGCGAATCTGGATGGGAAGTAACGGACTCAGACTCAACCCGACCAAGACCGAGTGGCTGTGGTTTCCGGCTGCCCGATTCAACCAGCTCACTCCATCGCTGGCCATAGGGGGCGAACATCTTGCCCCTGTGGATGGGGCGCGCAATTTGGGTGTCCTCCTGGATGCCCGGCTGTCTATGGAAGATCAAGTGACAGCCGTGACCAGGAGGGCGTTTTACCAGGTTCGCCTGGTTCGCCAATTGCGCCCCCTATTGGATCGGGACGCCCTTCGCACAGTCACTCATGCGCTCGTGACATCCCGACTGGACTATTGTAACTCTCTCTACATGGGGCTCCCCTTGAGGTGCACCCGGAGACTTCAGCTAGTCCAGAACGCAGCCGCGCGAGCAATTATGGGAACCGCCAGGTTTACCCATGTAACACCGCTCTTGCGCGAGCTGCACTGGCTGCCTGTCGTCTTCCGGGTGCGCTTCAAGGTGTTAATTATCATCTTTAAAGCGCTCCATGGCTCGGGACCTAGCTATCTGCGGGATCGGATCCTGCCTCATACATCCTCACGGCCGATTCGCTCCCACAGAGCGGGACTTCTCCGGGTGCCGTCCACTAGACTCTGTCAGCAGGCGACGCCCAGGGGAAGGGCTCTCTCTGTGGCGGGCCCGGCCCTCTGGAACGACCTTCCCCCCGATATTAGAACGACTACGGACCTCCGCTCCTTCCGTCTGAAATTAAAAACACACTTTTTCCGCTTGGCCGGCCTAGGCTAGTCTCTCTTTCTATGGGGTTTTAAACTTATTTATAGCCGCTGGGTATTTTAGTTTAACGGGTTTTAGCACAGGAATAGATTTAATCTGTTTTTATATTATGTATTTATATTTGTATATTTATTGTTTTTACTTTCCCTGTGCACCGCCCCGAGTCCCTGTGGGGAGAGGGAGCGGTTCTACAAATTAAATTTGAATTTGAATTTGAATTTGAATAACAAAGGCAACGAAAAAATAGCTTTCTGCCTGGATGGTCTCCTGTGGTAAACCGAAAGACAGAAAAGGGAAGCAGTTCTGCTCCTTCCCTTAATTGGGGCTTAATTTGGAAAGATTGTGAAAATTATGTCTCCCAATTAATATCTGCTAAGCCTTAATTCTTCTAGAACTTTATTTTAATTCTAGAACACAGAAAGGAAGAGCAGAACATAAAACACCCACAAATTGAAGAGTGCTTTCAGCCTAGTCCCTTGTTTGCTAGGAATTGTCTTATCATCCATTGTAATTAAAACCTTAATTAAGGGCTGTCACTTATTCGCCTTCTTTTCTCTTTCTTTCTTTCTTTCTTTCTTTCTTTCTTTCTTTCTTTCTTTCTTTCGCATAAAGTTTTTATTGTTTAATATATAAAAATTCCATTTCAATTAAACAGTGCGTTGTCCCAGTATCTTACTTACCTTCTTTTCATTACCATTAAGTTGCAGATCTGTTCAAAGGATGTTTATGAATAGGAAAAAAAATCTTTATCAGACTGAGCAGAATAATTGGTTTAGAAGTCACACATCATTGCTTGATATAGTGTAGGGAAGTCAGCATTCTTCTCTAAACTGCCCAGAGGCATGCAAATGTGATGGATTGGGGGTATAGAAATTTGATAAATAAATAAAAAATAAAAAAAATAAATACAGGCTCCAAGCTAGAGACCAGAAAACTGAGATCTAGTTCTACCTTAGGCATGAAAGCTGGCAGGATAACTTAGAGCCTTTCAGGTTCTCTGGACTTTCATTAATAGGTTTGTTAAAGCATAGCTGGTTTGACAAAGCCTGTAGATCAAAGAAAAATAAACTGATTAAGATGCTAGGAAAGGTTAAAACTTTACTGGTTAGCAGAAGTTTTTCTGCCCACATTCGGCTTGATAAGGAATAGAAAATCTATTCTTCAGGGAGGGAAAAAGGACCAATATCACGATAACTGGACAAGGAGAGATTAGCTTTAATTGAAGGCAAAGACAGGAGATGCTAGAGGGTTTTATTTTTTATTGTTGATTAATGAAGTTGGCAAAAGTTTCTGCATTTTTCATCTCTCTTCATTTATCACTGTGTTCATCATTTCAAACATATGGATTTCTTATTCAGCCATATTTTCCTGATGAAAACTTGGGTTTCTAGCTATTTAAATACTCATCGTTGTTGTGCTCTATTTCTGTAGAGATGTAGTTATTTCTTATATATAGTGCAACTCCACCTCCTCTTCTATTTGGTCTATTTCTTTGTACAAATTGGGAGTTTCCCCACAAGAGACCTATGCAACTTGTCCATTTATCCTTTGCCCCAAATTCTGTTGTGTCTTCCTCTGCATGTCACTTCAGCTTTTAATTTACTGTTCCTTGTCCTACTGCAAGGTAATTAACTTGTCTCTGGTTTCTGTCTTCCCATCCTTCTCTGATCTTGAAGGATTGCCACAGGCAGCTCTTATCTCTGATATCAGGTACATAAAATTGATCTGGCCGCTATTCTTGTTTTTCAACCTTCCTCTGAAGCTCTCCAGTTTCACTGTGTTCAGATTCTATTTGTCTATTTACTTATCCTTAGCTTTCCCCCCAAAGGAAGAGGTGGGAAATTTAAAGAATAAAAGGCAACGTATGATGTGATGGATGGATGTGATGGATGGGTGGAAGAAAGAAAGGTTTGCAGAATCTGGACTGTTTGCAGAATGTTTACAGATAATCCTTAATAATTAGTTTAACAACCATTCAAAATTATGATAGCACTGAAAAAAGTGACTTTTTTCCCTCGCACTTACAACCATTGCAGAATCCCCATAGTCATGTGAGCAAAAGGGGACAGGATCCCTGCTTCTAAAGGCATTTGCTACTTTTTTTTGTATTTTTAAAAATCAAACCACTGAGATAATTCCCTTTTCTAGGCACAGTAAGAATATGGGGAAAATATTTTACGAGCCAAAACTGACTTTTGCCATTCTTTATTTAAGAGAGCTGCAACAGGATAAAGAAACCAGTGCTTGTTTTTAGTGTGTGGCCAAAGAGACACAACACAAACACACACTCAGAGACACACAATTCAACAGTTAGCCATTTATCAGATTCCAGCTGCACATTGGATAGAAATTCAAGTAGAGAACAATTCAGATAATTATTGATTCATACTTTTATTGAGCACAGAAACTGGAGCCAAATTGCCATCAAAGTACCATCAGTTTACACCATCAGCTGAAGTCCAGTCTATATTGACACATGGGCAGTGACAAACTGAGTCATCACTAACATCCCAAGATCAACAACCCATTCCACGGGCACATAAAGTGGGTGTAAAACCTAGGAAGAAAAAAGGAAATGAAAAAAAAAGATAGAAAAGATGAACGTTATACATGTTGGAAATAAATCCTTACAAAAACTTGGATCGGTAAGAAAAGAATTTTATTAACAAAAAATAAAAGAAAACAAAAAAAGGCAGTTTGCAAAGTATGGTGAGCTTGAGCACAACTTTAACTGTAAGTTCTAACCCAAAAAACACACATCCCTAGATTCAAAAGTAAGGTTTTTTATACCCGGTCCCTAATGTGGCGCCCCTTTCCCTCCCCTTTGGTCCCATTGGATAGGTCCTATGGGGGTTACAATTAATCCGAGATGCCTATTAAGAATTCATTAACCCGCCCCTTCCTGCACACTGCAGTTGCAGTTTTAATCCCCAGCTAATCTCCAATGGTCAGAAACTTTTCTTTTTGAATTTTAGCATTCCCTACAAATCCACCCTTTCTATTCTTTATTCATCTTCAAAAAATAAAACTTATTTATTAAAAGGTTCCAAGCTCTCCCTAATTTCTTCGGCATTTTCATATTTCACAATTGCAGTATGTTCAATCACCCCTGCTAACATCATCATTTGCTTAAAGATCTTTTCTGTCTTCTGTTGGGGCTTCCTCGCTTATATTTTACCCCTTGGATGTTGTTACACAAGCTTAGGTTCTGATGGTGCAATGCTTGCCTAATTTCCTTTAACTGATTGCAGTATAAGGATGATAGGTTATAACAGTTCAAGGTCTGAGGGGCCTCAGACTCCCGATAGTGTAGAGCCTGGTTATTTATTGTCCAATGGCTTTGGCCATCTAAAATACACAGCCCTGTAAAGTTCCCAAAAGTCCCAGTAACACCAACATTTGGAAAAGGCTCATTATTCTGGGATAAGATCCTCAATAATGGCAGCATAATACTCTTCCTTACAGTCTCCGTGTACTGTAGCACAATCTGGACAATGGGTGCGACAGCAGCAGCACCGCACCAGCACTTACAGTCACAGAACCAACACATCCACAGTGGTTATTTATATTGCCTTCTTAGGGTTAGTTTCAGGAGTCGGCTTGAGGAATGCTTTTCCACTCTATTGGGGCCTCCACCAGTCCTTTCACTCTGGTACAGTGAGTCCAGTTTTTCACTGCTGTTCGGACAGCTGCTTTGGACTTCAGTAGCACCTGGAAAGGTCCTTCTCACTTAGGTATAAGTTTCTCCTCTTTCCAGCTTCGGATCAGCACCCAGTCACCAATTTGGAATTTGTGGACTGGAAACTCCAACGGAGGTGTTTGTGCCAACAATCCTTGTTTCCTGAGAACATCAAAATATCTGGACAGTTTTTGCACATTTTCTCTCAGCATGCTATCTCTAGTTTGCAATGATTCCATGCAAAATTCCCTGCAGTAAATGCAACCCAAAGGTATGTATTCCCCAATGACTTCCCTCGTGTAATCTTTCCAGCAAACCTAGAGCTAGAGGCTTACTGACTACTTGTCTTCCATCTGGAAGAAACCATTTTCCTTTCTCTCCCTGCTGTCCCCTAATTGGACCAACTCATTTTCCTCTTTCTCTGAAAATGCAGGGATCTCCTCTATTTGTTCCACAGTTGGTATTAACATATGCATGCTTCCAACATCTGATGCCTTTTAGCTTCCTCATCCGCTATTCTATTTCCAATTACCTCAAAAGAGCTCCCTTTTTGATGTGCGTTTACATGAGTTACTGCAATTCTCTTGGGCAATTGCAGTGATTCCATTATTTGTTTTATCAGCACCTCATGGGCTAACACCTTTCCCTTACTATTAATCATACCCCTTTCCATCCAAATCTTCCCAAATGCATGGACCACACCAAAGGCATATTTAGAGTCTGTATAAATTGTTCCAAGCCTTCCCTCCATCACTTTAAGGGCCTGATTCAGAGCATAAAGCTCACAAGTTTGAGCTGACCAATTACAGGGGAGGCTTCCAGATTCTGCCAGCTCCTTGGTGTGTCCATTTACGATTGCATAACCATTCTTCCTTTGTGTTTCATCTTCTCTTCCTCCCATTGTACACACACTTTCTGAGCCTCCTTCAATAAATCATCTATGGACTTATCTGTCCACCCATCTAATTTCTGAATATCTGAATATCTAATATCTGAATATCTAATATCTGGCCAGGATTGTGTCACAATCTGGACTCTTATGAGTGGCACATTTGCCAAATCATCAGGGTCCATTCCAGAGTACCTTCTGGGTGTTGTCTTTTAGTCTTTGCAGGAAGGTAGCTGGAGATTCCTCCCTTTCCTGCTCTACACTTAATATTCTGTGCTCTGGGAACTGCCTCTTTAATTCCCCTTATTATCATGTTTCTTAACTCTTCCATATTAGTTCTGTGGATTGTTATTACCACAATCAGGTCTAGCGAGGGGAAATTTATCAGCTCCTGTGATATTGTTATTATTTGCAGGAGGGTGATCTCTTTCCCAGATCCGCATGGCAGTATTCTGAATTAACTGTCTCTTCCGCCAAGAAAATCTACTCTGAATGGCAGTTAATTCATCCCAAGTGTAGATGTTAGGTCCTAATAAAGAATCTAATTGCTCTGCTGCTCCCAGGGGATCTTCTATCAGGTTCCTCATTTCCTTTTTAAAAGATCTTACTTCGGAGGAGGCTCGAAGAGGATCTTGTACAAAGCTGATTATTGGTTGCTTTGCTCTCGTCCTTTTGCTTTCATTCTCAAGAAAGCAGGGATATATCGAAATTACAGAAAGAAAGCCTATGAATGTTTGTATTAAAAATAGTGATGGTTTATAACTACAATCATTACAAGTAACAAAAAATGTAAATAAACCAATGTAATAAGAAACTCGGTTAAAATCACTTGGTTATAGCATGATTATCATTAGTACATGTGTTATTATATTATTATTAATATTATTAGTTTATGTGTTAATATTATTTATTATTATTTATTCTCTGGTCTTTCTTTTTTGTAAATAGTATACCCCAACAATACACTGTATTCAAAAATGCTTACAAATAAAACTTTAAAAAAGAAAAAGAAGAAACCAGAGATATAGTTTACATATTAATTTTCCAAAAGCAAATACTACTTCATCATCAAATTTAGCATGTGTTAAAATGGATAAGGGAGAAGAAAGGAAATCTGAAGTCACTAAACAAAGAGTAGAAGATAAACATTTTTACTGTGCCTATAGGAGAGTTATGAATAAAATCTATTGAATTTCAAGCAAAACTGAGCAGATAAGAGATCACATGAAAAACATTTCTCAGGATCTATGTTTACTTAGAGCATTTATTTTGGCATGGGTGACATGGTTCCTTCCTACAAGCACAATTTCTTCAGCTGCCATATTCTCCTCATCCCACAGAAGTTGTTTTTTCTACTTGTGGAACTTTTTTTTAGAAGAGTAAAAAAATTCTCTAGGCCATGGGTATCCAACCATGGCAACTTTAAGACTGAACATTGGGAAGGTTCCAAGCTAGTCCTGAGAGGATAAATGAAGAGGAGAGGAGAGGAGAGGAGAGGAGAGGAGAGGAGAGGAAAGGAAAGGAATTAATCCTTTATGCTTGGGGTTTTCTGGATAAAATGGGTTGATAGGTAATTAATTTGTCTTTCAGAAATCCCAGGATGACCTTCTGTGAAAACAGAGTCATCTGGCATACCATGGTAACCAGTCCCATGAATATTCTATTGTTTATCTTTTTTCAAAATGCAGGGTAGTTTGTACGTACAAAAGATAGAAGATGTCTATTCTATAGACATCAAAAGATAAGTGCTGTTATTTCCTATCTCTTCTGCAGTTTGAGAAGAATGGGACCTATTTCACTTCAGGTCTGACATATTGTTGTTTGTTACAAGCAAAGGTATTCAGCCAGTTCTGACAGATCCTGGAGAACCGGTAGCAGAAATTTTGAGTAGTTCAGCGAACCAGCAGATAGGCTGGTCCCGCCTCCACTGCCTCCCAACCTCCCAGCTAATCTTCTTTTTTTGCCCTGAATAGGAGATGGAAAGCAGATTACTGGTAGGGAGGAAATGGGGATTTTGCAGTAACCTTCCCCTACCACATCCACAAAGCCACACCCATAAAGCCACGCCCACAAAACCAGTAGTAAAAAAATTGAATCCCATCCCTGGTTACAAAGCAACGTGGTGGAGGATATGGGTGGATAAAGGAGAGAGAGAGGGAGAGGGAGAGAGAGGGAGAGATTGATTATATTCAATGTGTGTATCAAAAATTCTGTAGCTTGATTTGACAAAGACAAACTTTAAAATAAGTGCCTAATAATAACAACTCATCTGTGAAAAAATAGTTGAATACAGAATATATAGCCCAGCGCAATGTATTTTTCGTTTAATTATTTACTATGTTATGCTTAAAGCAAGTATTGCTGCAACATACGGTATGACTTATCTTATATCCCCAATGCAATGCTCTACTCTGTCAGAATAAATGTTTATTGTCAAATCATTATAACCTGGGAATAAAGCTTTCTGAATACCTGAGATGAAATTTGGAATAAATGTTCTCATTATGGCTCTGCAGCAATCGTATATGAATGGAGTTTAAAGAACTCCAAGTCTGCTAAATATGTATTCAGAAACTTGTACCTGTCCTTAGAGAAAGGCTATAATTTTAGGTGAGGGGTTGCTCTGCATATGTTTTCTTCTTGTGTGACATACATAACATTCTGTTTCCTCTATGCCAGGGATGTCCAAACTTGGGAACTTTAAGACTTGTGGATTTCAACTCCCAGAATTCCCCAGCCAGCTATGCTGGCTGGGGAATTCTGGGAGTTGAAGTCCACAAGTCTTAAAGTTCCCAAGTTTGAACATCCCTTCT